>CM021108.1:180522085-180850813 GCA_007115665.2 Sequoiadendron giganteum
ACGCCTTTCCTCGAAAGGAGGTGACAAGCAATCTGAGAGCTATATTTTCATTTGACACACCATGTACCAGACATACATCTGCCACATCTTGCAGGTGTTCCGTCGGTGTCTTCGACTCATCCCCAGAATACGTAGGGATAACTTTTAGAGCAAAAGCGGGGATTGGACCCCATACTGCAGGATGCACAGGTGCTACTAAAGGACTGCCAGCGTCCCAGGCTACATAATTTCTAGTGGCCATAGGTGCAAGAAAATGAGGTGACAAAGGAGGAGGAGACGAAGGAGGTGAAGGACTACCTTTCCGACCTCTCAGGTGAACAAAAACTAAGGGTGGTACGAGCAGGCCAGGGAATCTTGTAGTTTGCGACCTAGTTACGGGCCGATGGCTCATACACACTTATATAATCAAGCAAACGTGCTAGTTCGTATCCCACCAGGCATGCCAAAAAAAGAACCGTTGACGCAAGATTTTGCAGGGGGCAACAGTCTCATGAGAAACTTAGCTATTGGGGGACATTCTGCGCACAACTAAGTGACCTCTGGGTTTTACCGAAGTCAAATCTTCATTTTTGTGGGGGAGGTAAGAGGTTAGGAAGATAAATGAGAATATTAAATCTAAGCTAAAGGTGATGCGCCAAATCATAAATGATATTACCTAAACAAAGTGCTAGATGCAAAGGCTCGAACCACCAAATGTTGTTTATTTAGATAATTTTTCTCAAAAGCACTTAAAAAATGCAAGAACACCTCCTAATTGCATAGCATAATCAAGTAAAACTTTAGCCAACACAGAGGAGTCGAAAACATGATCTATATCTATTAAGCTATAAAAGATTACAAAAGCTAAAGAACAAGCATTCATATATCATAGGAAAATAACAACACAATCTAACAGTCTTATCAAATGCATGAAAAGCAGAAAGGCCAAATTGACTGGCATAGTTTGTGAACTTCAAGTTCAATAAAATATTATAGAGGCTATTCCTAGTGCTCGGGAAACTTTTCTATCTATCTAATCAACAATCTAATAAAAGAGAAGCAAGGCAGTTTATATAGGCTAGCCCACCACCTGACAACCACGAAGAAAGACGCCTTGATCAAACATCGATGCCCCAGAACTTCTCGAGCTGACACCAAACAAAAGGAATGCTCAACAATGCACCAACAAGGCCGTCTTAGAGAAAACAAGGCCATGCAATAGCAGAAATAAACACGCAACATCGAAGAAGAAAACGCGTTGGCAAGTGAGAACAAACGGCGCAGGAAGCAACTCCCAGAAAACCGGCGCGCAAGAATATGCCACGCATCAAGCAAATGGAGCCTGGAAAAAAGAATAAGGGATGCCCAGCGAAAAGCTCCGAGAGGAAGCCACGTGGGCAATGCCGAGTGAAGATAACTGCATAGTGGGCCCAGCTTGGAAAGCGACCAGAGAAAGCCACGCGTCACGCACATGAAACTTGACAAAAGCGAAGCGATACAAAGTGGCAGGAATATCCATTAGGAGGCCACGTGGCAACCGCTGAAAGTTGCCAGTGATAAAAGATAAGGTGTAGCCGTGAAAGAAAAATAATAACCGTGAAGGCCAGTGGTTTTTTGTGAAACAAAATGTCAGCCCTTTACCAATCCCTTTGATGAAACAAACATTTAAACAAACTCCACTGATGAAAATAATCTAATATTGATGAAATCTAAGATAAAATGGATGCAAGATGGATGAAAGTTATTATTCAAATGTGCAACATATCTTTGCTAAAATAGAAGTGGATCCATTTTTCATAGAAATTGTTGGTATGAATGGGGTTATTTCCTAACTAGTTATTAGTGAGGATCTATTCACATTGTTATAAGTTTACTTAGGAGTTAAGTTTCCTAGTATTTTCTAGAAGTTATTTATAATGGGGTCATGTCTCATTATTTACTTTTAGTTATCTAGGCATTTAATAATTCTCTCATGCATTTAATATTTGCATTGAGGTTGTTATGACTTAGTTGTCTCATGTGATAGGACTATGTGTACACATAAAAATGGTTTGGAGAACAATTAATTAAATACCAGTTATTTAATTAATGAATTTTAAATTCTTCTACTAGTATAAATAAATTGATAAAATTATTTGTATAGTTCATCCCTTTAATTCTTCTATTCAAAAATCATCTCCCCTCTTGAATTAGTTAATTTAAATAATTTGTTATTTGATTATTTCCTTCCCTTAATTAAATTTGAATTTTTAATTCAAATTTGTCACATTTCTCCATAATTTCCTAACCTCCTCCAACTCACCCTCCACATCATCACATGTCACATGATTTCAATTATTCCTAATTTCTAAATTAGGAATATCCATCCACAACCTCCTAACCTCCTTGGAGACACATGGCTCATTCTTTCAATTGATGCTCTTTGACACTTGGATAATTTTATCCTCCAAATGGAGCAACCTCCATGATTTCCTCCAACTTGCTTGTGCTCCACCGTTGATCTCCTAGGATCATGATCTCGACCGTCCATCTCTGCCACCTCACTCAAGGCTTGGAAAAATATATAAATAAGAGACCAATCTACAACTTTCATATATAGAATTCATCATAAACTTATGATGTAGGAATTATCTTAGCAATTAAGAGAATTTTAGAGTTGCATAGCATTTAGCATTGTTATCATGGCAATTTTACTTTGTAGAATTTTAGTATTGCATTAGTTTTTATTGTGTTCATCATAGGATTGCATTACATCAATGAAAATAATGTTAGCATCATTTACATAGCAGCAAATCTCATATTTCATTCAACCTTCATATCAAAAATACAAAAACATGTTAATGTAGGCATGTAGCTTTGCATTTCATAGATCTTCTTGTTTCTTAGGTTTTCATCTGACAAATTCATGTGCAACATACAAATCTAAGAGCATGAATTGGAAGATCCTTAAGATTAGAGAGCAATGAAATGATTTTAAAGAGTAGATATGGTAGCTTGTTTTTGTTATTTCAATCTCTTTCATGTAAGACGTTTCATTGATGTGTGTTGAATTTTACATTGTTAATTCTCCATTTTTATACCACACATAAATTGGCGCCCACCGTGGGTAGTACGACAAAGCTCTCAGAGATAATCAGTTGTGGTGGCACCCTCAGCTACGCTCTATGACCTATCCGCTATGGCCACTGCCTGCTCCCCCTAACATCTGGTTGCATCTCTCTTGACGATCAAAGTAGCCAACTGAGCCTGTGCCTACACTAGAACCTACACCTGTGTGTGTACCTACCCCAAGGCCTGAGCCAGCTGTACTTGCAATGTTTGTACCTATGCCTGCAATGTCTGCACTTGTGTCTTCAAGGCAACAATATGTGCCTGGTGCTACTCTGAGGGAAACCAAATATTGATGTGTTGTTCCCTGACATGTATCTGAGATCTCCTCCTCCTCGGTACTACAAAGCCCAGTACTGACCCACCTCTACCACCCCCACCTCCGTCATCATCTCTGTCATCACCCTCATCCTCATCATCACCCTCATCTCCACCCTCTCTCCCCTGCTTGACTATATGTTGTGGCCCTCTGACATCCCTCTCCAAAATCGGTGTAGGCTCATCAGGACTAGATATCCGTGGAAAAGGATGAGTGTGGAAATACTGCACGTAATCATCAGTCATTTGTGCATCAGTGATCTTTGGATGATAATGCCATAACAATGGTTGTAACCCTTGATACTCTGTACATGCAACATCATAGGACAAAATCAGACCCCACTCTAAAATATCCTGCCTCTGAGGGTGTAATGAGCCACTCCCTATGGCATACCCTGTACTCGACTGAACTAGCGTAACACCCTCATCAACAAGAATCTCTCTATCGCATATGGAGTCTGCCCGATCAAATATTTGGAAAGGCATATAAACGACATCTCCGCATGATCCTCTTCCCATGCCTCACAATCAAGGTACAATCACCATATCACTGTGTCCATGTCATTTAGAATGCACCTCCAATACTCCAACTTGACCAGCTTATGCTAGACAAGTGGCCCCGTATAACCAAAAACATATGGTCGACCGACTGGACGATCTCTTCCTACCATTAGCCATGTAATCGCTATATGCTCCCAAGCCCAAAGCCGTAAAAGTGTCACACCCACTATTATAATTGATCTTCCAACCTAATTACATATAAATTTGTGTTGTAAACATTTCTTTCTCATTGGCCATAAGCCTTGACCTTTCCTTTACCCTTTCCAACCTTGTTGTGGTTATTAAGGACAAAACTTAAGTTGAATGATGACTTACGAAGAAGTCAGAAGTTCTTTCAAATTGAAAATACATGTACTTCATTGTATGGGGTACTTTATCTGAGGCTATCTATTATTCTCTTCCCCCTTTAATGTTTCCACGATATTAGATCATCCTAATAGTTGAGTTTAAAGCAATCATTTATTCACTTCAAATTGGTTGAATTGATTTAACATTATTTTTTGTTGGCTCTTCATAGTTGAATGATTGTTATCCACCTTTCTTACTCTTACCAGGTACACCTCATACATACCTTTTTGTTTCCAAAATTTGTTTCATCATCACCTTCTAATCTCTTAGACTCAATAGTTGGATCCCTAGTAACAAGATCTAATGAATAATTAGCAACTTTACAAGTAAAGAGATAATCTAGTGTTTCATTCCAATTATTTTCTCAATGTATACAAATGACCTTTTTACCATATTCAATTTCTCATTGCAACATCCTCAAATGATCATTTAAAGATCTAACATAAATTTACTTTCAATGAAAAGTTGGTAAGTTCAATTTGTACTTCAACCAAACTATGCTCTTACCCGAGCCTTTGTTAGATTCAATTCAATTCACTTTATAGTTCCCAAATAACAATCATCTTTCCAAGTGATTTTGTCCCAATTCTTGGTAACTTTATTTTCTCATAACTTTAGACATTCTAGGGTTGTTTGTCTTCTTTCCCCCTTTTCAATTGGGATCTCCAAATTGACCTTGCCTATTCCAGTTGGTGGAATCATATCGACTTTTAATTCTTTGTAGATTGCTTCTTTTCTTGACCAAACTGGTCTCTAACCTTCATTCAAAACTATCAACTTTCTCTCTTGACTCCAATTATTATTGCAAGATCTTAACCTTGTATCAAATCAAGTTTTCCAAGGGTTTATCCAACCTCTTATTACCTCTCTAGTTTTTTTTTATTCACAAAACATTGACTTCCTACTTCAACAAAAGTTTCCAATTTATGCTATTAACTAGTTCCCTTCCAATTAACCATACTCAGAGATTCATAATATCCCTACTCAATCTGAATTCCTTGACTCTTTGCAACTACTAGTTGCCATCAATAAGGGGTTTATTTCGATTCTTCTTATCCTCTTAGAGTCATTTAAACAATTTAGTAGGGTGAAGGTACTCATTGGTAATCCTTCATAACCTTCCTACCAAACCTGGTTGCATAATTTTCTGCAATCCAAAGGTGCCTCTTATTGGGTTGTTGATTTAGGAGTTTTCAACTCCAGGGATGATTCTTTTCTAATCCCAAACTTAAACAAATTTTCAGGAATCTCAACTTCCCTTTTTGTTTCCACTTTGTTCTTTTCCTCTTTCCATCTTGGCATAAGAACTTTTTCAACCATTATCTTCCGATAAGGTTTACACATCACTTCCATAATGAGCTCATAGGTTCCAAAGTTGAACCTGGTAGCTTTGATACCACGTGTAACACACCCATTGTTCTACTCTAAAGAATTTTTTCAGTTTTAACCACTAGCGAAATAATTCATGATGCCATCACATAGCAATAAATTTTTTCTCTTAAAAATAAGATATCATGCACATTTGAAATAAACACTATTCCAAACTTCCTTTGCATTACATTGTGATATAGCAATAAATTATCTTTTTTATTTCATTCAATGAAATGTTACAACCTTTCCAAAGAAATGATTTCATAATCTATATACAAAATACATTTTCCATCTTATCATAGAAATAGATACACGATACATACCTAGCTCATCTGAGCTCCATTGGCACTAGAAATACAGATGATCTAGGAAATCCCCTTTCAAATATTGGCTCATTGACTGAGAGGAGAAGTATCAATCAAGCGCTTTCCCACCATCCATGGACTAACTATGGTCCCCCACACATCTACCACATATGGTAAGATGGCCCTACCCTTGAATGAAGGGTTTGGTCCTAAAACTTCAAAATATTAGCCATTCTCGAGTTGGTGTTGTGTCTTGCAAAGCTAGAACTTTACCATACAACTCATCTATGTTCTACGTGTATGACAATCTCATACTAGCATGAAAATAAGGTAACACAATGAACTGATAGTGTAACCAGTGGTGAAGTACACTACTTTGGCTAAAGTATTCATCACCCAGTTCTTCGAGTGGACGTCACACACTCAACCACCATTCTAGCTCGATTTTTAAAGATTGATCATATTCTATGCATAGGCAATTCCCTCCATTGGATAATATATAACCCGAGGAACAACCTATATACACTAAGTTCACTAAGACTCATATAATAGGTAATTTCTATGCATAGGCTATCCCCTTCATCGAGTTATCCTAACCCTAGTAATAACCTACAAACTCTTCATGGCTCTCACTTACAAATATATTTGTATAAATAACTTCATAATCTAAAGTATACCTACATAAGCTTCTTCTTATCATAGAATAAATACTCATCAATAAATTAATCCAATCAAGAATATATCACATCAATAAATGATTCAAAATTATATCCTCATCAATAAATGAACTTAGTTCAAAGGTATGACCTCAACAATCAATGGCCTCAATCAAAAGAATAATCATATCAATAAATGACTCAATTAGAAGTATAGTCTCAACAATAAAGGACTCTTATTCAAGAGTGTAATCTCATCAATAAAAGGCTATGCAAAAAGTAGAATCATGTCAATAAAATGACTTCATGTCAAGAGTATAAAGCAACCAACTTAGTAGGGCTATCCCACCTATGGCTCCAATCAAATAGTAGTTCACAAATTCAAGTGGTCAACTTAATCACATAGGTCAATCTCATCCTTAGTTTACCCTAATTCCAAGATAATACTAACAATTAATGATCAGTATGATCATGTAGGTTAATCTCAACCTGCGTGCTTCAATAAAGGATCAAATAAACAACCCAACGAAGTAGGTTATTCTCAACCTAGGTTTTCATTCAATTTTCAAGTAAAGCTATAATCAAATGATCATTCTAGAATAGACTAACAAGATGGTCCACATGATGTCACATCCTGTCAATGATGACACATCTAATATCATACCATTACTGTAGTTGTGTTGCTAGCTTTATTATTCCCAATATTTTCCTATTATAATCTAACAAAGTCGAGTCATCTCAAGACATCGTTATGTCCTACGTTTCTCATTTTACTCTTCCTACGTATAGTGTAGACTAATACATAAAGTCTAAATAGAAACACATCATATAAAATCCCATATAGGGAATATAAAAGCATCAACCTAAAATATAGGATCCATCAAAGCAAGTGATATCCAAGAACATTCAAGCATCACTGAAACATTCCAAAGTCAAAAAAAGCATAAGGGAGTAAGATACAACATTCCTGGAAATACAAAGCTCTAAATCGATCTAACTAGTTTTCAATCCTAGCCTCCTTAACAGTTTGTAGCTTGGCATCAAATCACTTCCACTCTTCCCAAATACCCTCAAAAAATCTCTCACTAACACTCTTACAAATCTCTCTCTAAAACTCAAGCTCATAAAACTTAGAAGAAGAGAGCAACTCTTAGAAAATAACAACAATTTGTAGATATGTGTCCCTTTGAGGTAAAGAATGCCTCTATTTATACACAAAAATTAGCATCTACAAGCTAGAAATAAGGTAAATGAATCAACACTCAGCTCATTCAATTCAAATCAACTTGGTAAAGGTGACAGATTTCAAACTTAATACTCAACAAAATGACATAGTAGGTCACTTCATTCATGGAAAAAAATAATTCATTTCAGATATGTAAGGTAAATAATCAAACAGTTCAACTCTATTCATGCCAGCTTCTACTTAATTATTCTCCAATTTACTTTTGTTTCCATTGCTAGACGAAGCTCATAATATAGACTTCTAAAGCAATGCAGTTATTCATAATTTGGCACCACATAAACTTCTTACATGCTGTTGGTTTTTGAAGATTTTAAGACCAAGTCAAAGGTTTAAAATGCATTTTAAATAGATTTCAACACTCTTGACTAAGTCTTGCTATCATTTTCACGTGTTCTTCCTAGTGTTGAATGTATTTTAATACCTTTCACTATTTAAAGATTCCTGCCATGTTATCATTAATGAGCAACATATTGGGCTCATGCTGCTGCCAGCATGACCAAGTCTATATGTTACATATTAACATGTCCTTTTAAAGCATGGTCTATGCATACTTAAAATAACACTTTTAATTCTTTAAACATTGTGAGGTCTCTATGGGTTATCATGCACCTTAATTCAATGTGCTCTAATGCGCAATAATAGTATTTCATGTGCTTCATATCATTTATGCACTTTGGATAATAACCAAAACTATCAAACATTACACAATGTGTATATGATATATATATATATATATATATATACATATATATAGTATAATGAGCTTATATATATATTCTCATCTACTTACGCATCATTTGATATACAAACACATATACACATATTATTACTTTTCGTAAAACAATATTACATGTGCTTATATATATATAAACACATATACACACACATATATATTATTGTACCCATATGGATATTTCCATCATGTTGATTCATACATGTATATTAATATGTATATATATTTGCATATACTATATATATACAATTTCTTCCATAATCATTCACATATTTATAAAAATGTGTTAAAATAGTCATACACACATATATACACATATATACTGAAATAAAGGAAATAGAGTGCTCCACCCTTTAGGAGATGCAACACAAGGCAAGGGGGAGTCCCTTCCTATTTCACTCTAGTTCATTCAAGGAAACCCTATAGATCTCAACCTAATGATGCAATTAGGAAAATAGATTTCTACAAGGTCTCCTTAGGTGTGCTTAACAAGGGAGGGGTTCACCACTAAATAAATGCTTAGAAAGAAAGAGATAAAAGTATTATGCAAACCTAACTAAATAACCTAGGAAATGAAACTGAAAATCAGAATAACAAACTAAGAATGAACAAAGGGATACCTAGAAGAGTGATGTTGTCAGAACAAGGTCTAAAACTCTGAAATTTTGCCTTTTGAAGTGTACTAGGACTCATACACCAGACTGGGCGATTTAGTCCTAATCTAGGGTTTCTGGGCAAGACTTGGAATCTCTCAATGAATGATTTGGACCTACTGAAATATGATAAAATTATTGTACTAGGACTCATACACCCAAGGTGGCGATTTAGTCCCAGTATTAGGGTTTGTCTAAAACTTTGGTATCCTCTAGTGATCTTCTATAGCTTCTCTCCTGTTCGATATCCAAATTTGAAAGCTTGAATTCTAGCTTGTAGGTGACTTTCCATGAAGATGACAACTTCTAGACAACTATGACAACTTTCTTCAATCTTGTAACTTAGTCTTCAAAGGATCTTCAAGCTCTAAATCACCTAGATCTACAATCACACATGAAGAGAGAGAAGAATTGTTGATTTATTAGGGAATGGGGGTTTTCCTTGGTCAAACCCCGTTTTGGTAATCAAACCTTAATGAGAAATGAAACATGAATGAAATGAAAAATGAAGTATAAGATGAAATAATAGATTCTTGTTTGAAACCTTGTAGATCTGCGAACAAGCATGAAGTGGCCTCAATGGATGTAGATGCAAGATGATGTCTTTGAATAATTGAATTGATCTTGAACAATACATCACAACATTAGCTCAAAACCACATGAATGATGTATCAAGCCTTTGACATGATAATGGATCTTGATTGCTACAACAAATGATGAAAAAGTCAGCCCTTGAATGCCTTCTTGAATATGCTTGAATACTCTATGATGCTCTTGTGAAGTCTTAGGATGCTTGACTCTTGATTGCTAGGTGAAATAATGATTTGAAACCTTAATTATATAGGCACTCCATCTAATTTACTGTTTATTAGATCCCAAATGTTGACATTCATAAAATTTGAATTGAAAACCCTAATTTCTTGCTTAAAACCCTAAAAAGGTGCCAAATGGGACCCATACACCCAAGGTGGCATATAGGCCCCATCTGGGGGGGAATCATACACCTAAGGTGGCATTTGGGTCCCATCATAGCTTTTTGGGTTGAGGAAATGTTAGGGGATTAGAATATTAAGTGTATTTATTGACTATGTCAGGATTTCGATTGAAATAAGCCTCAAGATGCATAATAAAGGGTCCTAAGGGCATATTAATGATTATGTGAAGGTCATGAATGCAAGAGGTTCCAAAAATTAGTGTGAAGATGTAAATAAATACACTTTACAACACTAAATTAAGGTAAAATTAGGTCTATTTAGCTTAAAAGGGCCCTAAACTTAATGTGAATGTGTAAAACACATTACAACACCAAATCAAGGAAACATTAGGTTCATTTTAATGTTAATCACCCCCAAATTAAGTGTGAAAAAATGATACTTTTTTCTACACTACATATACAACTATTAATATATATGTATATATGTTACATTAACGTAACGACACACATATATATTAATATATGCATATATATATAACATTATTTTAGCATCCATGATTGAGTACATATACTCATATATTCATCAATTGTATATACATATACTTCATCGATTAGCACACAAAGAAGAACATATATTCTATCTAGAGATTCAATCACACAAACCAATCCACAAAAACAACCTATCTTAATCAAGGATGACTACCCAATTATTCCAATAAGTCAAGAATATGTCCAAAGGCACTTACTCATTTCATGGACAATTTGACTCAAGTTGACCCAAAATAGTAGTGAGTGTGTGTGATAGCTCAGTTTTGGCTTATTAAGGGTTATTAGACCAAATCCTTCTCCTGAGTGATACTTTCCCTCCCTTCTAGAGGCGTGGACCTATACCTGCATCCAACTTGGCACATTTGCAATGGTAGTTAAATATTTACATGCAATCCAATCACATCATAAAACATTATAATATTCACATTGCAATTCATATTCTTTCATTGTACTTCATGAACATAAACATAATTACTTCTTCAAAGAAATAACATCTTAATACCTATTTCAGTATTTCATTCATTTATCAAGCATATTGAAATCATGATTTAAATTCATCATCCTATTTACCCGTGAATGTTCACATGAAATCCACTTGCATCATGAAACATTAGAATATTCACATTACAATTCATATTCTTTCATTGTACTTCATCAATATAAACACAATTACTCCTTCAAAGCAATAACATCTTAATACCCATTCCAGTATGTCATTCATTTATCAAACATATTGAAATCATGATTTATATTCATCATCCTATTTACATGTGAAGGTAAAAGTTGTTGAATAATCAAGACACTGAGAGGGGGGGGCGTGAATCAGTATCTTCTAAAACTTATTGAGCAAACATCATCAATTACCTTAATGTATATAACAGTGAAGAGTAAGAACACAACATGAAATCACATACACATAAACACCAGATTTTTATGTGCAAAACCCAATAAGGGAAAAACCATGGCGAGGATTAGCTCACTATATATAGTTATTTCAATACCGCTTACAAAAAGAGGCTCACTGCCAAAGGGCTCACTGCTTACAGGGACTCACTGTCCAAACTAGAGGCTCACTGCCTACATAAGTTATAGAAACAAAAATTGGCTAACAACCAAAATGTGAATTGATAGAATGACACCACAAGTGTTGATTCAGTTACTTTGATGCTCAGAATATTTGCTCGTATGACAACAGACTAATCTTCACTTCTACTCGCACACTTTGCATATCAATTTCACACCACACACACTCCTTGTTGTTCTCTTCATCTACACACCATATTGTATATATATCTGATATATCTGCATGCATCAATTAGGTCAGCCTAATTGGATGCAACACATATTTACAAAAAGATAACTGTTGGCTTCATACAAAGTTTCTCCAAAGGAAATTCAACAGTGTGTCATGCAATATTATGTTGGCTAGAACCAAAGCTAGGTCACACATATATCTGCAATATATGTTAAACTATTAACAACTTATTAGGTCGGTCATGATTAACCCAATAATGAAATGAAAATTCCAAAACTGATGCCAACTCATCATCCAATCATATGAACATACGAGAATACATCCATACACACTTCTAGTGATTATAAGCCTTCTCTCAACGCCTTAAACCAAGAAGATTACCAGAGAGGATATGTGGACCAAAATACCGAATCAACCACCTGAGAAAGTAAACTTATTTTGCACACCGGTTTAGGGTACCAGACCAACATGGTGACATCAATGACAACATGTAAACAGATCTTCTCCATTCTTCCAACAATCTCCCCCTTTTCTATTGATGGTAACATGTGCCAAACTTCCAGAACACAATCTTCTACATCAACAAGTATTCCAGAAAGATGGTCTAACCAGACCTCAACAATCCCTTTAAGGAGCCAAATTTTTTTCACAACATCATCTCTTTTTCTTTGTGCAATGATCAATTATGCTTGCAATTCACCAAATCTTAGTCTTTGTTTCCCTTCTTTGTCTTTGAAGATGTCAAAGTTTTTTCCAATGATGTTTACCTCAGATTCAATTGCTTCAATCTTACTTCTGAAATTGTCAACTGCAGTAGGCCACCAAAGACAATACCTGTAGGTATCTGACATTTATTTTATGCATTTCTTTGTCTCACTCATATGTTCAGCTAACCTCTGCTTATCTTTAGAACATCTCTTTTCAAGCAAGGATTCTAGCTTGCGTCCATCCAAACCTTCCAATAGCATTATTTCTTCAACAACATCAACTAGATTGTTCGGTAAGGAATCATAAAAAATTGATACATCAATACCTTTTCGAAGTAGATATTCAACAAGGGCATCATCAATCTTGAGTCTGTCAACTAGAGAGGCTGTATTCCATAACTCACCAATTTTCTTCATCTTTCCTTTAACTAACATAAACCGAATGTCATCAGGATCAAAGGATTCAGATCGAGGCAGAGATTCTTCTCCTTTTTCCTTCACTTCCAGAATGACAATGATATCTTCAATGATAGCTTTTCTTTTCTTCGATTCCGAAGGGGAATCACTAATAACAACTTCCAATTCTTTTGTTCCGGAGGAAGACCCTTCCTCAAATCGACTAGACATAAACAAACCAGAGCTCATATCTTTCTGCAAAGATAAGAAAAAGGTTTTACACACACTTACTTTATCTTCTAAGCCTTCCAAGTATCTGTATATTTGTCTTGCAACGAGAATCTCAGATTCCCACTTAGAACCTTCCTTTCCCGGTAATGAGTCTAGAAAATAGAGTACCGTCCATGTAAGTAAGGAACCAAAATGGAAAGGGTATCCTTCTACCAATGACATTCGTATGTTTTGGTAAGATTTTCAAGGATTAATTCACACAGATCAAACTGCTTATTCTCTTTTACCATTTTATGTGCCAGATACACGACAATAGCCAAAGTAGAGCCATCTCGATTTCTGAAATAAATTTTATAGGAAATGTCATATGCAACATACCTAATAGAAGGATCGACAATGGTATCAATCAACAATGCTTGAGGATCTTTATCAACTCTCGTTAGCTCCTCTACTTCCTTGTACTTTATGGTCTTCTTTCTGGGAAGGTCTCCATTGCTACATAACCCGGTGATAACCTTTATCACTTCCCTCGTAATGGGATAGGATTTATCCAAGACATTTTTTCCATCCTTGAATTTACTCAAAAGGAACAAGATGAATTATCTATTGGTAATCCAAGGGAATTCTCCCCACAAATCCAAGCTGAGAGTTTTTATGTTTTGTAAGACACTAGATTCTAACCCTAATTCCATTTTCTCTATCTTTTGATGATCGAATTCATCCAACTCGACTCCCTTTAGCTTCAACGAGATATTTCCACTCAATCCTCTCTTAGAATGTTCCATTATGGCACTAAACTTCTTCAAATTCAACAAAATATTTCCTCTTTTACCTTCGTCTGCGACTGCGAGATAGAAACTTCTGTTGCTTGATTTCGAATGTCCACAAAGATCTCTCGAAAATGCTTCAAATCACTGTAGAATCGCTCCAATAGAGCGTTCCAGGTTTCTCTTGAAAATATTTGAATGCTTTAGGCAATCAAAATGACTTGCAATGATTTTATTTATACCTTATCATTTTACCCTAAATCACATTAATTGTAAAAAGCTGACAACTTTCTTCCACTGCACTGAGAGACCCTGATTTTCTCTGCAAAAGAACATGCTCACACTTTTTCTTCTGATTTCTTTTCCATCACCTCTGTTCAACCTTTCCTTACAACATATCCATGTGCCAGCCTATGACATGCTATATTTCTAGGGGGTTTAAGTGATATTTTGATAAAACTCCCCCTAAGACCATGCTAGGTCTAATTCTCGGAGGAATCATTTGCACCAGATGAGGGTACAGATGCATCTGTCATCTTTGGTTCTTTCTTCTTCCATATCTTATCCATCTCCTGCTTACCTCATCTTTGTCAATCTTCTTTATTGGTTCAATATCTTTCACCGGAGCAGAATGTTTCCCCTTTTTACTTTTGTATACTTTTGAAATATGTCCCAGTTTTCTACAATTGTAGCAAATAACACTTCTTTGATTTGTTTGTCCTCCATTTACACCTAATCTGGACTAATTTTATTTATGTCCAAACTTTTTTCAGTTATAGCAATAGCCATCAAAATATTGATTCATTCTTCCACCACGAAACCTATTCATCATCACTCGAATAATCATTCTCACTTGTGATCTACTTTAAGTAGCCTTATGCCCAATTTTCTTGCATGTAAAACACTGTTTAGAGAAGGAACCAAAAAACTGATTCAACTTACTCCTACACTCATTTTCCTTATGACCAAATTTATTACATGAAAAAAAATCACCATTGAACGATGAGTACCTTTGTGCATTTGGTTGTTTGATAGGTGGTTTCCTTCCTAGATTTCTTTTCTGCTTCCCTTGATTCTTCTGATTGTCTTCAGGATTTGAGTTCTGCACATTTTCACTAGCATCCTTTCCCAATCCGCCTTCTCTTTAGAAGGTCTTTGTCTTGCTATTAGTTCATCAAGCTTGGTGGAGCTTGTCTTGAAATCATCTTCAAAAAGTCTTTCTTTCTCTAATTTTGTTTTCAAATTCATCACTTCCTATTCAAGCCTTGAGCACACATTAGACTTTCTTTGTATCACTATTTTCAGACACTCCTCAACTTTCTTCTTTTCATCCACTTTCATCTTTAGTTTGGTATTTTATTCATTTGCTTGTTTTAGTTGCTCACTTACTTCTCTATGTCTTTCTTTGAATTTCTTTAATTTCTCTTTCAATTTCCAAATGCATTCATTTGCTTCATCAAGATTTTATTTTAGATCTCTATTTTCAATTTCAGCCTTGTCAAGATCTTCAAGGGCAGTCTAGAGCTCTTCTTTATCCATTTGTTCAATCTGCAGGATCTCCCTCAAGTTGTTAAACTTCTCTAGAGGAACCAAATCTTTGACACTAATTGTTGAATAATCAAGATACTAAGAGGAGGGGGGGGGGGGTGAATCAGTATCTTCTAAATCTTATTGAACAAACATCATCAATTACCTTAATGCATATAACAATTAAGAGTAAGAACACAACATGAAATCACATACACATAAACACCAGATTTTTACATGGAAACTCTAATGAGGGAAAAACCACAGTGAGGATTAGCTCACTATATATAGTTATTTCAATACCGATTACAAAAAGAGGCTCACTTGCAAAGGGCTCACTGCCCAGATACAAAATTTCACTACTTACAGGGACTCAATGTCCAAACTAGAGGCTCATTGCCTACAAAAGTTATAGAATTTTTTTTTGGCTAACAACCAAAATGTGAACTAATGGAATGACACCACAAGTGTTGATTCAGTTCCTTTGATACTTAGAATATGCACGCGCATGACAAATAAAAATCTTCACTTCTACTTGCACACTTCGCATATCAATTTCGCACCACACACACTCCTTGTTGTTCTCTTCATCTACAAACCATCTTGTATATATATCTAATACATCCGCATGCATCAATTAGGTCGACCTAATTGGATGCAACACATATTTACAAAAAGATAACTATCGGCTTCATACAATGTTTCTCCAAAGGAAATTCAACCGTGTGTCACGCAATATTATGTCGGCTAGAACCAAAGCTAGGTCGCACATATATCCACAGTATATGTTAAACTATTAACAACTTATTAGGTCGTTCGTGATTAACCCAATAACAAAATGCAAATACCAGAACCAATGCCAACTCATCATCCAATCATATGAACATATGAGAATACATCCATACACACTTCTAGTGATTATAAGCCTTCTCTTAATGCCTTAAACCAAGAAGATTTCCAAAGAGGAAATGTGGAACAAAATATCGGATCAACCACCAGATAAAGTAAACCTATTCTGCACACTAGTTTAGGGTATTGGACCAACATGGTGACATTAATGACAACATGTAGATTGATCTTATCCATTATTCCAACAAAAGTAACTTAGTAACAATAAGTCAAGGTGTAACAAGGGTGAATTAGTGAAATAATAATGATCATTTGATTAATAAGAGGAATTGATGCATTTAATTAAACAACTAGGATCATTCAATTAAATAGTTGAAAAGGAGGTGAATTTAGGATGAAATGGTGTTAGTAATCAGATTCAAGTGTGCAATATTAGTCAGGACAATTTTAAGTGTCGATAGTTTGTGTTGTGAGATGGAGGTGAATATGGTGGAGGTGTATATGTATTTGGAGGACAAGTGAATTGTAAGTTTGTGAGGGGAGATGGGTTAGGAGATATGAGATTTGAATGCACAAAGCTAAAGGGATTCCCAGTGGAAATGCCTAAGGTAGTATTCATATTTATAGTGGGTTGTATGGTTTTAGTAACATAAGGATTGGTGTATGTAGGAGTAAAGGTAATGGTTGTAGGAGGAGGAATTGAATTTCCACCTTGAATTTGAGTATATCCCAAATTTTGAGCACAACTAGCTATGGTAGGAACATGTTTATTAATGATATGAGATAGGCTACACATAATTTCTATTCATATTTCATTATCAAGAATCTTCTTCATGTTATCTATGATAGGAATCATAGTATTAGCAATGTATTCAAGACTCACAAAGTTTTGAAATTTATCTAATTATTCATCCATTTGTCTTAGTTCATCTTGAGGTACATTAGTAACCATTGATTGAACATTAATAACATCGGTTGTTGGTAAAGAAGTCATAGGAAATGAGGTTTCAAGGGTATGATCCATGATGGGTTGACTAGTGTCAACACTATGAGTGAAAGAGCTAGAGAACTCAAGATCCACGTCAAATGTACTAGTGCGGGATGACATGAGTCTAGAGCTATGTCTCACTAGAGTATTGGTAATAGGATACCAAGTTGTGAAGGTCATATAAGTTTAACCAAACCTAAGGTGCACACAAAATGAAGAATAGGTAATGAACAATCACCAATAGGAAGTGCAATACAAATATGTAAAAGAGATAGCAATTTCTAGATTTTAAACAAAATATTTTTTTGATTAAACTATGCTAAAAAACTTGAAAAATGATGTCTTGTAATTCTAATTTTGATTTTGAAACAATGCAAAAAATTTGACCAATTAACCTTAATGGAAATGATTGTAGAGAAAAAATTGGAAACTGAAATAAAAACCTAAATGCAAAAACACAAAATGTAGACAAAGAGTTTGTAGTGCCCAAAAATTCAAAAACAGGTCTGATTAGGGACTCATTCACCCATGGGCGAATGGGTCTTCTGTCAAGGTTTTGAAAAATTACATTACAATTTTTTGAGTTGATGTTTATGTTTCTAGATTCTGGTTGCAAACATGCAATTACAATTTCAAATTTATGGCAAATCATATCTAAATGCAAGTGTGGAATGATGCTAAATGACAAGAAAAAAGACCTAATTTGAGATGCTATTTTGATTCAATTTTTTGATATAAGTGATTGATCATGCAATGTTATTTAAGAAAAATGCAAAATGAATGTAACATTATCCCAATTTTTGTGAATTTATAGATTTTCAACAATTCCAAAATTCACTTTAACACCCTAGAATGCAAAACAAACTAATGCAAATTTGAGAGATCTAAAAATGAAAACTAATGCAAAGAATGAAAATCTAGATCAAGGTTCCAAATAAGAAATTATGATGTTCAAAAGTCAGGTTCACCAAAATGAAATGAAGAAAAATATAGGATAGGTGGGGTGGTTATCAAATGTGAAATGGTATAATGGACCTATTTTCCTTTATTTCATTAGGAAATGAGATCCACACAAACAATTGACTTACAACCCTTAGGTGAGTCAACTCAATGAGGGAATCTATTGATTTCCTTATGATTGGGGATGGGGGTATCCGCCTGAACAAAATTTTTGGGAGAAAAAATAAAAATAGTAAATCAACTCAATTATCCAAGTTAACACTTGGATCTTCAATTTAAAGCATAATACAAATAGAAACAACAAACTTCAGACATATCTAGAAATGGTAGAGTGATGTGTACCTATCACCAAAATTCAATTTCAAGAGGCTACTTGGGACTCATTTTCCCATAGGAAAATGGGTCTCTTTGCAGTTAATTGACTCTTGAGATCCTCTGGTGTCAATCTATAGCTTCCATTTGATCTGGGTTTCAATGTTAGATAGTCTTGAAAATAAGGTCTATAGGTGAGATTCCAGAGATTGACAACAAATATGATAATTTTTTGTAACTTTTCCACCCTGTGACTTTGAGATCTTCAATCCTTCCTCAACCTATAAACCTACACATTCACAAAGAGGAGAAAAATATTTGTTTTTGTGGATGGGGTTTTGCCTTGGTTAAACCCCATTTCAGTAATTAAAACTTGAATTGAAATAATGAAACATGAAAGGAATGATGAATGAACAATTTCTATGTTGCAACTCACCAAACCCTTGAATAAACATTTGGAGGACTAGAATCTTGATCTTGATCTTGCATGAAATGGCTTCAATGGATGTGGATCTTAATACTTGAATCTTGACTAGAATGTTGACTTGGATCTTGAAACCTACATCAAAATGTTATTGCAAAAGACTTTGACACGACGATTGAGATCTTGATGGCTGCAATAAATCATTGATAAATCTACTCTTGAATGCCCTTGATCATAATATTTTCTCTTGTGAAGTCTCATAAAAATTCTAGGATTTATTAGGATTTGAATTGATGAAATAACCTTGTATTTATAAGTATCTATTCTTAATTTCTCAAAAATTAAACATTACAAGCCAACATTGAAACTTGAACTCAGGGACATTAAATACCACTAAAAACATATTTTAAATTTGGTTTCAAAGGCCTATGGAGGACCCATTTTCCCATGGGTGAATGGGTCTCAGGTCCCTATTCCTGGAACACACATTGCTCAAGGTAATTAATTATTTGTTGGAATTAATTGTTGTTTGGGTTTCCTCTTCGAAAAATGTAATTTATTAGGCTTGTAGATGTAAAATAGGGCTTATTAAGATATAATTAAGTCCAATTTAATTGAGGGGACCCAAATAAAGTGTGAAAATGTAAAGGAGTACATTTTTTGACACTACATATACAATGTCAAAATTAATATGAAAAATTAAAATGTGAGACACATGAAATACCTAATCACAAGGGCTAGTAAAGTTCAATATTCACTAAGTGAACCCCCAAGAAAAAGTAAAATGTGAGACACACACTAGGTCTACAAGGTGTTCCCATGAAAAAGTGGCAAAATGGGAAGGGCACACCAGGTCTATAGATGTGTACCCATTTGTAAAACCATACCAAGGGAGATACTCCCTGATAACCTTGATAAGGTGCCACAAAAATGATCAAAATGGTATGCCAATTCTTACACTAGGTTCATCCCATGAATAAAGTGAAAAAAAAAAATATCAAACATGGTTGGAAAACTATATTATGATAGGTTACATGAAAATAAAAAGGCTTAACATCTTAGAAGACAAAATAAATAAAATGATTAATGTCTCAGTGGATGGAATGAAAATAAAATTCTTAACGTCTCAACAGACAAAATAAAAAATAAAAGGCTTAACGTCTCAACAGATGGAATAAAAGGATAGTACCACAAAACCTTAAAGGATGTTGTAATAACATCACCACAAAAGTTCAGAATCAAAAATAATCAAAGGAGCCTTGATTAATTCATGAAAGGTCACACCTTAGAGAATATCACACTTGATATCACCATCAAGAGAGGACTAGTCAGGGAATAGAGGATCATACCTTAGGGAACACTAGCCATAGTGTTACCACTAAGGAGAAAGTCATGTGCCAAGAAAGGTCACATTCTTGTAGGACATGGAGCCTTATATCACCACAAAGGAGACACATCAAATGGATTAAAAAGACCACACCTTGATCAAATAGGTCATACTTCCTAGGAGATGTATGCTATCATCAGAGACCATTTCTTATGTAAATAATAAACATGGGACTATATTCCCCCCCTTAAAAAGTTAGTTTAGCAAAATTTTAGTGTATTTGCTACACTAACTTTTAAGGAGATAAATAAGTATCCCTTAGAAAGAATACACCTAGGACAAGGCTACTTAAACCCTTGCCCCCTAAGTGTAGGGACAAAGATGAGCCCATAATGTATAATATGTTGCTCCTTGCAAAATGAAGTATGATTGCATAAATTCTAGTTTATACCCTCATGGATGGAAATGAACATGTGATACTACAACTACCACATGGAAAGGAGAAAAATAAATAATTGCTAATCTATCACACACTCATGGTGATCTATGTAAGGATAAAATTGTTTGAGTACCTTCTTTAAAGCATGAAATTCATTAGTGAGATGTCCAAGTGTTCGATGGAATGCACAATGAGACATGTTTGTACTTTTTCCCTTTTTATCTTCTCGTTCACAGATAGGTGGTAACATGACAAGTCCTAGGTTGAGGAGTGTTTGTAAGGCCTTTTTAGTTTTGGTTATGGTATGCATAAATGGTAGCTTCTTGAGTTTATAAGGCTTGGGTTTCTTGTTTGACCAATTGTTTGATGTGAAGGTGGAGGATCTTGGTAACCTAATCCTTTAGTATCTTCAGATGGTATTTGTTCCAAGAGGGAATGGACCTCATGCTCGTTGTGAATGTCACATAATTTATTTTTCAAGATCCTAAAACCTTGGCTATAAGTTTGTTCCAATTCAATGGGCATATTGGTAACTTTACGTGCATAAGATACAAGCATTTCAAATGGAATATGTTCCTTGTGGTTGTTATAAATGTGTGCTTCCATTCTCTTCAATTTAGATATGCCTCGTGGCTCAATTTTGAGATATAAAAGATTGAACATGTCAAGTGGTAGAATGATAGGAGGCGTTGGTTGTTGACATGGGTTATTAGGCCATTGTATTGAGGGATAAAAGGTTGCATTGTTTTCAAGGACATTCAAGGAGTTTCATATGGAGTCTTGCATGCTTTCTTCATCTTGACCTAAGATTTCTATCTCACAAGGACATTAATTGGGAGGTGTAGGGACATGAATGCCATTATTAGGACAATGATCATCACCAAACACATAGCTTGAAACATCAACCGAAGATTTCAAGGACATCCAAATTTTACCAAAGCACATATCCATGATGAATTTTTGCAATAAGATTCAAACTGGTAAACAAAAAAAATAGGAAGTTAGATAACACCTCCAGACAAGGATACCTGAGGGTATTCTATCATTGAAAGTTGATTGATACCCAAATAACAGGATTGGGTCACCTAATGGCGACTGGGTCTTGGTTAAGGGTTTTGAAAAATTAAAGTCTGACTGTGAACTAAATTGCTTAAGGATCCTAATTCTATTTGTAGATAATTGAAATAGTAACCGAATTTCTATAATTTACTTAATGTTTTCCAATTTAAAGCATAATGTAGATATATAGCAATGTTGAAGATTATTGAACAATTTTTTATGCATTTTTCAGATCTGAAATATGATATCTAATTGGCTTTAAGATGCAAAGACCTAGAAATGATAACTTTTAAATGCAATTTTTGATTCTAAATAATGCACTTTCTTTCACCAACTGAACTACATGCAAAAATGCCTAAAAATATACAATTATTGATTCCAAAACAGAGATATGCAAGTACAGTGCAACTAAGCAGAAATAGACAAAATAGTGTGAAAAAGTTGGTTGAGACACCTATAGAAGGACTAGGTTTCCCCTGGGCAAATGGGTCTTTGTATAGGGTTTGAAAAATCAAAAACTAAGTTTTTTAGACTGATACTTAAGATGATTGTTCCTACCTGCAAACAATTGTACACTGACTATTTTCCATATTTTTTTAATGAAATGCAAATGCAAATGTATGACAATTTTGGAACAAAATGACACTTTTTTGAGTGAAAATTTGAAATGAAAATTTGATCTAAATGATTGAAAACACACTGCAATGCAAACTATGATGCAGTTTTTTTGAATTTTTATGATGCAAATATGAAACCCTAAATGAGAAATGCAAAACAATACAATGATGCAAATCCTAGATCCAAAGTTTGAATGACTACCAAATCAAAAATTTATGATATCAAATGTTAGGTTCACCAAAATGAAACATAAAAATATGTGGGGCCGTAGAATTAATATTCATAACCTTAGGCCATTTCCATAATTTCTATTATTGCATTAGGATATAGATCAACAAGGTGTATAGATTGACTATCAACCTCAATGGTGAGCCAATCAAACCTGGATCTATATCCTTTTGAGGATAGGAATTATTTGGAAATGATTGTGATTGATTACCCTAATTACACTAAATGATCTAATGCAATGAATGCAATTATCTGACAATTCATAAATAAAAATAGTCAAGTTTTGATAGATCTAGAAGGTGCAAATGACTATGTACCTACCCAAAAAATTTGGTTTTGTTAGGCGTACAAGGACAAGGTCGCCATATGATCATTAAGTCCTTGTAAGGGTGTCCTACTCAACTTTTGAGGCCCTTTGATGTCATATCTGAGCTTTTGTTTTATGCATGTCCCACAATCAAAATGTCGTAAATAAATATTGTAGGTGAGTTTTCATGTCTTTACAAGAATGGTGACAATAAATGCAACAATGCAAAGTGGTTCTTCAAGCTCTGTTCAATCCACTTTAAACCTACAACCTGCACATTCACAAAGGGGGAAAATGTTGTGCCATATAGGGGCTTGCCTTAGTCAAACCTTGTGTTAGTGTTTCCACTTACACAATGGTAATTCCAATGATAAAACCTTGAATGAAAAGGAAGGAAATGATGAATGAACCCAATGCTGCAACTCACCACCCTTTAGTGGCTTTCTTGAAGGATTAAAGGCATACACATCTCTTCAAGGATCTTGGATTTTGCTTGCTTGATTTGCTTGAATGGTTGGAGACCTATAACAATGTTAGAATTCACATAGAATGAACATGAACACACATAAAATTTGACACGATGTTGGATCTTGAATTTATGTAATAATGCTTTGATATGCTACTCTTGAATGCTCTTGACAATAGTATTTCCTCTTGAACGTGTGTTATTTCTGCTTTTTTTCAAATGATAAAATGCCTAGGTATTTATAGGCATTTATCCAATTTCCTAAAAAATAGATTCTAAAAGCTGACCCTTCATATTTGAATTTTGGATAGTAAAATACCACCAATAACATATTTTAATTTAGGTCCTTACTAAGGAGGGGGACCAAAATTTATAGGACATACTTGATCCAAGGTGAATTAATGATTGAATGCACTTGTTTAATATTAGTTCAACTTCAAAAAATAATTAAAATAAGGCTTTGTAATGCATAAGTTTTCAAATTAGAAGCTTAATTAAGTTCAATAAATTAGGGGCCAAAAACATAATGTGAAATTTTAAAGGTATAAAATTTTCTACACTATAGAAAGTTATAGTTAATTTTGTTGAAGTTTTGGTATTTGTTTTGTGTTTCAAATGATGTAAGTTGTAGCATGGTTATGGTTGTTGTTTGATAATGTAAATAAAAACAAAATAATATTAAATTCATGCTTTTTATATAGCAAGGAATCCCCATTGCATTGACATATCATTTAATAATAAATTTGGAGTTTATTGATGAAGTTTCACTAGACCTTATTTCTTCATTTTTGTATTTGAGAAAAAAATAGTTGTGATACATTTAGAATTGTTTATGAGGGATATTACATTGGTATTAGAATAATGGTATTTCTCTCTTGAGGGTTTAACCATTTATATGCAACAAAGTGACATGGAAAAGAGGTATTTGCAGCAGGAGAAGAATAAAGAATTTGCTTCAAATCCACAACCGGAAGAAAGTGAAGTTGTGTTTCCAAATTGTAGAGAGATGGTTGACGTAGATGAAATAAATTAGAAATTTCTTCAAGATCTTCAAATGAGTCAAAATTTAATCACTAACAGTCTTGCTGAGACAAGAGAATTGATGAGATTATTGGTAGAGAAAATACAAAATTCGGCTACACTTAATGAAAAAGGTAGCACTTATGAATCGCAATAGAGAAATTCAAAACCTTACAAATCAATTTTCCTACCTAAAGGTGATCCTCTTGCAACTAACCCAACTTCAAATCCCATGAAATAATTAGCAAGAGAAATAGCAATCATTAGAGCTTCATATGAAAATCAGGATGAAGGATTTAAAAATGCAGTTCCTTATAATGACTATGTCACTCAAATGCAAAGAATGATGATAGTAAGGGGTTACAAGAATCAACATGATTCCAGTGGAGGGGAACTCAAGAGAAAAATTAATAAACTCTTAGCTCCTACCTTTGATGGAATCGATAAAATATTAGCCATACTGTGGTTACAAAAGCTGCAAACCTATTTTACACTCAGTCCAATGAAAGAGCAAGATGCCATACAGTATGAAAATTTGTACCTTGAAGGAGATTCTTATGACTGATGGTATCATGGTATAACCACTCAAGGTCATGATTAGATGAATTATTTTGGTGATTTTAGTCAAATATTAATAGATAGAGTTGAACTTAAGGATGGAGATGAGTATTTGAAAGATATTTCTAGCTTAAGGAAAATAAATTCCATAGATGAGTATGTTGAAAATTTTCAAAAGATTGATGTTATGGAGTTGGAAATGTCTGAAAAAGGGTCATATATATTTTCTTGGAAGGCCTTGAAGAACCTGTTAAGGGTCTGGTTAAGGCTTTTTCACCCACTACCTTACATAAAGCAATTAAGAGGAGTTTGCAGCTTGAAGTCTCCATGCCCAAGAAAGCGAGTTTCCATCAGTCCAAAAATCCAAATCCATAGCATCATAAGGGATTTTTTAAAAGAAGACTCCTTTAATTCCCCCACCAAAGAATGTGCCAAACTCAACTGGTAAGAAGGTGGACAAAGTGACAAAATCTGAACTTCAGAAGACTAAGCTTTATTTTACTTGTAGAGAACCATGGGCTCCAAGGAATAGATGTTTTGGGGAAAGGTCAAGTGCACTTTATTAAGGTGGATTTATATTTAGATATAAATGATAATGAGGACTTCCATGATACCAAAGAGTAGGTAGAGTTAGAGGAAGAAAGATAAACTAGTAAGGGGGTTACCATAGCAGCCCTATATAGAGCACCTAGATATCATGCCTCCAAAGTTCAAGGAGTTATAGATGGACACAAAATAATCATCCTCATAGATAGTGTTGAAAAATATAACTTTATAGATGAGGGTTATGTATCCAAGAGAGGATTGAAGACAAAAGACTTTGAAGGATTTAGTGTCACTATTGCTAGTGGTTTTACTATACCCCACACTCGAGTGGTTTGGCAACTCAAAATGATATTAGGTGACTATGAGGTATGTGATGATTTTTATGTGGTTGGAATAGAGGAAACTGATGTTGTGTTGGGTGTTTAGTGGATTCATTGTATTGGAGGATACTAAAAAAACCACCAAACTATGGAGTTCAAGTTTCAAGCCAATGAGAATTATTTTTGTTAAGAGGCCTATCAAATGGAGCACCTAGAGTGGTTTCGGCTAAGAGGATGGAGAGGAATTTCAGAAGGGGATAGTTAGCTTGGGTATTAGAAATATTGATCTATACAACAATCTCATCAAAGAAGAAAGGTAAGAATCATTTTGAAATTTAGCCAATTCTAGATAAGCATAGTCTTATTTTTAATGATTTGCCTCTGGGGTTACCACCGGATAGAGGGTTTAAACATGTCATTGAGTTAGAAAAAGGTTCCAAACCTATAATTACTACTCCCTACCATCACCCAAGGAGTTTTAAGGAGGAGGTAGAGAAAATCATACAAGAGCTTCTTGATTTGGGGTTCATAAGGCCTAGTTCTAGTCCATTTGCCTCTTCTATAGTTTTGGTGAAGAAGAAGGATGGCACAATGAGAATGTGAATAGACTATAGAGATCTAAACAAGAAAACCATTAAGAATAGATATACCATCCCAAGAATAGATGAACTCATTGATGAGTTGCATGGGGCATTTTATTTCTCTAAAATTGATCTAAGGTTTGGTTACAACCAAATCCACATGATAAATGATTTTGAGAAGACTTATTTATGTTGTCATTATGGTAATTTTGAGTTTCTTATCATGTCATTTGGTATCATAAATTAATTAAAAATTTTCCAATCTTACATGAATAAGGTTTTTAGTAGGCAGCTCAGGAAATTCATTTTAGTGTTCTTCAATGATATTTTGATTTATAATAAAATTTGAAAAGAGCATTTAGAACATCTGGATACAGTTTTGGGAATTTTGGAGCAACTATCCTTTTATGCTAAGTTGTCTAAATGTGAATTTGGGTTGACTGAAATTTTGTATTTGGGACAATCATAAGCTCATAGGGAGTGGAGGTTGACCCACAAAAGATTCAAGGTATCATAGATTGGCCTCTGCCCACCAATCTTACTCACTTGAGAGGGTTATTTGCGTTATGCAATTACTATAGATTATTTTTCAAAGTTTTCTCTCAAATTTTTGTCCCCTTGACTGATTTGATGAAGAAAGGAGCTTTTGTTTGGACTGAAGAAGCTCAAGGTACATTTGAAAATCTCAAAAAGGTAATGAATTCTTGCCCATTGCTTTTAATTCCAATTTTTTCTCTTCCATTTGTTGTTGAATGTGATGCTTTTGGAGAAGGTATTGGGGTTGTACTAACTCAAAAAGGACATCCCATAGCATTTTAAAATAGGAAATTGAATCCATTGGAAAAGTGGTATTTTATTTATGACAAAGAAATGTTGGCAATTATGCATGCACTAGATAAGTTCAAGAAGTATCTGGTTTGTGGGAAGTTTATGGTTAAGACTAAACATAATAGTCTAAAATTATTTTTGAATCAAAATTATTTGAATGAATGCCAATAAAATTGGGTGAGTAAATTGCAATCTTATAATTTTGAGATTGAGTATATAAAAGGGAAGAAAAATATAGTGGCTAATGCTCTTTCTAGGAAGCCTTATTTGTGTTCTATTTCCACTATCACTGTTGATTGGAATGTAAAAATTATTTTAGAATATATGGATTCATTTTCTACTAACATCTTGGATGGAAAAGTGGAAGATGATAGGTACACCATGTCGATGGATTAATCTACTACAAGAACATGGTATACTTGGTATCGAGGTTCGATATTAAAGAGAAGTTATTGAGGGTCTTCCATGATACTCCTTTGGCTGGCCACCAAGGGTATTACAAGACATATAGGAAAGCTCATGAGAGGTTTTCTTGGAAGGGAATGAAGGAAGATATACTCACACACATCAAAGAATGTATGGTTTGTCAACAAAACAATGGTGAGAAGATTTTTCCATTAGGTTTACTTCAACCACTCCTAATTCCTGAGCACAAGTGGGAAAGCATATTTGTGGAATTCATCACAGGTTTTCCTAAAGAACAAGGTAAATATTTCATATTTGTGGTGGTTGATAGATTGATGAAATATGCACATTTCTTTCCTATCACATCTAAATTTAAAGCACCTCAAGTAGCAGACTTAGTTTTTAGAGAGATTTTTAGATTACATGGTTTGCTAAGGAAAATTGTGAGTGATATGGACAACAAGTTTCTTAGTTCCTTTTAGAAGGAATTATTTCATCTGATAGGTAAAAAAATCACACCTAGCATAAGCTATCATTTACAAATGGATGGGTAAATCAAAATTGTCAATAAGTGGATAGAAGGACATTTGATGAATTATGTCTCAAATAAACAAGGTGCTTGGGTGAAATAGTTACACGTAGGAGAGTATTACAATTATAACACATCTCACCACATGTCCATTGAAATTATCATTTTCATGCTCTCTATGGTTATGATTCTTTTTATTTTGTTGATTTGTTGTGGTTAGATAGTAGAGTCCTTGCAACAAGTGAATTTTCCCAATAAATTCAAGAGATTTTGAGGTCTCTTAAAGATAATTTGCACCATGCTAAAAATCAACAAAAGTTATATGTAGATAAGAAGAGGACATAGAGATTTTTTGAAGTTGGTCACTTGGTTTTTGTGAGGTTGCATCCATATAAGAAAAGTTCCCTGTAGAGAAGTGGAGTAGAAAAGCTCAAGATAGAGTTCTATAAACCTTACAAAGTCATAAGGAAGGTCAAGGGGAAGTAGCCTATGAACTAGAGTTGCCACTGGGTTGCAAAATACACAATGTTTTCCATGTTTCATGCTTAAATAAAGTCATGGGACAACAAGTTGTGACCTCCAATGATGCCACCTTTAGATGATGAAGCGAAGTTGATTTTGACACCTAAGAAGATTTTGGAAACAAGAGAAAAAGTTACGAAACAAAAGCATCACTGAGCATTCAGTCAAATGGCAGGATTTTCCAATTGAGGATACAACATGGGAAGGGTAAGAAGTTCTCAATCATCCAAATCTACATTTCTAGAGGACAAGAAATTTTTGGGAGGGAGGACTTGTCATGTCCCCTTTCTAAATTTAGAAATTTTTATTTTTAGCAAGAATGGGTTTCCTAATATAGTAAGTTTGAAATTTGTAATTTAATTGGGAAAGTTGGTTTCTCAAGATAAAGTAATTAAGGTATTTTGGAGGTAAAATATAAAATACTTGTGAATTATTAAATTAGATCAAATTGGGCATGGATTTTTGGGAAAAGGTAAATTGATGTTATTTAGTTTGAGAGTGGTGTAGGATAATGGGTTTTATTTTGGCAAATCTTTTGGGTGCATTTGAATTTTGGTTCAACACTTGGCGGTGAGAGTTACATTATTATCATGCAAGAATATCCTCTTCGGCATTGGGATTTGGGTGCCCAAGTTTGTGGCTGGAGTGGTTTTGATATTTTAATGATAATGTTTTGTTGATTGTTTTCATTCTATGCTTGCTTTCCTTCATAGGTTTTGGATCTCCTACAAAGGCTGGTAAACCATTGTAGGAATAATATTTGAGGCTAGAAAAATAAGGATATATAGACTCAAATATAGTGGTTTTGAGAGTCTACATGTGCAATTTAACTCAGAATTTGCATTGGTGTTGAAGCTTGTCCATTTTGATGATTTTGTCAAATAGTTGGTAGAGATAGTTTGTTTTGGAGTGCATAGTTTTGGAGCTGGTTTGCATTTATGTTGTTAAAAAAATTTGTTACACATTATTGAATCTTTTAAATGTATTTTTTTGCTTCAGAGTTTGTATGAAGTGCTAGATATTTTGTATGAAAGTTACAACTGATTTTGTTGAAGTTTGGGTATTTGTTTTGTGTTTCAAATGATGTAAATTGCAACATGGTTATGTTTTTTTTGTTTTTGTAAATAAAAAAAAAAATTAAAATCATGCTTTTTCTATAGCAAGGCATCCCCATTCCATTTGCATATCATTTAATAATAAATTCTGAGTTTATTGATGAAGTTTCATTATACCCGATTTCTTCATTTTTGTATTTGAGTAAAAATCAGTTGTGACAAATTTAGAATTGATTGTGAGGGATATTACAAAACAATATCTAAAAATATTTATCCTAACACCATGCAAACCTATGATCGAGCATGAAGTTGTGCTCTTGATTTTAATGCTTGAATGTTTGTTGCTCATCTAGACAACATCTACTTGCTCAAAATTGGGATTAAGAGTCTTCTTATAAAATGAGGGATTTGATCTCAATTTATGAAAAAAAATGATGTGATGGATGAATGGCTAGATTATTGAAAAAACAATGAGATGGATGAATAACAAGGATTCAATCTTAGATCAAGAGTTTATTTATTAAAGGCGGAGTAGAGAGGTGGTGTCTATTATTAGCTAATTAGCTCGGTAATTTATTTAATGCCATTATTTATTTTGATCAATGACTTGACTAATTTAATTTGATTTGTCAATTAATTTTTCCCTTTCAAAGATTTAATAACTATTTTAATCAATGAGTTAATTGATATGATTTATCATGTTTTCTTTTTTAGTATATTATTTATGGATAATCCATTTATTTTTATTTTCAATATTTGTGGAAAAATGATTTATTTAAATTAATTAAATAATAAAGACTATTTAATCACTTTTATTTTGATAAAGTGGGTTAATTAATGTAAGATGAATTATTTTAATAAATAAATATTGTTAGTCATCGAGACGGGGGAAATGGTATGTAATAGATCATAAGCAAGATTTTAGTGTTCACATTTTGTACCTTTGAAATGGTGTTGTGATTACAAGAAGCAATATCCTTTCAAACAAAAAATGATACAAGAACGTGGTGATATGACATCAAAGATATAAGATACCCCAAGCATCAAAGATTAAGGACTTATTGATATGAGAACAATATCCAAAGAACAACATGAAGATTGATTGAGATTGGATTTTAAGGATGCTTCAATGCTTGGGTATAATTCATACTTAGGATTGAATAGATTTATGAATTGAATGGATGATGGGATGCCCCATCGAGAGGATGAATGGGTTAAAAGAACACCCGTGTCCTCTCAAAATAAGAAAAAATGAAATTAGAAAAAAGGGTGAACAACTATAGATTTCAGTAATGAAGGGATTGAAAATGATGATGAAATAAAGTTAAATGATGAATATATAAGGAGAAATGGATGAAGATGGAAAGGATGAGATGAAGATGAGAAATATGATTATTATGGGGGGTGATTGATATGAATTAATTGGGTGGATATGATGGAATTATTAGATAATGGTATTTTATTATGGCTTATGATGTTAGAAATGGAAATGAAGTAGTATGAGATTTTGCCAAAATATTTGAGAAAAGGTAGATGTTGGGAATCTACAAGAGATTCTAATATGTTTGAGCAACATTTTTATTTTGAATAGATGTTATGTGTAACATTCCAATCATTCACTGAAGTAAAATTTCCCAAGTTTTCACTTTCAAGTAAATAAACTATGTAACTTAACCATTTTCCATAAAAATATTTATTTTATTTATAGAGAACAAATGAACATAGATGTCATAACAATAATCAACATTAATTCCATTCCAATTATATAATAATCAACATGTTACAATATTCTAAAGAATGTGTACAAAGTACATACATAGCTCAACCGAGCTCCAAAGAAATAGATATAGATAGTCCATGAATCTCCTTTCAGATCTTGGTCTTTTGTTGCCTATTGAGGAGGAGAAGAATCACTCAAGCACTTTTCTGCCAACCATGAAATCATATGCAGTCCCCCACACATCTATCATATGATAGATGGCCCTACCCTTCAATGAAGATATTGATGGAGTAACCTCGTGTTGGCTAATAGATTGGGCACCTTGAGATATGACAACCTATGCTCGAAAGGTTCCAAAATTAACCAAACAACTCTAAATATTTACCTTTAACAAAGACTAATATCCTTTGAATTTTGTCGAGGTACAAATCCCTCACAATATTTTTAATGAATTAAATGCTGAAATTAAATATCATGTATGCTTTTAACCAGAAAGCAGAAAAGGCATACCCAATATCAGAAAAATTCCTAATATCAGGGAAAGATTCAACAAGCAATAAGTATCAACACAAAGACCAATTTAGTTTAACTTTTCAAGAATGAAGCATGTATCTAATACCATTTGAGGAATGAAATCAACTATGAAGATAATTGTATAACTTACACAAAGATAAGCTATTGCATCAAGATATTCTCAAACATAGAAATTCAAGAACTCAAATTAACTTCACAACTAGATGCACATAGACAATCAGTAATTTCATTCACAACAAATGTTGTAGTGTAAAAATATCAAGTGTCTAAAGAGAGCATATAAAATAGATACCATATATATAGGTAGATGAGTAACTACCTCTTTCATGTCCATAGTCAATCAAAGATGAAAATAAAAGCAATAAAAGAAAAAAAACCGAGCCATCATGATGGTGTCACTTCATTCCTAGCTTCAGGGGTCACCAACGATTTCTTTCACTAGGACTGGAAATATTTAAGGTTGTGTAACAAGTCCTTATCTTGAGGAATATCCAAATTTTCCATCCTCACCTTCCACATAAGGTGGTTGTCTTTAGCTACTTCCATGTGGCACTTATAAATTTCTATTAGATCAATTACTTGAGAAGTGACCAAATGTAATTCCCTAAGATTTTGCAGGTGATTGACATTGAGTGCAAGTGAATCAAGTGTTTCTTTAACCATTTTTTGGAAATGGTCTATCAAACTCTTGGTGTCAATATCATCCTTCATCTCACCTTTTTCTCAGAGTAATTCAAGGGCGACCAAGGGACCCAGTGCCTCCTTTGAAACAACAACACACTCATTAATGACCTCCTTGAGCTTCTGCACACTTTGCTTAGCAACTTGCAATTTCCATTCCACCCCCTTATTCCATGACAAGAAATGGGTGTTAGAAGCATTAGGTATAACCTGTTCTGCAACCAACTTCTCCGTGTCTGAACCTAACATTAACTTCAACTCAATTTGATAGTTGTTTCACAACCTCTCTTCCTTTTCAATTGTAGTGATTTCCTCCCCTAAAGTAACTTTCAAGGAATTTGTTTCTTGGAATGACAAAGCTTCCCTTTTTAATGAAGGACTCACTCCAATCATCTATAGCCTTACTCAGGGTTTGGAATTTTTTAATTTTAATCATGGCCTCTTTTCCAACTACAATTAGAGATTCTACAAAGGAATCATCCTGAGATAGAGGTTGAGGAACAAGATCAAAGACAGACCTTAGACATTCGATTAGGTCTCTAACTTGGGCTTTCAATTCATTTTTTCTTTCTTTATCCTTTTTTGATCTTTCAACCATTCTGGCTATTGACACTTGAAAAATTTGCACATCTCCATCTCTGGTAGGTGGACCAAGGTCTATTCTGTTTACTTGAAAGTCACATGTTGCTGCCTGTGTAGCATCCTTCTGCACTGAAAGGTGAGTAATCTAAATTTGGAGGCATCTGAATTATGTATCATTTATCAGCCTAGCAGTGGTTTTTAACTTCTTTGATTTTGGGGTTGGAGTCCTCTACAATAATCTACCCACCATATCCTGCTTGGGAAAACTTGGTTGTATGACCTTCCTCTTCCTTGATAGAGAGTCTTCCAACTAGGCTGGAGTCATTGAGACCTTGGTTGTCTTGAGACCTAGAGATTCGAATAATGTCCTGGTAACTAGAGGAGTGTCCTCTACTGATGCAACTGCTTACGGCTTTCGAAATGTACTCATTGATAGGTGATTCAACTTGAGAGGGGGAGAAGTTGATATTTAGGGTTTCCAAACCATCTTCTCCTTCATCTTCCTCATCCTCCTTTTCTAGAATGGGCAGTGTTGTGCATGTTTTGCACACACACCCTGCCATGGGCAGGGACCCCCTCTTTTCATTCCCGACGGGCTGCTTTGCTCCCATCTCATTTTGCATGCCCATTTCTTGGAGCCTAAATTGGTCATGTGCCATCAAAAAATCAAATTCCCTTGACCAAATTCACCTATCTAAGTTTTGCTAAGTCTTTTGCTTTTGCAGAAGTGCCCCTACGGGTTTCCCTTCGCCCATTGCCTCAACGTCCTCCAGGCCTCATGCTCGCTCGCTCGACTCGCTTTTTCCTTCATTTTTGACTTTGGGGATAGGTTTCCTATGGATTTGGAATGTTTTTGTGGTGCCTAAGTGAACTGCAAAGGTTTCTTTAGGTTGCAAAAATTTCATTCCGAAACTCCGTCCCTCCATGGCTGTTCTGAGAACTCTGTCTATCCCTGGCTATTTCCGGAACTCCGTCCCTCTGTGGCCGTTTTTGAAAATCCATCCCTCCTTTGCCATTTTTTCTTCCATCCACCCTCGATGTTCCAACTTCTGGAACCTGGCCCCTCCATGGCCGTTTTCGGAACTCCGTCCCTCCACGACTGTTCCGGGAACTTCGTCCCTCTGTGGCCGTTTCTGAAACTCCATCCCTCCGCGACTGTTCTGGGAACTCCGTCCATCCCCTGCTATTTCTGGAACTCTGTCCCTCCATGACTATTCCAAAAAATCTGTCTGTCCCCAGTTGTTTCCAAAACTTCGTTCCTCTACGGCTCTTCTGGGAACTCCATCCATCCCTGGTTGTTTCTAGAACTCTGTCCCTCTGCGACTGTTTCGAGAACTCCCTCCATCCCTAGCTGTTTTTGGAACTCCGTCCCTCCATGGCCATTTTCAGAGCGCCATCCCTCCATGGCTATTCTGGGAACTCCATCCATCCTTGGCTGTTTCTGAAACTCCATCCCTCCGTGGCCATTTCTGGAACTTTGTCCCTCCTTTGCCATTTTTTCTTCCATCTGCCCTCGGCGTTCTGGCTCCCGGAACCCGGCCCCTCCGTGGCCATTTTTGGAACTTTGTCCCTCCATGGCTGTTTTCGAAACTCCGTCTCTCCGCAGTTGTTCTAAGAACTCTTTCCATCCTTAGCTGTTTCTGGAACTCCGTTCCTCCGCAGTTGTTCTGGGAACTCTGTTCGTCCACGGCTGTTTCCAGAACTCCGTCCCTCCGCGGCTGTTCCAGGAACTCCATCTCTGTCCCTGGCTATTTCTGGAACTCCATCCCTCCACGATTGTTCTGGGAACTTTTTCTGTCCTTGGCTATTTTTAGAACTCCATCCCTCTGTGGCCATTTCCAGAACTTCATCCTTCCTTTGCCATTTTTTCTTCCATCCACCCCCATTGTTCCTACTCCTAGAACCCATTCCCTTCATGGCTATTTCTGAAACTTTGTCCCTCCATGGTTGTTTTGGAAACTCCATCCATCCTTGGCTATTTCCAGAACTCCATCCCTTTGTGGCTATTCTGGAACTTCGTCCGTCCTTGGCTATTTCTGAAACTCCATCCCTCTGTAGCTATTCTGGGAACTCCATTTGTCCCTGGCTATTTGTGGAACTTCATCCCTCCGCGACTATTCTAGGAACTTCGTCCATCCCTAGCTGTTTCTAGAACTCTGTCCCTCCGTGGCCATTTCTAGAACTCCATCCCTCCTTTGCCATTTTTCCTTCCGTCCACCCTCGACATTTTAGCTCCTAGAACTCGGCCCCTCTATGGCTGTTTTTCAGAACTCCATCCCTCCCCGACTGTTTCGGGAACTCCGTCCATCTCTAGCTGTTCCAGGAACTCCATCCATCCCTGGCTATTTTCGAAACTCCGTCCCTCCATGACTGTTCCAGGTACTCCATCCGTCCTTGGCTATTTCCGATACTCTGTCCCTCCTTTCCCGTTTTTCCTTCCATCCGCCCCTGGTGTTCCGGCTCCCAGAACCCAGATTGTCCGTGGTTGTTTCTAAAACTCTATTCGTCCTTGACTATTTCTCGAATCCATCCCTCCATGGCCGTTTTTGGAACTCTGTCCCTCCTTTTCCGTTTTTGCTTCCGTCTGCCCCCGATGTTCCGTCTCTCGGAACCCGACCCCTCCGTGGCTGTTTTCGGAACTCCGTCTCTCTGTTGCTGTTCTAGGAACTCCATCCGTCCCTTTGCTTGTCATTCACCTTCCTCCCTCTAGGTCTCATACATGGAATGCTGCCTCACCATGGTTGTTCTAAACAACAAACTCCTGACAACTTTCCCTCCTCATGGCTCCAAGTGCCCCAATGATGTCCTGAATGCCTCCTAATTTGGAAACAAACTTTTACCCGCATGCTCAAATTGGACCCTCTCCTGCATGAACTTTTCAAATTCCAAATTTGAAGCCAGGAGAAACCATACGGGTCACCCTACCTCGTTCACCCTTTTGAAACAACATTCTTGCCAGGGAAGTCCGGCCTCTCAGGCTCGGACCATCCAAACTCCCTCTAGTAAACTGCTAATGGAAATTTAGAATAAATGTTACGATCTTTTGATGATGCGTGGGTGGATCTAACAAGGAGTTTGTAGGATTTGACTAACATTTTCCTTGATTTGTGTATGAAAGCACTTACGACACTTCATGTATGCAGGTTTTAAGAAGCCTATTGCGGGTCTATCAGAGAGACCCATCGAGAAAATTGAACAAGGAAAAGCACGTAGCTCCTGTCACCATTCATTTTATATCCACCTTTCTTCGTAGCACCCATCAACAAAGCTAGTATTAGAAGAAGGCATGTTCCAAGGAAGTAAATCAAAAAATGCAAGGGGGTGGCCTTGAAGAAAGCACAGGGGAGTTGTCCTACTTTTCACCGAATGATGATGATCTTTAAGGAGTTGTCCGCCCAAATTAGAGGCAACCAATCCATTGATGCCAGTCGTCGATGGTCCCGTTTGATCCAATGAAGAATGTTGCCATTCCATCAAGCAAAGGGCAGCTTTCAAGCAGTTTCAACTATTGTAAAAGGGAAATCAACTAGAAGACAAAACTGCTACAACACCTGGGCACTAAAAGATAAAATAGGGAAAAAATAAAAGATGTATTTTGAATTTCTGAATATTGTGGGGTAGGTGAAGCCCTAGTGCAGTCAAATCTAGGCCACACAATGTAATTCAATCCTAGCCATTCATTTGGGCTTTTGAAAACTATAAATAGGGGTCTCCCCCTCATTTGTAAATGGTTGGAGAGCTGGTGTAAAAGAATTATGCAATAATAGAAAGCAACATTGCATGATTTATGGGTGTTTTCTTTTGAGCTTGCTCATTATGTGTGCATGGTTCTACTTCCCTTTTAATTTAGTTGTTAGTTTCTTGAATGGGAGTGGTGATGGTGATTATTGTTTCAGTATTTGATGAATTTCTAGCTCATGCTTTTTGTGGTTTGTTGATGATTAACTACTTTGTAAAGCTAGTCTGAGATTCCTTCCTTTATTGCTACAACTTAGTTCGATTGCATGTGCATGATGTGTGTGTGTAATCTAAAAATCTGTAGTCCTTAGAAGATTGCACTAGTTTTGTGTAACTGTAGGATTCTCTTGGCCAAGAAAAACTCAATTTAGGGAGTTTGTCTACTGTAGCAGCCTCCATGATCACTGTTCATTCATAGTTTAAGGTCTAGGAACTTACTCTCTTCCCTGCTCTTTTTCCTTTTTTTAATAAGTAGTCTGTGGCAAGGATCATTGCACATTATAAAGCTAAATCTAATGTTGAAATGGAGTTCTAGACTGTTGTTTGAACCTACAACAAATGCACAACAACTCTCCCATATAAAGAAATCCATTTACAGATCCAACTTCCCCACTTTGTAACTCATCCGTAAGTCTGCCTTGTGATTCCAGCAAATCGCATGAAACAAGTGAGATATTCCAAGCACTATCAAGACCTGACATTAGAGACCTTGGGATAGTTTCTACAATTTGATTGTGGAAGATCGTCTTTCAAGAGAGGTGATGCACCTATGCATTACCTATGTTGAGAAGTGCATAAAAAACACATCAACAGGAAGGTTCAATATATCCTCACCAAAAGTTTGAGAAAACTTATTTTTGTTTGGAGGATCCCCATTGCCATCTCCTTGAGCTCTTGATGATAATGATTGTGAAACATTACCAATCGATTGTTTGCTCATAGAAGCTTGAGATGTACCTTCGACAGGCTATGAGTCTTTAGACCTAGTATGAGGACGATATTGCTATGTTCTCTTCTTGGTCACCCACTCCTGTGTTCTAGTTAAAACATATACAGTTTTTGCTTCAATGGTTTCCTTCTCTTTACCGCTCCAGTCCATGGTAGGGATAGGTCGACCCTTTATTAATTCAACATACATGAGGTATACCATGTCAGACCCATCGTCCATGATGCCTTGTAAATCCCACTTCAAATCATATATGATTATCTATTCCACAGACAAACTCATCCAACTTCTTTTGACTTCATATTCATCAAAACAATCAACCCAATAATCTTCAAGGTTGGGTTGGTGATAGAAAGTAGGGCTTAACTTCAGATTATTCTTAATATAATCCTTTGAGTCAAAAGAGACTCGCTCATCATACAAATACATATTGTACTTTGACAGTTCCTTTTCAATATTTAGGGCATCAAACATTGATTGACAACTGTATAGGCCGAACCCAAAAGGAAAATAGACTATCAATCTCTTCCTTCCCTAGCATAATCTATTCACATTAGCAAATTGCCTACTCACTTTGATGATCACCCATTTATCTTTGGGGTACTTTGGAAATTTAATTAGAAACCCTGCATATCCACCGACCCTAATATAGGAGAACTTCTGAAACTAGATAAAATGTTTGCCGTAGAAATCTACAAATTACATTACCTCAAGTGATAGCTACATTGTAGGGCACCCCTGTAATTCTTTAATCATCCTCTTGGTGAAGGTGTCCGTCACTCTTCTAAAATGCTGAAAGCTCTTTTGAAGCTGCATTTTGCCATAATAATCATAAATGGGAACTTAGGTAAATCACTTGGTCTCAATTCAGGCCAAGGTCTAGTACTAGTGAGGGTGTATATCAAATACAAGGACATGTAGAGCTTATTGAGGGTAAAGAATGTCATTAGTTCATGAATGCGGTCACTGATAATCTCCACCTAGTCCAAGAACTGCTCTTTGCATAACATAATTTGGATGAAGTACATCCACTCATCAAAACCATGGACATCCTCATTTCCCCTTAACCTATGCAATAACACCATAATGTCGACCACTTCTTCTACAAAATGCATTCTATACAAATTTTGAGGAAATCGAGACTTACCCCTCTTGGGCTTGGCCAACTAGGTTTTTGCTATTTCATTCCAGTAAATCCCTTTCTTAGCAATAAATTCAATTTGAGAGTTTTTCATGTTCATTGGCGAATACTCATCCCTTTCAGGAATCCTCAGGCAGGACACGAAGGTGGACCTCTAGATTTTTCAGAACCTGTCGATTGTCTTTTGTCCTCACCTTCTGTGTTTGTGAATCATAGTGCCTAATGCACTCTAGGATGAGTTCAGGGCATTGCATAGCCAAAGGAAACACAACAACTTCAACCAATACGTTATCAATTATTTGTTTGGTGATGGGTGGTGGATTGGGTTTATTGAATTTACCTCGTAACTCATCCAAATTCACAGGCCTAAACTAGGTATCACCAATTTTTGGCCCCTCATATGTTAGACCAAACATATATTCACAACCCGCACATCTAACCCTCACCATGGATAAAAATTTATAGCCCAATGCTAGATACCCTTTTAAATGTAAACAAAAATAATCCAAGAGAGCAAATTGAAATGGATGAACACTTGAAAATACCTCAATGGTGGAGCCTGCAGCTGAAGTTGCACCTCATCTAGCTCATCCTCAAAGAATTATTTATGAAGATAATGTTTGTCCAACACTTCAGACTTGCTTAAAACTTCATGGAAAAATATGAGAGTAGGTGAGCATTTAATGTTTTAAATTGCCTCACGACACGTGGAAACTGTCACTTCCCTACTCCCAACATAACTTCCTTTTAAATTTGAAAATAAATGTCTAGAAGTGGTGAAGTGGGAGGTTCAATGAACTATACAAAAGTGTGCTTGGGTTCAAATAACATGCCAAGGTGCCACCCCATAATCACATATGTAGTAAAGGGAAGTTTGAATGATGATGCAAAACATTGCCCGGGTAGAAAACATGGAAAAGTGACATAACCCGAGCTCAAGCGACCAAGTGGGGGGTTTGACAAACTATACAAAACACCACCCGAGTTCAAAATTTCACATAAAAGGATACCTAAGTAAGACTAGGTTATTGAAAGGTTCGTTGGATGACTCTGATGACATGAGGAAAAAATATAAGTTAACACCTCGTAACGACAACCATTCTGAGCTAAGTGCTATGTCCTACATGTCTAGAACTTGTAAATCCTACAATCTTGGACTAGCATGTATAAATGGATCACAGTGAATTGACAGAGGAGCCAAAGGCAATCACACTACTTTGGCCAAAGTGTTCTCACTTAGTACTTTGAGTGGTAGTCATCCTACTCACATACACTACTTGAGCTCGATTTGACTTTAGGCCACTATAAACTATGCATAGGTATTTCCTTCTATGGGTAGTCTTTAACCCTAGAAATAACCTATTTCCTTTCCCATAAACTGAATGGTATTTCTACCCATTAAGAATAAATACAAGTTACCCTCCCTTTAATGGATAATCAAATCCTAGGTGTAACTTACAAGCTATCTAATTCAATCGAATAACTTAGCAATGAATAACCCTTAAGCTATCCTTGTTTAATCATATCTAGTATACTTATACTAATGAAAAATAATCCCTCCTATTACGGAGTAAATATAAGCACTTTCATAGAAAAGCATAAAAAAACTTCTTTTTCCTTTCCAAGAAAATGCTATGATTTCCTATGCAAGTATACTCAAGCAATATCAAACACAACATTCAAATCTCATTCTTTCAAAAATAAAGATAAATAAGAGAATACTAGACCCTCATGCTTGTAATATGCTTGATCCAATTGACTGACTTGATGCACAACCTTCCAAAAATAGCTTACTAGCTTTACTTTATCCTCTCAAAGCAATTATTCACTAAAGCCTCTTACACAAGATAACATTATACTCTTACAAAGTAACACTATACTCTCACAAAGTAACTCTAGCTCTCACAAAATACAACTCTCAAAATATTTGCAGCAAAATATATTTGTTGAAATGTGCGTGCCAAATAAGAGAACAAGCCTATCTATTTATACAAAAATTGAGATATTGCAGGAAAAATAAATGGTTTGTTTTTGAAAAATTAAGCAGCATTTTCAGGGTGCCGTACTCTTCACAAGGGGCCCAAGGGCCAAAAGAGAAAAAAAATAGTTCAAAACAGACTTTGAACTATAGAACAACTAGAAACAGTTGACAGATAGCTATAGAAACCAAAGAAATTAAGCAGCACCAGACATAGAGGGGTCCAGGCTGGCTCCATGAGCCCGAGTCCGAGGAGCCGACACATATTTCTTCTTCCAGAGAATGATCGACCAAGGAGGCTCGGAAGCAAGAAGTGAAGAGAATGGAGAGAGGAACGACTCCTCCACAACCACCATGGGACCACCAAACAATGAGGGAGTCGACAGTGAGGCAGTGGAGGAGCAAATAACCAACAGAACAGAAGTAACAGGGACTGTCAGCACAGCGACAACAGGGGACTCTGGCACAACAGTGTTAGCAAAATGAACCAAAGGAGGATCCACAGTAGAGAGGTTCAGGAGAGGAGCAACATCAAGGACCTCCTCAGGAGAACCCTCTGAAGAAGACCCAGGTGGCTGCAAAGAAGAAAGGTCCTGGACAGGAGCATAAATGGTTTGTTAGTCGACACCTTTCCACATAGCAAAAAGGTGGCAGAAATCTAAGTGTAAACTCAACATAGTATTCTACAGATTGACTCTTTTAGTTTGACAACAACTCAAGACTAATTCAATTATGCACATGCCCAAAGATGACAATCGACTTGCAACCAAAATGGACTTCTACAAAAATAGAGTTTTCATATATTGGTGCCATATGTCTACCAACTTTCCTATCTTTTTGGCACATTTTACCTCATTGAAATAGTCTTATATTTGCAGGAAACACATAAGTTAAGTTGACTTGGTCATAGTCTATTCCAATGACAATGAAAAGAAGAGTTAACTTCCCCCAAAACAACGTTCTAGCTTGTGCTTTGACTTAGCACATCCTTGCAAATTTGACCTTTTCTCATGCATTAAAATCATTAGCATAGCAAACACGTTTTTTTTATTGTTTCCATCACTTCTATCTTTTGATAAATGCATTCCAAGTTTAATGTATATTGCTGCTATAAAACAACAATGCAATATAAGTGATATCGACTATGGTTTACTTCTCCATATCGACCTTTATTATTGCATTTTACTCTGCATAGTTCAACCTTTAATATCTTGCATAACATATATACAAATCAACCTCTATTAATCATATAAATAAATCAGCCTTTATTAATCATACATATATATAAATACATATTTATATATACATGTACATATATATAGTCTACAAAATAGCTTTAAATCTATGTCTTACATATCTATATACTGATATATATGTACATTCCATGTCAATCAAGTATATATATATATATATATACATTTGACATACAAATGAATATGATCAAGTTAACATTCATATAATAATCATATCGACTGTATATATATACACATTCGATTACATAATCAAACACATACACAATTACTATCTTATTGATAGGAAACATTTGTGTGATGCATATATACATGTAGACATCTAAATTTGACCACTTACGTTTAGTCAAATTTATTCTTTTCGTCTAAATATTCTTTTATCCACATTAATTAAATAATATTGCCATTATTTGATTAATACCCCTAAAGTCTTCTAAATCCCTAAGGTATTTAATTAAATTAAATAATTTATCATCTATCCTTTGTATCCCATAAATTAAATAAATAATTTCTATTTATTTAATTTACTCCATCAAATGTCACATCCTCCATCACTTTTTTCTTAATCCCAATTCATCTCCTAATTCCATAATTAGAGATGTGCACATTCATAATCCATGATTAAGAGGTGTTACATCCTCCAACTTTTGCAAGTTGGCTCCTAATCATCATTAGCCACCTAACCCTCTTCTAATCTATCATTAACTAGTCTAATTACTCCCTTGGTCAACTCTTGTCACATCCTAATGAAATTTTAAATTCCATTTACAATCCCCATGTCCTTTCCAATGAAATTTTAAATTCTATTTATTCCCCCCATGTATTTCTATTCCTCATGACCTCTCAAAGGTCACATCAAGTACATGGGACAATAACCTCCTTTTGGAGAACCTTATCTTATCCATGGGTTTCTTCCAAGTTTGTGAATTTTAAATTCACTTTTATTCCTCCAATGCCTTCTCCAATCCCCATGGTGAAAACAGTGAACTTTCTAAAAGTCTTCACTTGTCACTTTCAACCCCACTTGGGGACAAAAAATCCCTTTTTAAGGAAATTCTCTTCAATCCCAAGGTACTTGCAAGTACCTTGGAACAACATGGCATTTTCCACATCATTTGTACCCTTTCCATCTCACCATGTACTTTGGACACTTCATCCTCCACATGGCAAGATGTGAGGGCTTGTGAATCCTCAATTCACTACAACCCTCCATCTTGTCCATGGTGGCTCAATCCTGACCATTGAATTCTTTAGATAATTCAATTTTTTCTATAAATAAACCCCCTTCTCATTCATTAAGGGATTTTATACATTCTTATCACACTTATTCTTTCAAGCCATTTTGCATTCTAACCATTATTGCAGCTCTCTTGCATTTTGCATTCTTGTAGCCATTATTACACTCACCCATTATCATTAATCATTCAACTACCACTATCATTACAAGCTTACCATCAAGGAGCACACATCAAAAACACTATTAAGGGCCAACCAAGGATCAACACAAGTAAAATGTATACTTTTTTGTTTTATCTTTCTTTTATTTGTGTTCAACGTAGCCTAATCTTCAGGTGGTCTAGTGTTATTTTATCTTGCATTTCTTAATTAGTTTTGCATATTAGGAGGTAATAAATTTCACTACACACATTTCTGGAATGCCTGGTGGGACCCACATCACAGGTCCACTACTCTCATGTTTTCTATTTTTTGAAATCTTGCAGGTTCAGGAACACACAGGCGACTTTGCCCTCAAGGGGCGACTTTGCCCACAAACAGGCGACCTCGCCCAAAAAGCCAGATTTTCACTTTTTGTATTTTCTATCTTTTTCCTATTTTCTAATTTTTTTGCAGGTTCAGCTCCACAAATAGGTGACCCTACCCAGAAAGGGGCGACCCCACCTAAAAGCTAGATTTTAATTTTCTGTATTTTTTTGTCTTTTTCCTATTTTCTAACTTTTTTGTAGGTTCAACTCCACAAATAGGTGACCTTGCCCATGAACAGGCGACCCCACCCTAAAACCTGGTTTTTGCTGTTTCTATTTTTCTAACTTTTATGTAGGTTTTGGACAAACAGGCGGCCTTGCCCAAAACACAGAGGTGGCCACGCCTGAAACAAAGGTAAAAACAGGTAGACAGTCACTCAAAAATTTTCATTTTAGAATTCAGTTTCTGACTGTTTTTCCATTTCTAACCTGCTAACTTTTATTTCTTGTTGAGTGTGTTTCATTACTAACGTTTGTGCAACTCACTCATCAAAGACAAAATGAAACTACTAACACGTTTGTTCCAAGAGGAGCAAACATGTTTAGTTAATCTTTTGATTTCATTTCTAAACTAGGAACATATGATTAATTAAAGGGTCAATAAACTTGCTTGCCATGTTTGAAAGTGGGTTATTAACGTATCCAATCTCCTTGTGCCATTTGCTGATCCTAGGTGAAGAGAAATTGTAGTCCACTTAGGACTTTTATACCCTTTTCATTTTATTAGCGGGACCTGCTTGGAGATTTCATCACCCCAAGGGACGATTCCAACCATGCGTACTGGTGGGGTATATCAAGGGGGGAGGTGAAAGTTGTACCTCAATCTAGTCATGTCGTGTCTAGCGGAGCATCAAAATTAGGGTGATACCTAGACAAGACGTGAAGAGTTGGTTCGAGCTCCTAGTATCTCGCTGGCTGCTCCCGACTCACTCTTGTGACAGACTGGTGTTCACGGTTGTGCCCCACGTACTATGCATATATCGAGAACTCCCTTAGCAACATTGTTAAGCCTAGATAGAGGACTGTGTTGACCATACCCTTAACACTAAAAATAGGCTTGTGTTGTTTGAAGTGTTTTTTTTATGAAAAATGAGTGCTTATCAGTCAGTTTTGGCCTTTTACTTGTCATTTTTATCCTTTGCCATAACTAATTTTGACTAAGTTAGGTTCAAACCAATACATAGACCCCACCTTGAAACAACCGACCTTGCCCTCAAAGGGTTGATCCTGCTGTCAAAGGGGCGACCCCGCCCTTTCTGTTTTGGTCATTTTTCACTCAGACCAAGTCAAAAATCACCAACTTTCCTGAAATAGGTAGCCTTGCCCTCAAATAGGCAACCTTTCCCTTAAAGGGGTGACCCTGCCCCCTGTCTCAACTGTTGTTTACCCTGACCAAGTCAAAATTTTGGTAGTTTTTCTAGTTTGGGTGACCTTGCCCCTATTTGGGCAACCTCGCCCACTGTTTGGGCAGCCCTGCCCTAAAAGGGGTGGCCCTGCGCTAAAAGGGGTGACCCTGCTCTCTGAGCAGTCATTTTCAAGCTCCGTTTGCTAGCCGTTACCCCATTTTGGATACCCATTTTTCAGTTCCGAGTGTCGTTCCCTCAATCTGGGTAGCTGTCCAACCATTTTGACCATTTGTCCACCCATTCTGAATATCCATTTGCCCGTTCTGAGTATTGTTCCCTCATTTCGAGTATTTGTTCATCCGTTCTGGGAAATTGTTCACCTATTCTGGGAAACTATTCACTCGTTCTGGGAAGTCGTTCACCCGTTTCAGGAACTTGTTTTCCTATTCTGAGTATCGTTCCCCCATCTTGTGCATCCATTCACCCATTCTGAGTGATCGTTCACCCGTTTTGTGTATCCATTTTTTTGTCTTGCCAGTCCATTTGTTTGTTCATCCCCTTTATCAACATTGTTCGACTGTTTAGACAATTTTGAAAGTTGTTTAGGTATGCCTGCCCCAGAACAGGTGACCCTACCCCTGGACAGGCAACACTGCCCTTGGACAGGCGAACCTGCCCCAGGACAGGCGTCCCTACCCTAGAAAAGATGACCCTTCCCTTAGACAGGTGACCCTACCTCGAGACATGTGTCCCTGCCCTTGGATAGGCGACTGTGCTCCAAGATAGGCATCCCTACCCTAGAACAGGTGACCCTGCCCTGGACAGGTGACCTTTCCCTTGGACATGCGTCTGTGCCCTTGGATAGGCGACCTTGCCCTAGGATAGGCATCCCTACCTTGGACAGGCGACACTGCCCCAAGACAGGCATCCTTGCCCTTGACAGGCGCCCTTGCCCCACAGATGGGTGGATCTACCTTTTCTTCTTCATCCGGGGCCCCATTCAAGTCCGTTTCGATGTCCGTTCAACTTCTTTCTGCCTTGTTCGTCGCATTCAAAGAGTCAATCCTCATACCACAATTAACCTACATCTTCTTTAGTCCAAAATAATCATCCAATCATTTCTCCTCGTCCTATTCATCCCCAAACCATCCAATTTTTTTTAAAAAGTAGGAATTTATTTACCCCAACTTGTTGGGGTCATAACTTTCTAATTGGTACTCAAAATTCAGAACCGTTTACACCGTTAGAAAGGTCTATAGAGCACTAATTCAATCCACAAAATAGGGTGCCTTTAATGGGTTAATTTTAGGGACCGACACAAGTTTCAACCCCAAATTCTGCTTTGGAGACCTCCTCAATGTGATTTACTTCGACATAGAAAAAATTGAAAATTTTGATTTTTAATTTTTCTCAATCCTGTCACCCCTTGACTGTTCTACACCATAATCTAAGCTTTAATCTAGTCCTAATCTAAGCTCCAATCTAATTCTAATATGAGAATTCATCTAATCCAAATTTGAGCTTTTATCCACTCCCACTTTGAGCTTAACCTAAATCCCAATCTGAGCTTTAGTCCATCCACACCCAAGATCTTCTGATATCGAACCAAATCTTAAGATCTCTTCCCCCAATCCATCCTCTTCCTTCATCCATTCTTTCATTCTAATCCATCATGAATCCTTATCCTCCTCCCGCACAACCAATAATAGTAGTCAAGGGGAACCCTAACTATGTTGAAGACGATAATGAAAGTCTTGTTGATCAAGAAGAGTGTAATATAGATCCCCTTGATGCTATTATTGCTAGCAAGTTTTTTCCAATTGCTTCCCAAAATCCAATCATTCCTTCAAACTATCCCCCCATGTCTTCATCTGCTTCTAATAACAGTCTTTATGCTACCCTTGACAAGGGATATCCAACATCCTCACCATCAACATATGCATCATATCCTCCCTCTCAAACTCTATCCTATCCAACATCCACATCCTCCTATAGTAATCCAACTTCCCCATACTCCTATCCTTATCATCATCAACAATCCCAATACCTCTACCTTAATTCCACATCCCAATCTTCTCATCCTAATCCAACACTCACGTCTTCCTATCATAATCCACCATCCCAATATTTCTCTTATCCTAATCCACCATCTCCATCTTCTTATCTTAATCCATCATCCATATCTTCCTATGCCAACCCACCATCTATGTCCTATGGTAATCCATGACCTCAATCCTCCCCTTCTAATCCAACATCCACACGTTTCTATCATAATCTGCCATCCCACTACCCCTACCTTAATTCCACATCTATGTCTTCCTACCTTAATCTAGCCTCCACATATAATCCTAATCCTCCATCCTAATCCTCCTACGTGAATCCACCACCAACATCCTCTTGTCCTAATCCATCATCCCAATCTTCCCATCCTAATCCATCATCCACATCTTCCTACTATTTTCCACCATCCCAATCTTCCCAACCTAATCTAGCATCCACATCCTCCTATCTTAGTCCATCATCCACATCCTCCCATGTCATTCCCCCCTTCACCACATTATATCCCATCCCCTAATATAATCCTAATTCACCAATCCCTAATCCTAGTCCTCCAATCACTCATAGTCCTCCATCCAATCCCATCTACTCATCTACTCCTAATCCACCAATCCCTAACCCTAATCCTCCATCCACTCATATAATCCTAATCCACCAATCCCTAATCCTAGTCCACCATCCATTCCCATCACCACCTAATCTTACATCCCTTCCAAATGTCATCCAAGGACTCATGATAGAAGAGACATCCCCAAGTCCACATCTTCATGTTGTGAAACAATCCCCTCTCACTCTATCATGTACAGTCACTAGTGATGAGACCCTCCTCTGTCCTACACCTATGACTACCATTACCATTCCTAACACTATCCAAATGGTTGAACCTGTCAAACCCATCGAATCCATTGAATCCCCATTTTCTACTGCTGGATCCACCCACTCTATTGGAGACATCCAACCCACTCCTCCTAGTCCCAATATTATCGAACCTCAATCCCATGACCTTCATGAATCCTCCATCCTTCCATCTCCCCCACTTGAGGAATCCCTCCCACACAATATGAACCATGCCAAGAGCTTGATCCAAAGCATACAAGCATATCCCCTCCTCAAAATCCCAATCCTACCTCCCCATCCACTCCATCCCATTTCATGATTCCTTTGGTCAATCGAATCCTGATCCTACCATCCTATCTACTCCATCTCAAGATCACACTAGCTCACCTGCTCTATCCCATGATCCCCTTTGCACTCAAGATCCAATCGCTCCATCTCATGAGCCCTTATCACCCATTGTAACAAATTTAGATCCTATCATATCACCTAATCCCTCTCCTGATCCCTTATCACTCATTCCTCCTGATCAAGATGCTACCATCCCATCATCTCCATCTCATGATCCTTCATCACCACCTAGCCCTACCATCCAAAAACCACTTTTATATCACCTCGATAAAATTACACACATCCATGGTGGTCTCCTTGTAGAAGACAAATAAAGCACATGCACCACCCATCTTCCTCCACCTACTAATGGAATCACATCATGCTTCCAAAAGAATAAGCATCCTACCATAGATTACATGCTCAAGAACATGAACTATCAAGGAAAAGGTTTAGGACTTCATGAGCAAGGTACTTTAGAGCCCATCCAAGTCAAAGAACATCTAGGCACACAAGGTCTTGGATATATCTCCCAAGGATCACAATCCAAAAATATTGGTACAACCTCCATCCATCCTAAACGACCCTCTTCTAAAGGAATGAGAGGGACTTCCCACCGTTCCACCAAATCATTTGTTGCCATCCCCCCTCCTCCATCATATTACCTCAACACAACAATCCATATTCCTCCTTCATCCTCTAAGTCCATTTTGGGTCTTTATGTCCCTCTATCCACCATTGCTCAGTCTTCATCTATTGCATCTACTTTGGGTCCTTACGTACCTCCATCTACCATAATACATCCTCCATATACAACGTCAATTTGGGCCCTTATATCCAAAAGTCACCCCCTCCATCCTATCCTATTTATCCTCTCATCCATCCATCACCTATCCCTAGCATGCATCACAAGAATCCTAAATTCATAACTCCTAATTAGGATCAACAAAGGCACCCCTCCATACATTCTATCTCACATCCTCCATCCACACACCATCATCAAAATCCTACCTCTATCACTCCATCCACGTCTTCTCCACATCATCCATTGCCTCCTACCCATACCATTACTACTAAAATCACTTTGGATGCCAAAGCAAAAATGTATAAATCCAAACATCCACTTGAATCTAAAGCTCCTCATGTCCCCTTCAAAAGACATGTTGAAGAAAAGAAAAATAAAATCCAACATCCAAATCAATCCAAAAGGCCACAAATTCCCACCAAAGCAACGATCAAAACCATGTGGATCCCAAAGAAAAAGATGCCATGCCATCACCCATCCCCTTATCACCTTTCTTCCAAACCCACATATCTATATCCCTATGTTCATCCATCTTCATCCACATCCTAGTCCAAAAGGTCCAAAGAATCACAAAAAAGAGAAAAAGAGAAAAAAAAATAGTAAAGGGAAAATAATTTGTCCAATGATGAAAACTTGGCAAACAAGCACCTTGGATAAGTGTCATGATGAGAACTTGGCAAACAGGCATCATGTGTAAATCCCCCATCCCATCTACTTCCACAATTGGGGATAATTTCCACCTACACATTCCTTTCCTCTATTTCCTACATTTGCCTATTTTCCATGTCCTACCCATCATATCCCATCTGTATCTCACCCTCCATCTTCCTTGTGATCTTGATCTAGATAGGGGCGAACATATATACACGCTTTGGACACCTCTTGGCATATATTCTCCTCATCCATACACTATCATATTCCTTATCCTCCCCATCTACTTTTTTGATCCATGCATATTATCTACATCCATCAACCTTCATCATCCATCCATCATGCCAACACCCATATATCCTATCCATGTCCATCTCACTACCTTATCTATCCATCCTTCTATCTGCTATCCCTCTTGCATCATCACACATGACACATCTAGAGTGGGGGCATCTCCTTATTTGTGATTGAGTCCTTGGAGACATCGTCCATCCATCCCTCCAAGAAATCCCTTCCATCTCCCCATCCTTATCTTCATATCTACCCATCCACTAGTCCTGTTCCATCTTTTCATCCTTATCTCCCCCATCCATTTTTCCATCCAATAATCCATTCCATCCTTCCAAATCCTTATCCCTCTATCCACCTATCCTAGCATCTTTCTATCTCCCCATCTTTATCCATCCATCCATTTACCTCTATTTTCCTTCCATCTCATAAATCCCTTGTCATTGGTATCTAGCTATAGGCTACCCCCATGAAATCTAATGCCATGCATTACACTATCATCCCTCCTATATGTTCCTCACATCTTCCTACTATCTCATCACTTTTTGTCTCTCATCTATCCATCATCTCATCCTCCCACTTCATCTTTTGATGATTTGGATAACTATCCCATCCCTGAGCTTCATCTTATGCATATCGATCATCCCCTCCGCATGACCTATCCTGGCTCATCATATCGGCTCCATCATCGTATCTCCTTATCATGGTCATATCATCATCCCTTGTTCGTCATATGTCTTTGGCCTTGTGTCAAACTACGTCGCCCCTACACTTTCACGTAGGCAAGGTCGATCATTTGATCCACCCCTAGGGTTGCGTCTTTGGTCTGTCTTGTCATCTTCCATCGTCTGTCTTTGGCCTTGTATCAAACTACATTGCCCTTGTGCTTTCATGTAGGCAAGTTCGATCATTTGATGTGCCCCAGGGCATTTGTCTATCCAATCTACACCATCCATCGAGGTCTCCATTGTCCTCTTTCCGCTTTTATCCATGTCCTTTTGTTGAACTACGAGGGCTCTATGCTTTCACATAAGCAAGGCTGATCTTTGATCAACCCTCGAGCCCCTAGGTCTTTAGGATGTTTCTGTTTTGTCACATTTTTATTTTGTTGTCTTGTTTCCTAATGTCTCATCATCTTGTCGTGTCGTCAAGTATGTCCCTATTCTAGCTGGTTCTTCACAAATGAGATCCATTCGTATCATAAGATTCAATTAGTTTCAAGTATCTTGAGTCATGTTGATCATTTAGTTTAGTATCCATCTTTGGTCTCAATAGGATGTATCCTTCCTAACAGATCCCATCAACTCCATCCATCCTCTCAATCCTATGACAAAGGATGTTTTGAAATTGATTGCAATCTTTTAATACTTTTTAGCTTCTATTTATCATTTGAGCTCCCTATCATCACTTGTCAAGGCAGCCATGATCCGTCATATTATGGTGTGTTTTGACTAATTAACATAGGGTCATATCTTTATCTTTATTTGTTGTTGTCTTCCTGGTTGTCCAATGTAGTACCCACCTAGATCCCTAAGGTCTTGTGTTACACTGAGACATCCTTTTGTGCTTGTGGTTATCCCGATACCTAGCCTGAACAGAGTCATTGCGACTTTGGGGTGTTGGGATAACCTTCTTATTTGTTGTGTTTGTTTATCCATTAGACACTAATCCGACTTGGTTCCACATACCATGGTACCTGGTGTCTTATGCTATAGAAAAAATCAGTGCTCCAAAAATGGTAAATTGCATTAGGATTGTAGTTCATTTTCTCTTCCATTGCATTGCATCTTTACCTCCATCACCTTCATTAATTTTAACCATCTCACATCTCCATCCAATCCTAATCCATTCAATCTAGAAAAAATCATCCAATCATATCTTTGGTTTTGTTCCCAGCCTTGCTGCAAGCCTTGATCCAATCACCATCTTCATCAATCATCATCAGTGAGATGTATCCTTCCCTATCCTTATGTTGTTCTGGGATGTATCTTTCCCTCATCAATAAAACTCTCATCGGGATGTATCCTTCCCTATCCTTGTGTTGTTCTAGAATGTATCCTTCCCTCATCAACAACACTCTCATTGGGAGGTATCCTTCCCTATCCTTGTGTTGTTTTGGGATGTATCATTCCCTTATCAACAACACTCCATCGACCATCAGTCCATCCTGGCTTGTAGCTTGACTAGGGCAACATCATATTTTTCATTGAATCCATTTGTGCTTGCCTTTCTCTCTTCATATTATCATCCTATCTCATCCATCTACCCTTGCATCATTTCATCCATTTTGAGAGCACATCCGTGTTCTCTTAAACCTGCATGTCCTCTTGAAGGGGCATCCTCAATCCCTAATCTTCATCTCCACTCCCATCATAATTTCCTCCTAGTCACTCCTCGAATGACTGGGGCATCTTCCTTAATCTAACCATCTTCTTCTAGGTGCTATATTTTAATTTTCTTTGAAATGATGCTACTTTGTAACACCATCTCAAAGAAGGGAAAAATGTAGATATCTAAATTTGAACACTTATGTTTAGTCAAATTTATCCTTTAAATCTAAATATCCTTTTATCCACATTAATTAAATAATATTTCCATTGTTTGATTAATACCCCTAAATTCTTCCAAATCCCTAAGCCATTTAATTTAATTAAATACTTTATCATCTATCCTTTATATCCCATAAATTAAATAAATAATTTCTATTTATTTAATTTACTCTGTCAAATGTCACATCCTCCATCACTCTTTCTTAATCCTAATTCATCTCCTAATCCAATCATTAGGGATGTGCACATTCCTAATCCATGATTAGGAGGTGTCACATCCTCCAACTTTTGCAAGTTGGCTCCTAATCATCATTAGCCACCTAACCCTCTTCTAATATGTCATTAACTAGTCTAATCACTCCCTTGGTCAACTCTTCTCACATCCCAATGGAATTTTTAATTCCATTTACAATCCCCATGTCCTTTCCAATGGAATTTTAAATTCCATTTATTCCCCCCATGTATTTCTATTCCTCATGACCTCTCAAAGGTCACATCAAGTACATGGGACAAGGACCTCCTTTTGGAAGACCTTATCTTATCCATGGGTTTCTTCCAAGTTTGTGAATTTTAAATTCACTTTATTCCTCCAATACCTTCTCCAATCCCCATGGTGACAAGAGTGGACTTTCTAAAAGTCCTCACTTGTCACTTTCAACCCCACTTGGGGACAAGAAATCAATTTTTAAGGAAATCCTCTTCAATCCCAAGGTACTTGCAAGAACCTTGGGACCACATGGCCTTTTACACATCATTTTTACCTTTTCCATCTCACCATGTCCTTTGGACACTTCATCCTCCACATGGTAAGATGTGAGGGCTTGTGAGTCCTCAACTCACCATATCCCTCCACCTTGTCCATGGTGGCTCAATCTTGACCGTTGAATCCTCTAGAGAATTCAATTTCTTCTATAAATAACCCCCTTTCTCATTCATTAAGGGATATAATGCATTATCACACTTATTCTTTCAAACCATTTTGCATTCTAACCATTATTACACCTCTTTTGCATTTTTCATTCTTGTATGCATTATTATCACACTTATGCTTTCAAACCATTTTGCATTCTAACCATTATTGCACCTCTCTTGCATTTTTCATTCTTGTAGCCATTATTGCACTCACCCACTATCATTACAAGCTTACCATCAAGAAGCACACATCAAAAACACTATCAAGGGCCAACCAAGGATCAACACAAGTAAAAAGTATACTTTCTTTTTTTATCTTGTATTTATTAATTAGTTTTGCATATTAGGAGGTAATTACTTTCACTACACACAATACATATACCCATACATGTCATATTGTTTGTTTGATAACACCATGCTCATAAGTAACCCATTCATAAGCATGCATAGGTATGTCTACCTATGTACTCTCATGTACGTGTTCCTTCTTGTGTATGGTCTATTTTCGACATGCATATGCATACATATACATACATTCCATGTGTGTTCATCTCATAGTAATATAAGGAAGAACGCATAAGCTTGAAACAGATAAACATCATCCTAGAATGCAATCAATAGTAATCAAGACCCTTACTAATGCAAACACATCATACTAAGGATGACTTACCAATTCCCAACATAATAACTTGACTCAACCATTTAACTGTGAGTGTGTGTGTAAACTCAATTAGGTTATGTTACTGGTTACCCGACCAAGTTCTTCTCTTGAGTGATACTTCCCCTCCACCTGGAGAATTGAACATATACCTGCATCCAACTAACACATTCCCATGGTAGTAAGTTGTTCAAAAATATATGCTTTCACATAATATTTCTCCATAGTTAGAATATCCAATTCAATAATCATTCATTTCACATGTATGCATTTCATCACATAACATTAAATAAACTAACATTCATTCATAATTCATTGATAACAAAGTGCAAGCTCATATATTCTCAATGAGATTTCTAATTACATTCACACATGCAATAATTTACCCTAACATAGTAATAGTAAATAGGTAATTACATAATTTGGGTGTGACATACTTCCCCCCTTGTGAATCATTGTCCCCGATGATTTTATGTAGCAAACATAAACTAATCAAACATACTTGTTTTCAAGTACTTTGAAAAACATGCAAAACATGTGGAAACTTTTACTGTATTTCAACATAGTCATCCCAAGTGGCAGAGTCTTCCGCATATTGGTCCCATTGGACTTTGCATTGTAGAACTTCTCTATTATGTAAGCGAAGTTTACACATTTTGAGCACCTTGATAGGCTCGAGTGTTACCACTCCGAGGTCTTGTACCTGTAAAAAATTCCAATCAATCACATGATTATCACCTGGTATATAATTCTTTAGGTAAGACACATGAAAGATGTTATGCATCTTGGCAAGAGCTGGTGGCAACATAATCCGATAAGCTACAAGATTCACTTCCTCAAGAATCTCAAAAGGTCCTACATAGCATGGAGCTAATTTGGAAGACTTTCCAAATTTGATGGAACTCTTATGAGGTTTAAATATCAACAACACCCTATCACCTACTGCAAAATTTCAGGACACTCTCTTTGCATCAACATAGATTTTATGTCTATCATTAGCTCCAACCAACCTTTTCTTAACAATCCTCACTTGCTCTTCCATTTCAACCAACATTTCTAGCCCAAGACTCACCCTATCCTCAAGTTTATCCCAAATTATAGGAGTTTGACACTTTCAACCATATAATGCTTTGAAAGGAGCCATCTTTATTGCGAAATGGTAGGAGTTGTTATAAGAAAATTCTACTAAAGGCATGTAGTCTTCCCACTTGTATTGCTGATCCATGCAATACATTCTAAGTAGGTCTTCCAATAATTGATTCACTCTTTCTGTTGGTCCATCCATTTCTGAATGATATGCTGAGCTTATATTTAGTTGAGTTCGAAGTGTAGAAAATAAGGTTTTCCAAAACCTTGAAGAGAATCGTGCATCCTTATCTGAGATAATCTTTTTAGGAATTCCATGCAATCTAAACACTTCTTGCACAAATTTCCGAGCTATGACAAGATCTCCATCGATTATATTTTTGGGTATGAAATGTGCTACCTTATTAAGCTTATCCACAACCACAAGAATGACATTGTGCTTATTCCTTGACATAGGCAATCCTTGCACAAAATCCATACTTATGACTTGCCACTTTCTCTCTGGAATATCATGTGGGTATAACAAGGCTATAAGATGATGATGCTATGCTTTCACCCTTTGAAATTTAAGACACCTAGCCACAAATCTAGCAGCATCTCCTTTCATCCCTTTCCAAAAATATAATGGCTTTACATCGACCAACATTTTTGTCACACTAGGGTGTCTAGAGTATGGTGCTTCATGAACTTCTTTCCATACTAGTTTTCTTAACTCTTCTGAGTTAGGTAAAAATATTCTCCCCTTATACCTAAGTAATCCATTAGGTTCAAAATGAAAACCTTCATACCTTTCATCTTGCAGATTTCTAGTGAGTTCTTGCTTAACTTGAATATAATACTCATCCTCTTTACATTTTTGCAACACTTGACCTTTAAAGTCGGTTTGAATTGTCACTATTGAAGCAATATGATGTCTTTGACTCAGGGCATCGACAACCCGATTTTCCTTTCCTTTGATGTAACTAATATTGAAGTCATAATTAGATATTAACTCCAATCATCTTCTTTGTCTTGCATTTAGATTAGGTTGAGTAAATAGATATTTCAACCCATGATTATTAGTTTTCATCTCAAAGGGTTTCCTTAACAAGTTATGCCTCCACATTTGCAATGCATGAACCAATTCTACTAACTCTAAATCATGTGATGCATAATTTTTATCATAGGGGTTCAACTTCCTTAATTCATAAGCAATTACTTTCCCTTCTTGCATCAATACACCTCCTAAGCCCTCTCTTGATGCATTTGTGATAATAGTAAAGTCTCCTTCAAGATCTAGTACTTTCAAAATCGGTGCAATAGTTAACCTCTCTTTTGAGTAGATCAAATGCCACTTGGCATTTCCCTATCCACTCAAAATTCTTCCTTTTATTTTGCAAATAAGTAATCGAAAAGGCTATCTTGGAGAATTTTACAACAAAATTTCTATAATATCCGCCAAACCCATAAAAATTCTTACCTTTGAGACATTTTTGGGTACTGGCCATTCTAGCACTGGCTTGATCTTAGTTGGATCAATTGAGATTCCATCCACTGAGATCACATGTCCAAGATAATGCACTCTCTTCTGAAAGAAGGTACACAAGTAGAGAGTTTTCCATACAACTTATATTCTCTAAGTCATTGTAGAACTATCTCTAAATTTCTATAATGATCTTCCCCATTCCTTGAGTAAATCAAAATATTATCCAGGAAAACCAAGAAAAAAATATCTAGGAAATCCCTAAATACATTGTTCATAAGATTCATAAATGTTGCAGGCGCATTCATTAATCCAAAGGGTAGAACTATAAGCTCGTAATGTCCATATCTAGTTTTCAACGTAGTCTTAAAGATGTCCTCATCCTTAATTCTCAATTGGTGATATCCAAATCATAGATCAATCTTAGAAAATATAACTCCCCTCATTTGATCAAATAGATCATCAATGTGTGGTAATTGATACTTGTTCTTTACCATAGCTTTGTTAAGCATGTGATAATATATGCACAATCACAAAGTCCCATCCTTCTTGTTCATAAAGATTACTGGTGCTCCCCAAGGTGATACACTTGGTCTTATCAACCCTTTAGACAATAATTCATCCAGCTGTGCCTTAAGCTCCATTAGCTTAGTTTTTGTCATTCTGTAAGGCACCTTGGAAATAGGTTCAGATCCTAGTACTATGTCAATAGAGAAGTTAAATATCCTTTTCGGTGGTAGTCCAGGTAATTCATCTGGAAACAAATCCAAAAAATTTTATAGTATAGGATATCTCCCATATCTGACATTCCAATTTCCTCCATTTAACCTTCTTCCACCTCTTGGAAGTTTTGTGATCCAATGTTATCAATATTCTCTTGGGAATTAGATCCCTTACAATCTTCAAGCTTCTCCATCTTGACTACAAAGAGCTTGCATCCTTTCTTCTTAGCCCTTAACAATTGTATTGTATAAATTTGATGTATCTTGACCTCCCTACGTATCCCCTATAGCTTCACTTGGTTACCAAGATCATCTAAGCATTCTACTATTTTGGCATGGAAATCTACCTTTGCTCTATGTCTCCATAGCCAATTTATTCTTAGGATAACATCATAGGATCCTAAAGGTATGCCATATAGGTTCACTTCTATAGAAAAATAAGGTAGTTCAATCCTAGCTTTGAAGAAACATTGTTCCACCGTTGCTCTTGTTTGGTTTTAATATTCTACAACCCAAGACTTTTCCATGTAACCAAATTTCCTAGATATTTTCTTAGCTACTCTATGTGAAATAAAATTTTTAGTTGCTCTAGTATTTATAAGTATAGAAATGGGTAAGACAAAAAAAATACCTAGAGTTTCAATCGGAGTCACTTGATACTTTGCCTAGCGATCATCCACAACAACATGAATCTTTTACTGGAACATCGCTTGTTGGGTAGGAAGTGGATTGCCATAAGATCGTGATCCAAAAGTATAGTAGTCAGTCCTTTCTTCCTTGCGGGTTCTCCAGATTTACTAGCATTTCCACCAACATTATTTGTATTCCCACCATTGGAACCATTCCTCTTACGTTCCCTTCTTGATTCTTTTCCACTATTACAAGATTCTTTTTCCCCTTGTTTTTGCAAATTTTGCACAAATTCAACCTTCTTTGGAGTTGGTTTGTCTTGAGCTCCCTCAATCTTCTTACGGTTTTTTTTTTCCTAGTGGATGGAGATAGCTTTGAGATTCTTCTCTTATTTAACAACTTTCTTGTACACAAGATCCATAGTAGCTGGACTGTGAAAATCTACCTCTCCTCTGATCTAGCTATTAAGCCCCATGATGAACTTTCTTATGTGAAATCATTCATCCTTATGGTACATAGGAGCATAATGTAGAAGATGGGTAAAATTTTCCCAATACTCATTAACCAACATCTCACCTTGTCTTAGATTTTGAAAAATCTATGAGTTTCTAGTCAAAATAGAGTTAGGGTGGCCATCTTTTACGAAAAATTTCAACAAATTCATTCCATGTAAGTTTTAGCGAGCTAAGATCTAGTTCCATTTTCTTATTCATCCAATAGTTAGAGGCTTCTCCTACTAAGTGGTATGCTCCCCATGTTGCTTTAGTAACCTTAGAATAATTTCAAATTTTGAAATATTTCTCCATTTTTTCTAACCACGCCTTAGCTTCATCCCCGCTAGCACTTCCTTCAAACTTGGGTGGGGTGATTTTCTTCATATCTCTAGAAAGTTCAGAATCCATACACTTCCTATTAGTTTCCTCATACAAAGAAGGTGATTTCTCTCTCTCATGATCATGAGTTTGATCATGTTTGTGAGAAGAGTTTTCTCCCTCTTCCTCATTTTTTGGAACTTCCTTTTCAACTCTATCCTTTACCCTTATTTCTTTCTCTAGGTTTCCCAACATTGCTAATATTTGATCTATTCTAGCTTCAACTCCTACTTGTCCTTGTCCAACTTCTTGGATTCCACTAGGATTGGTCCGTGTTCTCATCATCTTTGCAAGAATGGATTATACCTGAAGGATCATCCATATTAGATTTAATCATGTTTTCATTATCTTATGAAAAATATTTAAATGAGCATTCAATCACACATAAGGACTTCCACACAAGATTTAAGCACAAGCTTTTTGATAAACACATGATTTAATCATTCACAAGGATCTCAATATCCTTTTGATTACATAGAGTAACTATTTAGATATTCAAGTGGAGAGTATCCCTTAAACTCACTCTTAGACACATAAATCAATGGGGTATACCCTACAGATTATTGTTCATATCTATCCCAAAATGAAAAATAACCTTTGGATTTATCATTCGATACATAGTTGCAAGGTACATAACCCTCAAATTCATTACTTGAGAAAATTCCAATTACTTATGCCATTAGAAGAACTCTAGGGTCTCTAAAGATAAATTCCAGACTGACACTTCCTTCTGAGGGCATATCCTTGGAAAGTGGTAAGGAATCAGACTTTGCTGGTGAGACAGAAGGTAGATAGTTGTACTTGGCTTCCATCTTCATCTTCTCTTTACATCACTAATCTGAGAAAGAGCATGATTGAAAGTTTCAGTGTCGCTTAACTAGATGACATTGTCATAGTTGGTACCCTCAATTATTCTAACAATGGCCTCTCTTTCCTTCTGGTAGCACTCATTCTTGATTATTGACTTTCTTGCAGTTAACTTGAGACGCACCACCTTGACACAAGAATTTCTAAACATTAATTAATGTTGGATGGAAGGTATGATGAGCTCATAGGTTCCAGAGCTGAAATTGGTAGCTCTGATAACACATATAACATGCCAATTGTTCACTGAAGTAAAATTTCCTAAGTTTTCACTTTCAAGTAAATAAACCATGTAACTTAACCATTTCCATAAAAAAAAAAAATTTAATAGAGAAAAAATGAACATAGATTTCATAACAATAATCAACATTGATTCCATTCTAATATAATAATCCACATATTACAATATTCCAAATAATGTGTACAAAGTACATACATAGCTCAACCGAGATCTAAAGCAATAGATATAGCTGGTCTAGGAATCTCCTTTCAAATCTTGGTCTTCTATCATCTGTTGAGGAGGAGAAGCATCACTCAAGCACTTTTCCACCAACCATAGACTCATATGTGGTCCCCCACACATCTACCATACAATATATGGCCCTACCCTTCGATGAAGAGATTGGTGGAGTAACCTCGTAACGACAACCATTCTGAGCTTAGTGTTGTGTCCTACATGTGTAGAAATTTTAAATCCTACAGTCTTGGATTAGCATGTATAAATGGATCATGGTGAATTGACAAAGGAGCCAAAGAAAATCACACTACTTTGGCCAAAGTGTTCTCACTCAGTACTTTGAGTGATAGTCATCCTACTCAGATACATTACTCAAGCTCAATTTTACTTTAGGCCACTGTAAACTATGCATAGGTATTTCCTTCTATGGGTAGTATTTAAGACTACAAACAACCTATTCCCTTTCCCATAAACTTAATGGTATTTCTACCCATAAAGCATAAATACAAGTTACCCTCCCTTCAATGGATAATCAAATCCCAAGTGTAACTTACAAGCTATCTAATTCAATCGAATAACTTAGCAATGAATAACCCTTAAGCTATCCTTGTTTAATCATATCTAGTATACTTATACTAATGAAAAACAATCCCTCCTATTACGAATTAAATACAAGAACTTTCATAGAAAAGCATAAAACTTCTTTTTCCTTTCCAAGCAAATGCTATGATTTCCTAATGCAAGTATTCTCAAGCAATATCAAACAAAGCATTCAAATCTCATTCTTTCATAAATAAAGAAAAATAAGAGAAGACTAGACCCTCATGCTTATAATATGCTTGATCCAATTGACTTACTTGATGCACAACCTTCCAATAGTAGCTTAATAGCTTTACTTTATCCTCTCAAAGAATTTCTTCACTAAAGCCTCTTACACAAGATAACACCATACTCTCACAAAGTAACACTATACTCTCAAAAAATAACTCTAGCTCTCACAAAATACATCTCTCAGAATATTTGTAGCATAATAGATTTGCAGAAATGTGTGTCCCAAATAAGAGAACAAGCCTATCTATTTATACAAAAAATTGAGATATTACATGGAAAAGAAATGGTGTGTCAATTGACACCTTTCCACATGAAAATCAACTCAGCTTACACAAAAAAAGGTGGCAAAAATCTAAGTGTAAACTCAACATAGTATTCTATAGATCGACCCTTTTAGTTTGACAACAACTCAAGACTAATTAAATTATGCACATGCCCAAAGATGACAAATGACTTGCAACCAAAATAGACTTCTACAAAAATAGAGTTTCCATATATTGGCACCGTATATTTCCCAAATTTCCTATCTTTTTGGCACGTTTGACCTTAATGAAATAGTCTTCTATTTGTAGGCAACACATAAGTTAAGTTGACTTAGTCATAGTCTGTTCCAATGATAGGGAAAAGATGAGTCAACTTCCCCCAAAACAACATTCTATCTTGTGCTTTGACTTAGCACGTCCTTGATTATTTTACCTTTTATCATGCATTAAAATCATTAGCACAACAAACACATTTGTTTATTGTTTCCATCGCTCCTATCTTTTGATAAATGTGTTCCAAGTTTAGTGTATATTGCTGCTATAAAATAGTGATGCAATATAAGTGATATCGACTATGGTTTACTTCTCCATATTGATTTTTATTATTGCATATTACTTTGCATAGTTTGACCTTTAATATCTTGCATAACATATATACAAATCGACTTTTATTAATCATATAAATAAACCGACCTTTAATTTATTTATTTATTTTGATCGGTAATCACTTTTGACTGGAGCTTTGAACCAGTGAGGCCACAATTTAAGGGGGACCTCATCCCCATGTTTGTCTGGTATTAACACCAGTCCATTCCTTTCTCCTCTTCCTCTTCTCCATCTCCTCTATTCCTCCTCTCCTTTTTTGGCTCTGTCTTCTCTCTTCCACCTCTCCTCTTCCTCCACTCCTTCCTTCCGTAGCCTCCTTCACTTCCTTCATTACCCCCCTCTTTCTTCCTTCCTCCATCACCCAACCACCTTTCTTCCTTCCTCTATCACCCCTTCTTCCTATCTCCTTCATCCCTTCGCTTCCTCCTCGAACCCGCCCCTTATCCTCCACCTCGTACTTCGTTCCCTCCTCCTTTCACTCCTTATCACTCTTCCCTACCTTCTTCTTTCAGGACTCCCTTCCTCCTTTACCTTTTTCCTTCCTATCTCCTTCCTTCTTTCTTCCCATATCTCCACTTCCTCCATCATCCATTCCTCCTCCTTCCTTCCTCTCCTTCCTTCCTTCGTCTTCTCCTTATCACTCCATCCCCCCTTAGCCTCTGCAAACCTCCTTATCTCTCTGCAACCTCCTTTATCTCTCCATGCTTTTTCTCCTTATCACTTCGTCCCCCTTATCTCTCTGCAACCTTCTTATCACTCCATTCCTCTCCTTATCTCTCCAATCCTCCCCTCCACCTTCTTCCACGTAGGTGATTGCACGACCACCACAGAGCCTCAATCCACACCAATAGGTGACTGAAACCTCCATCCTCCATTTTTCCATTAATCAACTTCTGCTGATAGCACCTGGGGGAATCAAACACAAGACCCAATATCAATATTGGGCATGCAACTGTCATTGCATTGTGGGGTGAACCCCAATAAACTAACCTTTATTAATCATACATATATATAAATATATATTTATATATATACATGTATATGTATATAAGTCTACAAATATCTTTAACACTATGTCTTACATTTATATGTATATGTATATATACTGATATATATATGTATATTCTATGTCAATCAAGTATATATATACATTTGACATACAAATGAATATGATCAAGTTAACATTCATATAATAATCATATTGACTATATATATAAATATATTCCTCTATGTACATGTATACATACATATGCATATGTTGATATATCCTTATGGACATTTCTGTTTGTCACACATGAATGTATCGACACATGTATATATTTTATATGTATATATAAATTCGATTGCACAATTAAGCACATACACAATTACTATCTTATTGATAGGAAACATTTGTGTTATGTATATATACTTATACACATACATGTATTTTCTATTCAATAACACCATGCTCATAAGCAACCCGTTCATAAGCGTGCATAAGTATGTCTACCTATGCACTCTCATGTACGTGTTCCCTCATGCATATGGTCTATTGTTGAAATGCGTATGCATACATATACATATGTTCCACATGTGTTCACCTCATCAATTCAAGCATAGTAATATAAGAAAGAACTCATACACTTCAAATAGATAAACATCATCCTAGAATGCACTCAACAATAATACAGACCCTTACTAATGCAAACACATAATACTAAGGATTACTTATCAATTCCCAACACAATAACTTGACTCAACCATTCTACTATGAGTGTGTGTGTAAGCTCAGTTAGGTTACATTACTGGTTAACCAACCAAGTTCTTCTCTTGAGTGATACTTCCCCTCCACCTGGACGATTGAACATATACTTGCATCCAACTAACAAATTCCCATGGTAGCCAGTTGTTCGATAAAATATGCTTTCACATAATATTTCTCCATAGTTAGAATATCCAATTCAATAACCATCCATTTAACTGTATGCATTTCATCACATAACATTAAATGAACTAACATTCATTCATAATTCATTGATAAAAAAGTGAAAGCACATATATTCTCAATCATAATTCTAATTACAATCACACATGCAATAATTTACTCTCACACAGTAACAGTAAATAGGTAATTACACAATTGGGGTGTGACATTATGTTTCATGATATAATGGACTGTGATGAAGATGTTCCAAATTCATAAAGGCCTAACTTGAAACAATAAATTAAAACATAAAAAACAAACAAATACATGAAAAAAAGAAGAAAATAATATAAAAGTTGAGACTCATGTCCTAGCGATCATAACCTTGAGACATAACGTAGTATAAAGAATTATGGAATTCTTGGGAAAATATATTTTGGGAACTAAACTAAACATGATAAAATAAAACATACAAGTTTTCTCTTGCCCTCAAGTTATCATGATATTGATAGTGGGAGTGGGGTCATCCAAACTAGACTAATATAGCAAGACCAATGTGTGAGTGTTGTTCTATGGTTTGATACTAAGAGTGTGACATGTTAAGGCTCATTATTAAAAATAAGGTGATGATATCTTCATAATTGAAGAAACAAAAGAAATTGGTGTGAAAAGGTATAGATCATAATGCCATAGCAAATTTATGTGTTTTTTGTAGAGCAACATGATAAGGGCAGCCTAGAAAACTCCACCCAAACAAGGAAACAAAGAGACTTCTTATCTAAGACATTGAAAAATTGTTTCTAGGGGTAGAACACAAGAAAGGAGGAATGAGAATACCAAGGACCATGTTTAAGAATAGGTTTAGTATGACTAGCTTCAAAAAACCTTTGATGAAGTTTTCCATGGCCTCAAAGAAAATCCCATGTGGGACCAAGCCTTAGTCAACCAGTCTTTCAACATGCTTTAGGGGGGGCCCTTCCCACAAAGTAACCTATCAAAGTAAAGTTTTTTTGGCTAGAAACATGCAATATCAAAATCTGAAATGTGAAGAACCAAATCTAGGGGTTTCTAGTGGGTGCAGCTCATGGAACACGTTGGGGATAAATCCCCTAGGAAACTTGAGTGTTGGAGTCATTGTTGTGCACATTGTTAAACCTTTACAAAATATTGATTAAGGTACAATTATGTAAGTTGCATAAGGGTCCATGGATAAGGATGTGGTAAGTGGATGGATGGCTAAAATCAATGGCCCTAAGTGTGTAGAGTATGCATAGATAAGAGGACTCCTGAATGCCATACATAATGTCTATGAAGGTTTTCATCATGATGGTTCCCCCAAGTGTCATAAAAATAGTATTGATTAGAGAGAAATTTTTCTCTTTACTATTATTTTTTTGTTAGATATGACACCTACGAAAATGTTTTCATCATGGCGACTATCTCAAGGTATCATAGAAATAGTTTTTAGGAAAGGGATATTTTCTCTTTACTATTTTTTTGGGGGGAGATTTTTTTTATTTTTTTATTTTTTTGGGAATAGAAATCGTATCTCAAGCATGAAAATGCTTAAGATGAATGATGTTCACAATTTCCTCAAGCTCTTATCCATGAAATTTAGCTAGCTTGTATTCTCTTGAGCAATACTTTTCTAAAATGACATAGGGGGCCAACCAATTAGGTTCATGTTTTCCTTTATTTTCCTTGTTCTAATTTGTGTTCCTCTATTTTCTATTGATGAAAAAGGTCATCAATTTTAAATTCTTTGATTTTGAGGATCTTGTTGTAGCTATGTTAAAGATTCTTTTGATATATTTTCAGATAATTTGGAGTTGTAATGTTATGATCATCCAAGAGTTTCAATTCATGTAGATGTCCAATCCTATACTCCTCATCTGAGATGTTGTAGTGAGATGCATAGGGAAGGAGGATTAACCTCAATTGATGGATGGATTTGATTCTAAAATTAGGGAATATGAAGTGGATCTAGTGGGTGTGCAAATACTAGTACAATAGGCCCAAATGGGGAGATATATTTTTAAGTTCCAATCACAACCAACATTATTAATAATCTTCTTAATACTTTTTATAAGTGTTTTGTTGTAGGATCAACTTGATGGATATTTGAATAAAGTGCCCTCCTTTCCTATCCAAAAATACCTTTTCCATGCAAAAATAATTGATTATATAAGATATTATTAATTACTTTGATTAAAGATATATAATTTGGCTTTATCTTGATTTCCAAAGGTCCTAATTTCTAATGAGTTTTTATGGAAAAGATGCATTTTTATCTACACATGGTAGATGGAGACAAAATAATCACATCCAATGTTGAAAGGATTACTCTAGAAGGGCTGAGTTGGTTGAGAGGAACACACCCTTATCTTTATGTACCCACTCCTAGTTGCATGCATACAAACATCAAAATGTATTTTTCTTGGTAGATTGAACATGTTATAGTTCTATAAGTGAATCTTAGTAGGATTGATTTTCATAATTGTTATCTTTATTTCATTACATGATTTATGAACTATTTTTATTCTATTTAAAAATATTTCTATCAAAGACTTAAAGACAATAGTTTTGCACGATCAACATGATGTTATTAGGTGGGCATATTTTTAGTTATATATATATAATATTTACATAAAATATATATACATATGTATATATATGTATACATATATATGTATATATGTATATGTATGTATATATGTATATATGTATATATACATATGTATACATACATATATGTATGTATATATGTATATATATACATATGTATACATGTATACACACATATACATATGTATATATATATGTGTGTATGAGAATATGTGGAACAACTAATAAGTTCAACTAACACACCAATGAAACATTAGATTAAAGGAAACTAATTAAAAGTAAAACAAAATCTAAACAACAACTCCTTCAAAAGCGTTTCATTGTCCTCTATCTCCAAGGATCTATTGTAAGTTGCTGGCTCTCATGTATACACACATATACATATATACATATGTTTATGTATGTGTGTGTGAGAATATGTGGAACAACTAATAAGTTAAACTAACACACCAATGAAACATTAGATTAAAAGAAACTAATTAAAAGTAAAACAAAATCTAAACAACTGCTCCTTCAAAAGCGTTCCATTGTCATCTATCTCCAAGGATCTGTTGTAAGTTGCTGGCTCTTAGTTGGTGTATGCAACAACTTTGGCAGAATGACAACTTAGAGAACGAGTTTATGCAACATGCATGTCCATTGCTAAATGATTTAAGCTATGATATGAAACTAAAATGCTATGCTTGGAAGGATTGCTAAAATGCTGATTCAAATGCAACTATAGTAAATGAGCTAAATTCACAAAATCTAGGATGAATTCAACTCACTAAAGGGTTGTATTTATAGATTTTTGGAGGCAAGAATCTAGTTGGAAAAGATCAACGGTCAAAGTTGAACCTGTCAAGATGAATGGTGAGAGATTTTGGAGCTTGAGAGAAAGGTGGAAGGTTGAGAGAATAATGGAGAATGTTTTCAACCCACAAAACTATTTCACTTCAAAAATGGAGACAACATTCCATTTGTCATTTTTAATTATGAGAGTTGGTTGGGAGTTGAGGATAGTCCAATTAATTAAATAATAATATTATTTAATTTCATGTGACATGGATTTTAGAAGCTTCCATAATTAAATAAATAATATTTAAAAATGTGAGAGATGAAAAAGGTGTGTAATTAAATATTTACAATATTTAATTATGTGAGGGGTGAGGGAAAAAGTGTTAAATTAAATATTTATAATATTTAATTTAAATATGGAGTGAAGGATGAGTTAGAAGAATATTCCATTATTTGAAAATTCAAATTTAGAATAATATGATAATTAATATAAATAAATTATGAAATATATTTAACTTAATTAAGAGGAAAATAATAATAATTAAATAAACTTATTTATTTAATTAAGCTTAGAACTAGAAAAATGAACGATATAAATAAATAATTAAATTCATTTATATGTAGATGACTTTAGAATATTAGTTAAATAATTCATATTTAATTAATTAACAGGTTTTGCAATGACCATTTTTAGATGTATACATTTTGCTCCTTTTTGAAGTGATGTGTTTTACGCATTGCTTCAAAGAAAAAATCAGATTTCAAAAATTTTCCCCTCACTTTGAAAAATTGACTGATGATGCTATATGCCCCCTCGAGAGATAAATCACGTAGTTTGAAGATTGTGATTATGATTCAAATATTTGAAATGATTTGAAGGAGATTCATCCACATGGTTAAAAATAAAAATTACCCTACCTTATTTACCCCCTTAAAAGGTGGAAAAAGGTAAAAGTCATTGTCATTTGAACAATTGCCTTTTGTGATTTTCAAAGCTCTGCGAGAGGAATATTCGACATGTTGATCCACTATGAGCACCATGGATTCGAGTGGGCCCACCGTCATCAGCGACCAGTAGCATATAGACCTCCGATAAGATTGCACGATCCTCCTTTATGAATTTTTGGTGAATTTCGCTTGATTTTTTTGATTTTGAATTTTTTGCTTTCGCCCATAGAAATATGATTTAGCGCACGCGAGCCTTATTTTAGCACATACCCCAGGTAGATTAGCACATTCAAGATAGCACATCAATTAAATAGTTTAGCGCATATAGATGTTAAACTAGCGCATAAGATAGAATGGCGTATTGGATAGATAGATTAGCGCATAGGTGAAAACCCCACGCATATGATGCTTGATTAGCGCTTAGATTGAGGGATTTAGCACATAGACTAGAATAACGCATTGGTTAGATGATCTAGCGCATACACCTGATAGAATAGCGCATTGAAGATTTAGCACTTTGGACCCTTATTTTAGCGCATCCATGGATAAAGTAGCGCATTTGTCGAATTAGCGCTTTGAAAGTCTATTTTAGCGCATCCATGAAATTTTGCTATTTCTAAAACTTTGAGATGATTTCTTGATGTTCATTTCTTTATTAGACAACTAATTTGATGAATTTGAGTAGCATCAAGGATAGATTAACTTGATTTTGATGATATTTTGATAAATTTGTCTTTGTACTTGAAAAAAATAGTAAGATGTCGATTCTGATAAATTTGATTTTTGAATTGAAAAAAAATAGTATAGATGTCGATGTTATACTTCTTTGATGTTCCTTTTAAGACTCAGCCCCGTACAACTAGGGTTGTGGCCCAGGCAGCTGTCGCACCATATATCACTATCAGGGCTCCCTCGCAGGGTTAGATTGATGCGTTGTTGTCATAGGTCCAGGCTCTCCAGAGCCAACTAGCATAGGCACACACCACCATTAGCGAGATACAAACACAGATAGCACAACCACCACCTCCTGACCCATAGATAGCCTAGCTTACTGCAGAGCAGGACAATTTAAGAGAGCAGTGTGTACAGGAAGAGGGGGTAGCAGAGAGGCTTTTGAGATCAATTGAGAGTACCTCCATTGGAGAAGTTTTTTTAGAGGGGCTGGAGATTGCCCACCAAGCAGATTATTATAGGATGAGATATTTTGAGGTGGTACTCCCTGAGCGAAGGATAGCTTATACATAGTCAGGCACTCAATCACACACCCATTCATGTAGTCATACCAGTAGTGCTACCAGGAGTGTGTTACAGCTTGTCAGATGAGAGATAGGTGCCTCAAGGAGCAGAGATCCGGTGAGACCCACCACCTTCGGAGGCAGTAGTAGTCATGATCCCCATCCAGATACCCCATAGTGATGATTATGTATACACCCCTTTATTATACTTTATGTATCTTGTTCAGACATTTGATATCCTTGTACCCATGGACATTTATTTTTGATGAGATTATGATATGCAACGACGATTTTTGATATGCATGTGTCTTTGATTATGTTATGATGAATGGTTATGTATGCATTTTTGTTTCTATATGTTATGTTGTTGATGATTATGCATGTTTATGGATGATGATGTTTATGATTTCATGATAATTATGATGATGTTTTATGATATGAAATGAAATGATGATGATGCATTTTATGTACTGCAATGTATGCTTATATATATGATGATGTAATTTTATGATGATGATTATGGTTTGATGAATATGCTTTATGATTGGATGAACCTGCAAATGAAATTATTTTTATGAATTTAATATGATGATGGAATGCAAATGATTTGACAGTTCTACATGATGTATGGAGTATGTATGCAATGGATGCACCTTTCTCTTTCTCAATGTCCAACTGTACTCAATCGATGTCTTAAAAAGAGATATGTATTATTTACAACCTCCAAAAATATATCATATAGTCATAAAAATAAAAATGAATGCAATCTAAATGAATCATGCAATCCTAAAATGCCAAATGAACCATTTCACTGTTGTCATTATGTAAACCAATTATGTGCTTAATTTTCATCATTGAGCCTTTTATATGTTGAAAGTTAGTACAAGCATCAAAGAGAATATTTGTACCGATGATGACCTGAGTACTGCTTTCATGATGTTTGATATAGCAAGTTAATACAAGAATCAAGGTATAATTGGACCAAGATGACCTGAGTACTGCTTGCATAAACAAACAAAAGTTAACCATTTTCTTATGCAAATCCCGAAATGTCACTATATCTCATGATAAACTTGCACAATACTAGTGATTAGCTTACATATAGTAATCAAAGAAAAATCATATTCCTTCCTTGTGATTCTAGTTCAGTACATCATTGAACCACTCCAGAGATATGATGTCATCAAATGTCAAAACAATAATTCAACTTATGCTTTAAGTTTTTCATTCATTTTAATTCAGATTAAGATCATCCAATTTGTTCAATCTTCTGTTTGACTGCTGTTTTGACCCAATTTGATTGGATATTTTGTTTTTTGTTCTGATATTCTGATACTTGACACATGTTGTTGTTTGTCTACCAAAAAGGTTCAAAAGCGGACTGCCTCCAATGAACTTTCACTTTGACGCCCAATAAGACACAACCTAATGCTAAGGATAACACTAATCATTAAGCCATGGTGAAATCCTTGTCATTTCAACAAAATTTTGGGCGCATGATGCAAATATGATGGCTAGGCATGCATGTGATGTCGATGAAAAATGGATATGAATAATGCAGAATGTATCATAATAGATGGGAGAGCTAACCAAATCACAAACAGTGCCTGTTTGGCAGGTTTTCACCATTTGTTTTTATTGCACTTTTTCTGATTTTATGATGATTTTTTTGTTGTTACCAAGATGCCTGTTTGCCAAGTTTTCATCAAGGCAACAATTTTTTTCTTTTGATTTTTCTATTTTTTTTGTATTTTTCTCTTTTTCTTTTTTTTGTATTTTGATCTTTTTGATTTTTTTTGTATGTCAAAAGGATGCCTATTTTCCAGGTTTTCACCCCGATGACAATTTTTTTCAGGACATTTTCAAAATTTTATGGATTTTTTCATGACTTTTTACACCGTTTTTGATATTTTTCCAGGACTTTTTATACTATTTTTGATATTTTTCAAACATAGAACTTCTTTAGGTGGATGCTGTTGGTCAGATCTTCAAGCAAGTCCCCTTCTAGAATTGATAACTGATATGCCCCCGATCCATATGCTGCAATGATGATGAATGGACCTAAGAAATTGGGCTCAAACTTGCCTTTCATTTCTCGATCTTACTGATTACGAGGGTTTTCTTTGAGGACTAAGTCACCCACTTGAAAAGTTCATGGTTTGACTCTGTGATTGTAGCTGTGGGAGATAACTTGTTGATAACCCTTTAAATGATTAGTTGCACTTTGTCGCCGCTCGTCAAGCAGTTCCAGCTCTTGCAGTCTTGATACTCTGTAATCCTCATCATTTATGAGCCCCTCCAGTGATACTCGAAGTGAGGGAATCTCAAATTCCAATGGAAAAATGGCTTCTACTCCATAGACCAAAGCATATGGGGTGGCACCTATTGGCGTGCGACTGCTGGTTCTGTATGCCCACAAAGATGGATTTAATTGGACATGCCAATCACAACCGACATCATTCATTGTTTTCTTCAAAATCTTCATAATTGTTTTGTTTGAAGCCTTTGCTTGGCCATTTCCTTGTGGATAATAAGGCATAGAGAACCTATATTGGATGTGAAATATTTCAAAGAGTTCATCAACATCTTGATTTTTAAAAGGTCTTCCATTATCTTTTATAATAGAGTTGGGAATGCCATACCAACATATGATATAGTTCAAAATGAAGGATGAAATTTGTTTTTCGGTAATAGTTGTTAAAGGAACAAATTCAATCCACTTAGTAAAGAACTCAATGGCCGTGATAATGAACTTGTGTCCATTTGATGATGATGGGTGTATCTTGCCGACTAGATCCAATCCCCACTGAGCGAAAGGCCATGTTTTGGTGAAGGGTTGCAATTCTTGAGCAGGAGCGTGAATGAGATTCCCATGAATCTGAAATTTTGAACATTTTTTCACAAAGATGAATGATTATTTTTCCATGGTCAGCTAATAGTAACCCATTCTAACAAGTTTCTTATCTAAGGTTAGTCCACTTGAATGAGTCCCACAAATACCACCATGAACCTCTTGTAAGGCCTTTTTCGATTCATCACATTCAAGACATCAAAGGAGGGTACCATCAAGAGCACATCGGTATAAGATGTCAACAATTAGGGTGTAACGAGAAGATTGGCATATGAAATTCCTTTTCTGATTCCTAGACAAATCTAGGGGAAAAATGGTAACTTTTAGATAAGCGTAGATTTGGCCATACAAGGGAGAATCAAAACTAGTTAGGTGATAAATGATTTGGGTTTCTAGATTATCATAGGCAGGAGAAAACAATTGTTCCACTAGGAAATCATATCGTGCTTGGTTCTCTGACAACTGAAGTAGTGATGCAATTGTAACCATGGCATCTACAGCTTTATTGTAGGTACGTGGAATTTGCGTGAACTTGATATCAAAAAAATATTTCTTGAAATCATCCACCATGTTTTTGTAAGGCATTAACTTGTCATCTTTAATTTGATATTCATCATTTATCTGATTTATGACAAGTTGTGAATCACCAAAAACTTGCAGTTCTATGATTCTCTAGTCTAATGTAATTCTCATTCCAATTAACAATGCTTCATACTTAGTGATGTTATTTGTACAAGGAAACATCAACCGATAAGATTTTGGAATTGTATGTCCTTGAAGTGTGATGAAAAAATTCCTGCCCCCGAGCCATGTTGAGTGTAGGAGCCATCAAAATAAAGTGCCCATGACTGCTTAGTGGTTGCTGTGAATACATCAGTGTTAGGAAAATCAATGTGTATTGGATGTTTTGCTTGCATTGGTGCCTTTTCCAACTGATCCGCTATGACTTGTCCTTTAATGGCTTTCTGATCCACATAATGAATGTCAAACTCACTTATGATCATGACCCATTTAGCCAATCTACCGGTTAGGGTTTCCTTACTTAGAAGATATTTTAAAGGATCAATCTTAGCCACAAGTTTTTATTGTATGAGCTAGCATATAGTATCGTAACTTTTGAGAAGTAAACACTACTGCCAAACAAGATTTTTCAATGAAAGTGTAATTTAGCTCATGGCTTGTCAATGTTCTGCTAATGTAATATATTGCTCGCTCCTTTCCTATTTTGTCCTCCTGTGCCAATAATGCTCCCAAGGACACTTATGTGGCAAAAATATACAGTATGAGTGGTTCACCTTGCACTGGTGGAATCAACACCGGTGGACTCATTACATAATGCTTTATCTGATCAAATGCTGCTTCACACATGTCCTCCCATTTAAATGGAACATTCTTATGTAAGAGATGAGTGAATGGTAAAATATTATCTGCTAGTTATGCGATGAATCTCCTAATGGATTGCAATCATCCTTGTATTGACTGTAGTTGACTAATGTTCCTTGGTGGTGGCATATCGAGGATTGCTTGTACCTTAGCTGGATCCACCTTAATTCCCTTTTCTGACACAATATAACCTAGAAGCTTTCCAGATTTCACCCCAAAGATGCATTTCTTGGGATTAGGTCCGACTTTAAATCTTTCCATTCTGACAATTTTTTTAGACAAGTTATCTAAATTTCCTTCCCTTGTGTTTGATTTGGCTAAGACATCATCTACATAATCCTCCATGAATGTGTGCATCTTGTCATGAAAAATTGTAGTCATTTCCCATTGATATGTAGCTCCTACATTTTTGAGTCTGAACGACATTACACTCCAACAATATGTACCCTAGGGGAATGTGAATGTGGTCTTATCTTGATCTTCAATTGCAATCTTGATCTGGTTATACCCAAAAAATCCATCCATTAGTGAGTACATAGCATGCCCTACTATTAAATCCATAATCATGTCTATGTTTGGTAGAGGGAAATCATCTTTTGGACATGCTTTATTTAGATCCCTGAAATCTGTACAAATTTTGATCCTTCAATCTAGTTTTGACACAGGTACAATGTTGGAGATCCATTCCACATAGTCTATAGACTGAATGAATCCTACATCCAATAGTTTCTTTAGTTCCTCCTTGATTAGCAATGCAACATGTGGGTTCATCTTTCTAAGATTTTGTTTCACAGGATTTTCCCCTAGCATGATGGACAAATGGTGCATAATAAGATTTTGATATAACCTAGGTATATCTGTGTATGACCATGCAAAATTGATTTGATTTTCCTTTAGATATTTTGTGAATTTTGGGACTTCTTCCTCTATCAGCGATGCAACAAGTTGCAAAATCTTCGACTTTTCCACAGTGCCTATATTGAGTGCCAATTTTCCCATCTTCCATTTCCTTTGAAAGGTTTTCACCTTCAAATACACTCTTTATTTTTCTCTTTTCATGATCTAATACTACCTTTTTTAGGTTTTCACCATTAGATCTATCTTTTACATTGTTAATTTTGTAGCTGAAAAACTTGGCACTCTCCTCACCAAGACTTTGATCCTGTGATTCACTGGTGGAACCTATTTCTGGGTTGGATGAACAAAGAAAATTTACAATGGTTTCATCATCAGGGAAGGTTGGGATATCGATTGGTTCAATTTGGTCCCAATCAATGAGTTCGGGATGGACCAAGGGAAATTGATCGTCAGGTTGGTTAAGGTCACTGAATGTTAAGGTCATGATACTGTTATCATTCTTGCTATGGGGAAGATCTATGATGGTATCCTCATGTTGATAATCTATCTTGCTTTGAATTGAATCGTCATCACTCGAGTCATGGTCGATTTGTAGGACGTAGTCAAGTGGAGGCCTTGAGCTTTCCCCTTGTGTGAGTGTGGGTGCATATTTTTATACAACATCCACCTGTTTGTCTCTCTAGAATTTATTATAAAAAATGGTGTCCCATTCATATTCATTGGAGTTAGTGTCAGAATTGTTTTCTTGTAATATGAGAATTGTTTCAGCTAACTCTTCATTGGATTTTCTTTGTATTGTTTCTTCCTTTGCATCTTCACCATATCCTAACCTAGTTTTATCTTTTGGGTGTATTGTTTTTGGTTGGATAGGTTCAACAATACCTTCTTTTCTCTTTCCTATAGGGCCATTTCCTTCATAACCCATTCATTGCATTATTATTGTATAACCCTTTCCATATTGCTCAGTGGTTAACTTGACATGTTGGATAGATTCATCTTTATATTTATAGAGCCAATCAAGGATAGCTCTATCTTCTACTTCATTTTCTTGAGTATTTGCCTTGAAAAATCTTCCATCAAACTTAGTGATGGGAACTGAAGCTTGTGTGCTTGATGTTGAAGCTACTGTAGCCAGTTGTATTGATGTTGACAGTTGACCATGGGATCTTAGCGACATGGGTAGATTAGAGAGACATAGTGAATATTCTCCCACCCCATTATCTTTCAATTTTAGTTTGGTGCCAAAATTCCTTATCATTTCCCTTGCTTGTTCACTGTGTTTAGAATTAGAAATGGCCAGAGCCTCTCTATTATGCAGGACAAATGTGTCTTGAGTTGCTCTAAGGTTAGAACAAGTCTGACTGCTAATATGGTTCACTGGTATTGTTACTTCTTGTCCTCCATATGGAAACTTCAAGCATTGATGATAAGTGGATGGAATTGCTTGCATTTCATGGATCCATGGGAAACCCAAGAGTATGTTATCAGATAGATCCCGATCTAGAACCTGGGAAAAGGTATTATTCACAATAGGTCCCACTCTGATTGGTAGCATGATGAAGCCTTTGGAAGCTCTTTCCTCATCATCGTATGATTTGATTGTAATTTTCCTTCATGGATCTATAGATTATTTTGAATATCCCAAAGCAAGGAAAAATTTTATAGTAAAAATGTTTAATTCAGCTCCCCCATCTATTAAAACATGTCTGATTCAGGTTTTATGAACCATGACCTCTAGATAAAGTGATGAATTATGGGGATGGGTCATGGAGGAGTCATCCTTTTCAGTAAAGGACAAACATGTGGGTGAGGACAAGTGTCCAACCATGGCTTGAAATCTATTGATATCCAGATCAGGAGACACAGTTGTGTCAACGAGTGCCTTTTCCAGAATGTCCTTATGTGTCAGTGATATTTTGAGCAGCTCCAATATAGAAATTTGGGCCAATGTTTTTGTAGTTGATTGACCAAATTGTACTGACTTGGAGGGGGACTTAGATGAACTTCCTTTTACAATGATTTTCGACTATCCCCTTGTTGTAGCATTGACCTCTTGATATTCTTGCTTCCCTTTGATTATGATAGCATTGACTTGCTGATCTTCAGTGTAAATATGATTGATGGTGGTGTCGTAGACATGATTCACATTCTGGCCTTTTTCCCCCGAGGATTCCCCTTTTTGATAATTGGGGAGAGGATCCTTGAATGCCTGATGATCATCATTGGAATTATGTCCCTCAACCGTTATGGTATGGTTATCAATCAAATCCTGAACGAGATTCTTTAACCCTTAGCAATTATTTGTCTTATGACCTTTGCATCTATGAAAATCACAATAGTATGAGTCATTCCACGATGGTAGTTTAACTTGAGGCTCATAATCTCTTTGTGGTGGCAATGTGATAGCGTTTTGATTCAATAGTTCTTTAAGAATTGATTCCAAAGACTAGCCCAAGGGAGTAACAATCCGTTGATTCGAGAAAAATTGAGATCTGGGTGCATTTGAATTTTGATTATTGCCAAGATTATTACCGCGATTGTTGATCACATTTCCTTGGTTGGAATTATTGCCTTGTTTACTAGAATTTCCAGCATTATTGTTGTGTTGGACACCTGATACATTGAGAATGGTAGGCTTTGCATTCACGTTATTAGCATCTACCACCCCATCATTCACAACATTTTTATTTCGAGTCCAAAATCGTGACTTGTCATTATTGTTGCTAGTGTTGTTATTGTTGTATGAATTTAGACTTTCTTTACCAAGCTTTAAAACTCCATGCTTGACCAAGGCTCCTTCATTGGTGATTGCATTTTCAATCAATTTTTCAAATGATTGAGGACAATGAAGATTTAGCCTATAACTCATCTCTTGATTTAGACTGTCGATAAAGATTTCCATCTTTTCCTTTTCAGGAACAAGACGGGAATATCTTGCAAGCAACCTTCTCCACCTTTGTAAGAATGCGGTGAAGGGTTCCCCAATCTTTTGTCTTGCTCTACATAGATCAAACATGGTTATCTGGTGTTGTATATTATAGGATTATTGAGATATGAACTTATTGATTAACTCCTCAAATGTTTTGATGGGGGGAGTGATTTTGGAAAGCCACTCCATGGATTGTCCACCCAGACTTCATGGAAACAATCACATTAGGTAGGTATCTTCATGAGCTAACTCTAAGCTCATATTTTATAAATCCCTCACATGATCAATGTGATATGTTTTCCCATTATACCTATCAAACTTCGGGATCTCGCAATGTTTTGGAAAAGGAATCATGTTAAGACTCCTGTCAAATGGATATGGGCAGATATCTTCCAAAACATATTTCTTTGTTGTACCCCCTTGTATTTCCTTTATTTTCCCTTGTAATTCTCTTATCTGGTGAGTAAGAGCACTAAAATCATTAAGGGGGGCTTCAGGATCCTCTCTAATCCCTTCCGTGTCAAAATCAACAGGTAGCTTAGCTCCTCGATTGGCTAATGAAAGGAAATATCTTTCTATTTTTGGTTCCAAAATTCTATCCATGAGAGTATGGAATTGTGGATCCTGTTCTGCTTCTTGAAGCATTTCCTCTATTATCTCATCATTATTCGGATTATTCCTAGTGCAAAGTTTGTGAAAAGGATTTTCTTCCTTATTACCACTATTTCTTTTATCACCCATGTTGCTTAATGTACTTTCCCTTTCATCTCCATCTATGTGCTTTCGAGATCTTGTGACAACAGGCATAAGATTTTACCAAATTTCAACTAACTTTGATCACAAAATGAAGTAGTGCAATTTTGATGGATATCTAAGTCATAATAGAATGAGGATTCTATTGATATGACTTATGAAATTTCTAATCTTTAGCTCGTGATTCCCTGGTTGAAAGGATGATGATCCTGCTGTGGGAATTAAACTAAAAATAAAAAAATAAAGATGATGTTGCACTTTGTGAGGTTTGATCATAGTTTTGTGAAAATAAGGATTTTTGTAAATGCCTAATGCTCCTAAGCTCTCTATTGCAAAACTTGATCGGGACGATTAGAATACAAAATTGTTGGTTGGGGTATGAAAGAGGAACAAATAGGCTGACTGTGATTATGCCTTTGAGAAAGAGCTCTTCTTTGAAAGAAAGCTCATGAATATAATGGTTCTAAGGAAAAATCATCAGCGAAACCTCTAACAAAGTCGTGATATCGATGAATAAAAGTTATGTGTTCAAGCAAAACTTTTCGAATTTGGTATAAATTTTTTCTCCTTTTCAATAGCTTCTTATAACTGAGAGAATTATTTGGCTTCTTAATCTTCTTCTCTAGGGATTTCTTAGAAAAAGTTGCAGACTTCCAGACCCCGAGCATAGAAAAAGACTAGACTAAATGGCAGATTTTCGAGTGTCAGAAAAATTACCTAGGTTCGGAACATAAATGTGCAAATTTTTTTAGCAGATGCACTAAACTATCCAATCTATGCACTGGACTGTTGCAGGTATACACTAAAATAGATCATAAATGTGCTAAAATAGAGCATGAATGTGCTGAAACAGAGCATGGATGTGCTAAAACAAAGCATAAATGCACGAAAATAGAGAATGAATGCGCTGAAACAAAGCACAAATGCGCTAAAACAAAGCACAGATGTGCTGAAACAGACCAGGGATGCGCTAAACTATCCAATCAACACACTGAGACAAACATGTTTTGACAGTTTGATATTTTGGATGATCTTTATTTGATTTAAATTTGGAAAAAACACGACATACAGTAGAAAATAATTGTTTGCAAATCTTAAAATCTAAACAAAGAGTGTATGTTCTTGAGATTTTCATGGGTATTGAACAAAATAAGCACTTGAAATAGACTCACTCTTATTTTTTAAAAAGGTCATCATAGCAACCACATCCCACATCTTAAAATTGGGTCGACTCACATAGTCGTGTCACCCCCTAAAAGGCGCCCGTGTTTTTGCCTTTTCCAGGTGCGTACTCAAGGTTAGATTTCTCGATCTCCTGAGCAAACAATCCATGGAAATTATATGGTGAGTGTCTTGGGGGTAGATTCTTCCCTCCCCTTGTACTGTGATTATTATGATGTTTGAATATTGACACGATTGGTTTTCTACACTATGGTTCGTAGTAAAGGTATCCATTCGGCGTGGCAATAGATAAATTCCCTCAGGAGACCTCTCAATCTTTAGAACACAAATTTTGGAGATGGTTATCTTGCTCACTTCCGTTGAATATGGGTTTCCCCAAAATTCACTTTTGATTAGAGTGGGTTAGAAAACCTAGCTTTGGTTGTTCCCACTTAGGTCGTTCCCATAGGGTGAGTACTTTTTCCCACTACGATAGGCCTTCTAAAGGATTTAATAAAACATGAAATGCATAAAATGAAAAAGGTAAGTCTGGCGTTTTGGTCACCCAGTAAAGGGGAGAGCATAAACCTATTACCCAATAATCACAACAAACAAATGGTTCAGTTTTAAATCCAAATGACAATTTTCTACACTAAGTGAAGATGTTGCTTCACAACAAGCATTTGATTCATTTTAACCAAGATAAAATAATGTTTGGTGACTATCCTAGGATTGATTAATTCGAGATTTAAGTGTTTATCCTAGGATTGCTTCATTTTACTTAAGGTAGACAAGAAAAATCTCTGTTCGTAGATGGCGTCGGAATCAAGATTTATTTTTAAACTCTTTGTATGCGCTAAAAGAACTCGTAAATCTGCTAAAACAGTTAACAAATGCGCTAAAGGAACAAACAGGGATGCACTAAAACAGTAAGTAAATGCATGAAAAGAACTAGAAAATGTGCTAAAATAGGTTGTCGAAGTGCTAAAACAGTCCTTGTATGCGCTAAAACGTAGCTTGTATGTGCTAAACCACAACTCATATGCGCTAAACCACAACTCCAGTCTGTCACCTGTCAGAAAATTCTGCAATAAAAAGATTAAAAATGGGACAGGGCCCCACGATGGGCACCAAAAATGTGTGTGAGAATATGTGGAACAACTAATAATTTAAACTAACACACCAATGAAACATTAGATTAAAGGAAACTAATTAAAAGTAAAACAAAATCTAAACAAAAACTCCTTCAAAAGTGTTCCATTGTCCTCTATCTCCAAGGATTTGTTGTAAGTCGCTGGCTCTCAGTTGGTGTATGCAACAACTTTGGCAAAATGACAACTTAGAGAATGAGTTTATGCAACATGCATTTCTATTTCTAAATGATTTAAGCTATGATATGAAACTAAAATGCTATGAACTTTAAAATGCTATGCTTGAAAGGATTGCTAAAATGTTGATTCAAATGCAACTATAGTAACTACGCTAAATTCACAAAATCTAGGATGAATTCAACTCACTAAAGAGCTGTATTTATAGATATTTGGAGGAAAGAATCTAGTTGGAAAAGATCAACGTTCAAATTCGAACTTGTCAAGATGAACGGTGAGAGATTCTGGAGGTTGAGAGAAAGGTGGAAGGTTGAGAGAATAATGGAGAATGTTTTCAACCCACAAAACTATTTCACTTCAAAAATGGAGACAACATTCCATTTGTCATTTTTAATTATGAGAGTTGGTTGGGAGTTGAGGATAATCCAATTAATCAAATAATAATATTATTTAATTTCATGTGACATGGATTTTAAAAGGTTCCATAATTAATTAAATAATATGTAATTATGTGAGAGATGAAAAAGGTGTGTAATTTAATATTTATAATATTTAATTATGTGAGAGGTGAGGGAAAAAGTGTTAAATTAAATATTTATAATATTTAATTTAAAAATGGCGTGAAGGATGATTTAGAAGAATATTCCATTATTTGAAAATTCAAATTTAGAATAATGTGATAATTAATATAAACAAAATATGAAATTTATTTAACTTAAGAGAAAAATAATAATAATTAAATAAACTTATTTATTTAATTAAGCTTAGAAGAACTAGAAAAATGAATGATATTAATTAAATTTATTTATATGTAGATGACTTTAAAATATTAATTAAATAATTCATATTTAATTAATTAACAAGTTTTGCAATGACCATTTTTAAATGTATAGAGTACATATACATGTATACATATATACATGTGTGCATATATACACATACATATGTGTGTATATATATGCATATATACATATGTATGTATATATATGTATACATATATACATATGAATATATATATATATTTATATATGTATATACATACATATATACATACATACATACATATATATGTATATACATAAATAAATATATATGTATATGTATACATACATATATATATCCATATGTATACCCACCCGCCTTTGCCATAGTAGGGCTCCCACCCACCCTTCGAGACCGACCGGTCCCAAGGGCGAACATGGGTGGTCCCAACTCCACCGACCATACCTGGCTTTGGTATGACCATATATTCCTTTGCTTTTTTCCTGTAGAATCCATCCATTTTCCTGTTTCCTCTGACTCAATCAATGGAACTACCAATGCCTATGATAGTGATGCAGAGGCAATGAAATCGACAAATTGAGTTTTCGATGGCACCGAAGCCCTATAGATAGTAGGGGGTGGGCTTGGAAGTGGATGCTGATCAAATTATCTCTTTTCGACCCGCCCAGAAGTTGTTCGATCTTCAACGCCGATGAACCCCTACCCGAGCATTGTCGCCCTCCCCACCATTTGTTGCACTCGATATTCCAAGGTTGGGTGGGACTATAAGGGAGAGGAAAAGACAAGAAGGTAGTGGTCCAACCTCTCAAGCCTCCCCCCTCGGATTAAGTTTCGTCACTTTCAACGGATAATACAGATATAGCTATGGATAGCAGTGTTGGAAGCATAGGATTTTGGAACAGTGAACTCCTCAATTTCAACTCTTCTTTCCACCCCTACCCCTCCCTTTTTCCCCACCTTTGGGGGAGCCAACCCCCTGGCTGGGCATAGTAGCAACTAGTCTAGCCTTCCAAGCCTAAATTCCTTTGGATCCCCGTTTATTGAATTCCCCCTTCCTCGAGGTGCCCGGAACTAGGAACCACTAGGGACTAAAGAATGAAACCTCCTACCTCAGAACCACAATGAAATGGTTTACATTTATCTCCCCGAGGCTTCTTATCCCATAGAAAACTTATAATCTCATAGAAAACTTCTTATCTCATAGAATCATAGAAAAATTCTTCTCTCATATTGCAGTAGTCCGCGTTCATTCTTGCTTGATTTATTCACCCGATCAGATCACATGCTACAACTTCGTTCGAAACTGCCTCCTGGACCTAGGGGTAGGGGTAGGGGCCCTTCATGTTGCTGTCCCCGTAGGGCGAGTTGTAGATGCAAATCGAGGATTTGGGCTGATACAAAATTCTTCTTCATCCCCTTAGAAATTGAAACATCATCGCCACGCGCCATGAGTGGTCCACCTACCCACCCCCCTTTTTTCTATAGTTATTAGTGCTGGGGTGGTAGGGGGGTCAGTCCTGAAGGGGCATGGTCGGTCCTGAAGCAGGGCGGGTGGGAGCCGCTGGACCAATGGGCGAGCTATAATGACCTGGGGCAACTAGAATTCTCCCCCACCCAATCAGTCAGGGTTAGGTTTGGAGTCATCGATCCGATCAACCAGTGATAGAGAATCTCTCGGGAGGCCGAAGGCTACTACAGATTGTCGGGGTAGTCCCTCCTCTACCGGGTGGAGTGTCTCCCCCCCCAGCAACAGTTGAATGAGTAGTCCCCCTTGGTTCAAATGGGAAATCGATACCAAGGGCGAATGGGAAATCAGAGGTACATGTTGTGGGGGTTGGGCCTCAGCCCTTCGGGACCGGGGGTTCCTCAGGTCAGTGGGGTTTTTGCTTCGCGATCGAGAGGGTGGGAGGCCCCAATAGAATATAGTTAGTTGGGCCTAGGGGGCGGGGGCCAGGGTAGGGGGCGTGAGGTAGATTATATTCAGCGGGAAGCCACTTTCTTTCCCTTGATGGTGGGAGTTTCCATTCGGACCCAAATTTCAGGAAATAGCTAATTCGGGTTAGGGGTTGGATCGACCCCCCTACTATTCTAGGGGGTCTTTTTGTGGGAGGCCCCGATAGATTATTGTTGTTCATCGGGTGGGGGGACAAAAGCGGTTGCCAAGGTTGGGTGGGAAGTTTATACATATGTATACACATATATGCATATGTTTATATATGTATAAATTTATACATATGTATATATATATATACATATATATACATATGCATATATATATACATATGTATAAATTTATACATATATACATATGCATATATATCTATACATATATATTCATATATGTATATATATATATATATATATGCATATGTATATATATATATGCATATATATCTATACATATATATGCATATGTATATATATATGCATATATATCTATACATATATATGCATATATATATATATATGTATAAATGTATACATATGTATACATATGTATATATGTATACACATATATATGCATATGTATATATATGTATAAATTTATACATATGTATATATGTATACATATATATACATACATATACATATGTAATGCCCCGCCAAGTAACACTAGAGGAAGTAGCAATTAACTACTTAAGCACACCAATTTTTTTTTAATTAAAAGTATAATTGTAATGCCTCGCCACGTAACCCTAAAGGAAGTTGCAATTCACTATTTAAATGTACAATTTTTTATTTTATTAAAGTGTATTTAACATACATGTTCACTTACAATTGACAATAACCTCTAAAGCTACGTAACCAGGATTACCTAAACCCACACATACATCATTATACAACCATAGCATTTAATTACAATATGAATTGAGAACTTAAACAAAATAAAGATACATCATAACATAAAGATATATAAACAACACTCCATAATCATTAACTTAATCAAAAGGTTACATCACTCATTCCCAAAATGAGGCAGTAATATAAATGTGTTGCAATATACATAAATCCACCTCGTAAACAAATGAGGGGTAAAATAACACGATTCAAATTGAAATAAATACATCACTTGAATTAAAACAGGAACTGCGAGCTCTCCAACTGGATATCTCACCACCAAGTAATGAAGATCAAAGGGGGACCCAACGGTGTATGGTGCATGTTCCACCCAACTAAGTGGTACCCGAAGGCCCACCCCCCATACTAGGAGATAGTAACAACATAACATGGACAATCTCTACAACCTCTAATCATAGGCTGACTCATACTGACTCATACTGACACAACCAATTACATTTACAACACAAGTCCAACTCTAACATGGTCACATTTCTTCCAGATATAAAATAGATCGAGTATGTTAAGAAAACCATAGACATAAAAATCATGTACCAACTGTTGTCCTAGACAGAGTGTCATCCCATAGCTTGTCATGGGATCTCCTTTGAGAATCTTCATAGGTTTCGGTAATCCTGGTGACCTCAACCAAATCCCAGCCCCCATACTCACTCATGCGGAATCAAATACCTCTCGTAAGGACAAGATAGATGAAATTTCCACTCCAGGCCTTTCCACTAATCCCAAGCCTAAACGAGCACTTGTGTCTATGAGTGAGGCTACATTATCTTGATTAGTGTGAAATACTACCTAATCTTCTAAGTACATTAATTTAGTTATCACTTGATTAAACTACCTCTGAAGGTTACCCAATTTACCTCTTTGGGCTCTAGCGCCTAACAAAAGCCACTCTTCTACTTGAAAACATACCATACAAAACTAATCACCAAGGGAATCCCAAGTGCATACAAACTAGATAAAACGAACACTCCAACTCTAGGAGGCAACATAAAATGAAACTCACTCCAAACACTTGGAGGCAAAAAAGCACATAATCCACTCCTTTCAAAGGAGGCACAAATCATCCCCGTTCGTGGAAACTAGGTAAATTACTGAAAAGGGACCATGCACTACCCAAGGAAATATAAATGGTTGACATAACAAATCAACAACCCCCATCCTCTAGGATCCTCTAGAAGACTTACAATATTTAAGACCCATTTCCCCAAACATAAACACAAAGGAAATAATTACAACAAAGCGATTGCAAGAAAATAATCTATTTTTGGATATACTAAATCCATTTCCTTTTCAAATTCATTTCACAGTAAAGAAAACAATTGCCTTAACCAAATAATTGAATAAAATAATTAATTGCCTTATTAAATTCAGAAAAGGAAAACACCAATTTTATCAAAAGAAAAACCCTTGATTACTTTTAAAAGCAACATAAATCAACTACAATTAATCCTTTCAATTTCCCAATTAAAACATATAATTTATTCCATTTATATAATATATCCCTTTCTCTATCAATTTAAAACATGCATACAAATCATTTCCTTTTAAATCTCCATTAATACTAAATTGCATGCAACAAATTAAAATAAGATAGAATATTAAATATACATTTAAATATATATGTTCATGCTATATATATATTAATATATTTAAATATATATATAAAAATATATATACATTAAATATATCTACTATCATTTTACAAAATATCAAATTGTTTGATTCAAAATAAAATAAAACTTTATTAATAATCTCCAAAAATATATACATATAAATATTATATATATATTAAATATAATATATATAATATTTATATATATATTTGTGAACCCCTAGACCTGCAAATGCACAAGAGCAATAAAACACATTAGTTGTTAGATCAAATGCATGTAAACAAGTATGAGATATTCCTCATAAAATCCATCTATTCAAACTAAATTAGGAAATGAAGAACACAATAAACTTTAAATAAAATAGATTCAATCCTAATTAAACTAATAGCATGATGATCTTATGGTGGAATTGGTGCCAATGAAGTGTTGCAATTGGCCCTTTCCCAATTCCTAAGTAGCAATGTTGATTGATTGAACAATGGTCAAATCTCCAAAGATATTTGAGCATAACCTTGTTACAAATCTTGAAAGATGATTGATGATTGATTGAAATGGGAAAAATTGGCTCTCAATGTGAAGAGAGTAACTTTGTATATGATTGTGGATGAGAAATGAGGAGAGAAGTCTCCAATTTATAACTTTCAATTTGGAAGAGAAAGTAAAATTTGAGAAATGTGGGATCATTCAACATCTAATGGTTGAATGCCACATGTCAAGATGTGAATGGTTAGTGGTTGTGCACATTTTGGTCAAAGTGCCAATAAATGCATAAATTTGAATTTGAAATTGTGAGATGACTTGTTGAAGAGGGAAGAGAAATGAAGTTAATGTCACTTGGCTCAAGGCTAAGGACATGTAAGAGGTCTTAAATGCCTTGTTGGAAGGACTAAGTCCATTTGGCCTTTTTTGAATTCAAGTGAGGGAGTATTCCTTTTTGATGCTTTGTGAGGGAAAATAGATGAATAAATAAATCAAAGTATTTGATTTATTGTGCAAGTTGCATTCTCTAGAGAATTTTAATGAAAGGGATTAACTTAATCATGGTTTTGATTAACTTAATGAAGAATTAGATGATGTGACAATCTAGACTTAGATTTATGAATTGATTTAAGTCAAGAATTAAGAGGAAATGGTTTATTAAATAAATGATTTGATTTATTTAATCAAGAAGGAACATGTTAGATTAAATCAAATAAGGTTTAATTTATTTAATTTAATAAGAGGACTTTAGAGATTTTAATCAAATAACTGTAATACCTGTTGTAAATGCTCCTCATGTTCCTCCACTGTCCTGGAGTATATCAAAATGTCATCTAGGAACACAAGGACAAATCTATCTAAGTATGTGCGAAATAATCCATTTATAAGACTCATGAACATAGAAGGTGCATTCATCAACCCGAATGGTACTATTGTGAACTAGTAGTGACCATATTGCGTCTGAAACGCTGTCTTATGGATATCTGAGTTGAAAATAAAGAGGTGATGATATCTTGACTTAAGGTCAATCTTCAAAAATACTGCAGCACCCTTGACTTGGTCAAATAAGTCATCAATCCTAAGAAGCGGATACCGATTCTTGATAGTCACTTTGTTCAACTGTCGGTAATCAATGCATAACCGAAGTGAACTATCCTTCTTCACAAAGATAACTGGTGCTCCCCATGGAGAAACACTAGGGTGAATGAATCCCTTTTCTAACAACTCCTCAAGCTACAAGCGAAGCTCTTTCATCTCCTGAGTGGTCATACAGTAAGGAGCTCATGAAATGGGTTCCGATCCAGGTACTAGGTCTATCTTGAAGTCTATATCTCTTCGAGGTGGCATCCCTGGAATATAATCTAGAAAGACATATGAGTACTCCTGAAGAATAGGTTGACTATTGAGAGAGAATTTCTCCTCTCCATCTCCTAATCCCAAATCCTCCACTGTAACAACAAACAATTGACATCCCTGTCGTACACATCTTCTCAATTGCATAGCTGAGATAATCCTCAAGGATACCGGCCTCTGAACCCCCACTATATCCACCTCACTACCAGATGCATTAATGCATTGAATCGACTTACGTCAACAATCTATAACTGATCGATGAGCCTCTAACCAATCCATACCTATGACAATGTCATATGAACCTAATGGTATAACTCGGAGATCCAATGTAGTAAGGAGAGGTCCAACCTCCAATCTACACTCAGGTACTAAAGAATGTGATGCGACTTTCACAGCTGAGGCTAACTCAACCTGCCACCTATCAGCTTGCCTTATGGCCCCCAGTCTGCAACATGACACGACGAAAGAAGAAATGAAGGAGTTTGACACTCCAGAATCAAATAGAATGGTAACTGGGTTACCCAATAACATACCATAAGTCTTGACAATGGTACCCTGATGCTCTTCCTGGCGGTTATCAACCACTACAAAAAAATGATGGCCTCTGCCTACATCCCTTACTGTCGGCTCAAATGCCGCTGGTCTCTGTGTGAATCTAGATGTGCCCTTGTTAGGACACATTCTAGCAATATGACTCTGCTGGCCACATGTGAAACAACTAGTGCCTCTACCATAACCCATGCCTCTAGCTAGTGCACTAGACTATTGCAGACTACCTCTGAAAGTGGGCTGAAAGCTCTGAGCGGGTTGCTCAGAGTTGAAACGCTTCATGCACCTCCAGTTCCTATCGCCCTATCTCTGCTAGAAACCTTTACATTTCCCCTGAGATACCTGCTGCTGTTTGCTCTGTACTAGTCCCTGCTATGTCTTAGGAGGCACATATCCCTATGTATGCCCCCCTCATGCACTAGTCCCAACTCCTGAACCACTACCAATAAATACACCTGTATGGCCTCCTAGTGCCATGGTCAAATTCTCCTCCACAAGCCATGACTTCTCCACAGCTATCTCCATAGATTTGGGTTCAAAGACCCTCACACCACCACTAATATGGGCATTGAAGCCCCTGACAAAGTGCTGAATGAGCATCCCCTCATCATCACCTATTCCTGCAAACTGTTTAAGTTCATAGAAACGTCGCTTGTATTGGTCTACGGTCATGGCTAGCTATCATAAGGCATGAAACTCATCGCCTCTACGCTGACGCCAATGGTCAGAAAGGAAGTGAGCTTTGAACTGCTCAAGAAATATCTTCCAAGACATTGTATTAATATCAATGTGGAGCTTTTGCTTCTCCAGCCTCCACCATGTGGATGTAAACCCCCATAGGTGCATGATAGTGTACCGTGGTTTAGTACTACTATCGTACAGGTGCATAGCAAAGCACCAATTGAGACCTATAAGCCAAGTCTTAGCCTCTAATCCATTGCCTACTCCATCAAACCATGGTGGTTGTGCCCAAAGTAAGTCTCTCATATATTAAGAGGTTAACGTCTCTGTCTGTGCCGGAACTGCCCTCACACCAGGATTACCCTGTGCATCTACCTATCTCGGATCAAGGAGTGCTAATGACTCCTCAAATTCTCTACGTGGGGCTTCAATCCCTGGAGGATCCCGCTGTCTATCACCACCCCCTGGGCCATTCTGTGATGCCCGCTACTCCTCATGATCTAGAATATGTGTAACATGAGGAGGAGAGTCATGTTGACTCCCATCACGACTGCCTACCCGACGACGTCCTTGTCCTCTACCTCTTTTGCGTCTGGGAGGCATAACCCTACACAAACACATAAAGGTATTAGACAAGGAAACACTTGAAAACCTACACAACTAAGCTTAATGGGTACATCATAATCCCAGAGCACCCAGTGTTTAAACCCAGGCTCTGATACCATGTGTAATGCCCCACCATGTAACCCTAAAGGAAGTTGCAATTCACTACTTAAGCGTACAATTTTTTTATTTTATTAAAGTGTATTTAACATACATGTTCACTTACAATTGACAACAAAATCTAAGGCTACGTAACCGAGATTACTTAAACCCACACATACATTATTATACAACCATAACATTTAATTACAATATGAATTGAGAACTTAAACAAAATAAAAGGTACATCATAACATAAAGAGATATAAACAACACTCCATAATGATTAACTTAATCAAAAGGTTACATCACTCATTCCCAGAATGAGGCAATAGTACAAATGTGTTACAATATACATAAATCCACCTCATAAACAAATGAGGGGTAAAATAACATGATTCAAATTGAAATAAATACATCACTTGAATTAAAGCAGGAACTGTGAGCTCTCCAACTGGATATCTCACCACCAAGTACTGAATATCAAAGGGGGACCCAACGGTGTATGGTACATGTTCCACCCAACTAAGTGGTACCTGAAGGCCCACCCCCCATGCTAGGAGATAGTAACAACATAACATGGACAATCTCTACAACCTCTAATCATAGGCTAACTCATACTGACTCATATTGACACAACCAATTACATGTACAACACAAGTCCAACTCTAACATGGTCACATTGCTTCTAGATATAAAATAGATTGAGTATGTTAAGAAAACCATATACATACAAATCATGTACCAATTGTTGTCCTAGACAGAGTGTCATCGCATAACTCGTCATAGGATCTCCTCTGGGAATCTTCATAGGTTCCGGTAATCCTGGTGACCTCAACTGAATCCCGGCCCCCATACTCACTCATGTAGAATAAAATACCTCTCGTAAGGACAAGATAGATGACCTTGCCATTCTAGGCCTTCCCACTTATCCCAAGCCTAAACGAGCACTTGTCTCTATGAGTGAGGCTAAATTATCTTGATTAGTGTGAAATACTACCTAATCTTCTAAGTACATTAATTTAGTTATCACTTGATTAAACCACCTCCGAAGGTTACCCAGTGGTGCAAGAGCACCTACACCTTGTGAAGTCTAAGTTGATACCTAGGTGTGTCTTGTGTTCATTTATGCTTAATAAGGTCTAAAGGACCAGTCATAATGTAATTTGAAAAGGTTTTGAATCATTTAGTTGAATTTGTCAGTTTGATTCATAATGCAAAAAAGCCATGTGAAATCATGAGTTTTAAGGGATATGGGGAGTAGGGTCTTATTCCAACGTTAAATAAGGTATCAATGACCATTTTAGGTGTATTGGAGGGATTAATAGGTCAGTTAGGCGGTATTTGCAAAATCAAGTTGATCAAGTTGTAATGGGATAGTGATTAAGAGCAAAATTGGCAAAAATTGTCATCTTAGACTCTAACAAAAGGTGGTTATGGTAGTTGAAAGCCCCAAGAGGTAGTTTGAATGTGGTAACATGATATATTTTTGTAATACCTCGAAGGAGAGGTTGTTGAACAAGTTTGGGATGAGTTTCTAATAAGAAGTTTGCTGTTTTTTGTATTTTTCATTAAGAAATTGCTGATCCTATGTATTTTACGGCCTTTACATGTTGTTCCACACTCCAATCCTGTAATGGTTGGAAAGATAATGGAATAAGCTTCATTTTGGTGTTGGAATGGTGTGATTTCATTGAGAATTGAGTGAGATATCCCCGTTTTACTACCGGGTGGTCTCAAATCCCATGTTTTCCCTGTTTTCCTGAACTTTGCATGATTGGTACGGATCCGTATGGTATATTTTGGCTATAAAATCATTTTTAAAGTGTATATATATGAGTTATATTTCAAATGCATTTGATTTGAGGGTTTGAACGTTCATATTGAGGGAGAAATCATTGTTTTTCTGAAACTGCTCTATTTTGGTGCAAATTGGTGGTTTGAGAGTATTAAAATGAGTTTTTAGGGCATTCCACCTATTGTAGCCATTGTGACTCGGTGGAATGACCCCATTTGATGTATTATAGGCTTTAAAATTCTATGGAGGACTGAAGGAGTGTGTATGTGGGTTTGGGTGTTGCCTTAGGTTGAGTTTGAGTGATTTTCCTTATGAAAGTGAGTAACTAAAGGGTGGTTTATGAGTTTTGTGGAGATAATGAACTATGTAATGAATTTTTAAGCTTTTTTAGGTGAAATTAAGAGTTTTTGAGTTGGTGGAAAGGATTGAGAGGTCTGGAAAACAAGACTTTGAATAAACCCTACTCTTTAGGCTTGTGGAATGAGGGTTTTGTAGAGTAGCAGATGAATGAAGGGATATGCTTTTGAAAGTTGATGAAATAGGCTATTGGATACCTGTCTTTGAGGTTTGAATAGTCATCCTTATCTGGTTGTAAGATTGAGGGGTACTTACTTTGAGAAAGTGACCTATTTAGGCCTAGTGGGACTTGGTGGGGGTTTGTGGTTGTTTTGGGAAAATGAAGGTGAAACCCTCTTGAGGGTGAGTTGATGTCCATGAGATTGGAGTTGGGTTCTTGGTTGAGAGTTGAAGTCTCTATTTTGAGAGTGATCTCCACCTAGCCTCTGCATCACCCAGTTTACCTCTTTGGGCTCTAGCACCTAACATACGCCACTCTTCTACTTGACAACATACCATACAAAACTAATCACCAAGGGAATCCAAAGTGTATACAAACTAGATAAAATAAACACTCCAAATCTAGGAGGCAACATAAAATGAAACTCACTCCAAACACTTGGAGGCAACAAAGCACATAATCCATTCCTTTCAAAGGAGGAACAAATCATCCCTGTTCGTGGAAACCGGGTAAATTACTGACAAGGCACCATGCACTACCCAAGGAAATACAAATGGTTGACATAACAAATCGACAACCCCCATCCTCTAGGATCCTCTGGAAGACTTACAATATTTAAGACCCATTTCCAATATTTAAGACCCATTTCGCCAAACATAAACATAAAGGAAATAATTACAACAAAGCAATTGCAAGGAAATAATCTATTTTTGGATATACTAAATCCATTTCCCTTTCAAATTCATTTCACAGTAAAGAAGACAATTGCCTTAACCAAAAAATTGAATAAAATAATTAATTGCCTTATTAAATTCAGAAAAGGAAAACACCAATTTTATCAAAAGAAAAACCCTTGATTACTTTTAAAAGCAACATAAATCAACTACAAGTAATCCTTTCAATTTCCCAACTAAAACATATAATTTCTTCCATTTATATAATATATCCCTTTCTCTATCAATTTAAAACATGCATACATATCGTTTCCTTTTAAATCTCCATTAATACTAAATTGCATGCAACAAATTAAAATAAGATAGAATATTAAATATACACTTAAATATACATGTTCATGCTATATATATACATTAAATATATATTAATATATTTAACTATATATATAAAAATATATATACATTAAATATATCTACTACCATTTTACAAAATACCAAATTGTTTGATTCAAAATAAAATAATTTTTTATTAATAATCTCCAAAAATATATACATATAGATATTATATATATATATATATAATAAATATAATATATATACATATATATATTATATATTTAATATTAAAAATTCTAAGCATCAAAATTCGAATCCATTCGGAGGCGGACAGACTTAAAATAGCCGGCTGCATTGTCTTGGGCGCTGGTCTGTACTTGGTACAACCGGCCACCCAAAGTATTGGGGGCAACGCTGCCATGGGACATCGCATCCCCACTGTGGTGGGTGCACTGCCTCATGGCAGTCGCACCCCCCACTTGTACGTGGGTGGTGGGGACTTAACCTCCCACCACCACAAATAACAAACAAAAACTACTTTTACCAATATTTTCTATTTCAAATTTTATTTAAACATGGCAATTTCATCTACAGCGACGGAAATAAAATTCGCGTACGACGATTTCATAATTTTAAATAAAATAAAACATTTATATATATATATATATATATATATAAAGAATTTCAACATAACAGGTAAATTGGAGGAATTTTTTTCAAAACATTCACCTAGAGGTGAAATTATAAAATTTCCAGAAGATACCCAAATTTATAGAGGATCTTACAATAAATTTTTAAATAACTTTCTCAAATACAAACATAGAGAAAAGAAAAGACAAGCTACAAGAATCTTCTAATTTCTTCCAGAAGCTTTCAATAAATTTTAACATTTCCTTTGGGTTTCTTCACGGAAAAATTTCCAAACACAGAGGTTTCACAATTTTCTTTTTCTATAGAGGTTTAATTTTCTCTAAATCTAAATTTGTTTTCCTCTAGATTTATTTCACAGTAGAGATCAAATAATTCCTCAAATAACACAATTCATATTCTTTGGTTTTCACTGTAACTAAAATTTCCTAAGTTTCTTCACGACAATCATAGAAGCTTCAAATTTCCTCTTTTCTAAAACAAATTAAGCTATCCTTTATAGATCTACCACAACAATTTTCTACAGCAATACAATTCCAAAACAAATTTTAAACAAATGCAAATACACAAGAAAGGAACCCATTTCAAGAAGCTTCTGAAGTGTTGAAGTTTTGATGCCGAGCCTCTTCCAAAGCTTTCACAACTTCTTCCCAGTAAACACAATTTTCCAGAACAAAATATGTATCCAATGACACAACAAACTATTCCTAAATAATTTTTTTAACTTCCAATAGCAAAAACCTCTCAAATCTTCTATATTTTTGCAATTTTCATTCCCTTCCAAAAAATATCTTCTCCCAAAAATATCCTCACACTCCCATGAAGAAGCTTTCCTATTCAACCAAAACCCAAATTTTTCTTCGTGAATAAATTTTCAACAACTTTTTAATTAATTAACTCACACATGCTGACAATTAACAAATATCTAAAACAATCACATTTAATTTCTCAACATTATGTAAACAATTTTGAATTCAAATTTAATTTCCAAATTTATATTTAATTCCTTTTTACAACTTTCTTAATAAATAATTTAATTAATTAATTTAATCACTTAATAAATAAATTTAACCCCGTGGATTAAATTTAATTTACTAAATAAATTAAATTAATTAATTTAAATAAAAAGCTTCTATCAATTTTTTTAAAATTAATTAAATAAAAGCCAACATTATTTAATGCATAATTTTAACATTTATTTTCATAATCATGAACCCTTCAAAATTTAATAATATTAAAAAACAAGGCAAATGATGACACAAAAAATACGACTGACGACACACTGTGGCTAGGGTGTAGACTTGACACATGTTACCTAGCTATTATCTCCCATTCAACTTAACCATTGGGTCGACATGCTCAAACTTGTAAAACCAGGTGGAGTCGATGTCATGTACCTGCAAACCTGTAAATGAGATAACAAAGATCATATATATATAAGCAGCATAAAATACACACCATGAAGAGGAAATCACGGAATCGTAGGGCGCTCGCAAGCGAGTGATGCGATCCAGTCCCCTTCACCAATACACTCATCATAAACTAACAGCTCCATAATACTCAAATATCTCATGTACAATAAACATGTTATAGCAACAAGTATTAATACACCAATTAAAGCATGTCAAATAAAGTATCAGATAAGATAGATCACATCACACAAATAGTCTTTCGCTCTATAAATATCGATCAAATAACACACATGATAAAGTATACAAAGTACCATAGTAACTGAAACTAAAACAAAGCAAAGAACGCTGTCTAAACAAGGAGCAAAAATGGAGGGGTATTACATCTTATTAACATACATGTCCACTTACTAATTGACAACAAAATCTAAGGCTATGAGATTGGGATTACTTAAAAACCCAAACATATATCATCTAACATCTATGACATTTAATTACAAGTACTCATACATTCCATACACAATAAAGTTACATTATAACATAAAAAAAATATAATAATATTCCATTCACATTAACTTAATCATAAGGTTACATCTCTCATTCCCCGAATGAGGTAATAATACAAATGTGTTACATTATACAAATATCCACCTCAAATACAAATGAGGGGTAAAATAACATGAGTCAAACTGAAATAAATACAATGCTTGAAATGAATACAAGAACCATGAGCTCTCCAATTGGATACCTCGCCATCACAAATTGAAGATCAAGGGGGACCCAATGGTGTATGGTGCATGTTCCACCCAACCAAGTGGTACCCAAAGGCCTGCACCCTATGCTAGGAGATAGTAACAACATAACATGGACAAACCTACAACCTCTAATAAGAGGTTGACTCATACTAACACAACCAATCACATGAACCAAATAACCACAATTATATTAATACAACACTAACATGGGTCACATTGCTTCCAAATAATAATCAATCAAGTATGTTAAAGAAACCATGCAAAAAATACCACATACCAATTGTTTTCGTAGAAAGAATGTCATCACACAGATCGATATGGGATATCCTATGAGAATATTCATAGGCTCTGACCCCCATTATGGGACATCTTGGTGGCCTCAATCGATCCCTGGCCCCCATACTCACTCATGCAGAATCAAATACCTCTCGTAAGGATAAGATAGATGACCTTTCCATTCCAAGCCTTCCCACTCATCCCAAGCCTAAACGAGCACTTGTGTCTATGAGTGAGGCTAACTTATCTTGTTTAGTGTGAAATACTACCTAATCTCCTGAGTACATTATTTAAGTTATCACTTGATTATTTACTACCTCCGAAGGTTATCTAGTTTACCTCTTTAGGGCTCTGGCACCTAATGGAAGCCACTCTTCTACTTGAAAACATACCAAACAAAACCAATCACCAAGGGTGCCAAAGTGCATACAAACTAGATAAAACAACCACTCCAACTCTAAGAGGCAACATATAATGAAACTCACTCCAAACACTTGGAGACAACAAAACACATAATCCACTCCTTCCAAAGGAGGCACAAATCATCCCCATTCGTGGAAACCGAAAAATCCACTAACAACACACCATGCACTACCCAAGGGAAATACAAATGGTTGACATCACAAAATGAGAACCCCCATCCTTTAGGATCTTCTGGAAGACTTACATATTAAAGACACATTTAACCCATTTCCCCAATCAAAACACAAAGGAAATAATCATAGAAGGCAATTGCAAGGAAATAACTATTTTTGGATATACTAAATCCATTTCCTTTTTAAATTCATTTCACAGTAAGGAAAGCAATTGCCCTAAAAAAAAATTGATTAAAACAATTAATTGCCTCATTAGTAAAATCAAATCCTTAGATTACTTTTAAAAGCAACATAAATCAATCTACTTTTCTTTTTCTTCAGTTTCCAAACTAAACATAATATCCAATTTTTCTTCTAATAATTACTCCAATATTTCATTCCATGCAACTACTTATTCAAAGTCCTTAAATATACATTCTAATGTATATATAATCATGCAATATAAACATCTCATATATTTTCTTATATATTTAATTATATATATAAACTATTATATATACATTAAATATATTCAAATATGTAATACAAAATAAATATATTAAAATATCACATATATACAATATATACATAATATGTATATATAAATAATATATGCATTATATATATATAAATATATATACAACATATATACTATTTACATATCCAATTGTAATTAATATATATATATATATAATATATAAACAACTATTTTAAATAAATCCGAATATTAAATAACCCTCATTCTGGTGGACAAAATGTTTGACCGCAGGTATATATATATTAAGGGAGAGAGAGGGGGCACGACTGTACAAAGTACAGTCCGACCACCTCCTTTATTGGGGGCAGCGCTCCCTCTGGGGCAACGCTTCCCCTTGTGTGGTGGGCGCGTTGCCTCCTAGGCAACGCTCCACCCATGGTATGGGCGGGGTGGTGGGAAAAGCTAAACCCCCCCCACACATTTATAATCAATAAATTTTATTTTATTTTTTTCTATTTTTTATAAAATATGAACAATTTCGTTCCCAACAAGGAAAATAAATTCGCCGTACGGACGACGATAACAGTTTTAATTCAATATAAAATATTTAACAAATAAATAAATAAATAAATAAATAAATAAATAAATATATATTATAAATATATATATGTATGTATATGTGCAAACAAATATATATACATATATATGTATATATTTAAAAAGAAATTTCAACATAATAGATAAATTGGAGAAATTTTCCAAAATATTCATCTACAGGTGGAATTATAAAATTTCTAGAAGATACCCAAATTCCACAGAGGATTCTAGAATAAATTTTCCAAATAGCTTTCTCAAATCCAAACACAGAGAAAAGAAAATACAAGCTACAGGCAAATCTTAATTATAAATTTCTACATTCCCTCTAGGTTTTTCCACGACAAATCTACAAAATCTAGAAGCCATACAATTTTTCCCTACAGAGGTTTCCTAAGATTATATAGAGGCTTTCAATAGGTTTTCTAAATCTTATAATGTATTCCTCTAATCTTTTCAATATTTAATCTATTAAATTCATAAAAGATTTTCAGTTTCACTGTAACTAAAATTTCCTACAGAGGCTCTAGATTTCTTCACAACAATCATAAAAGCTTTAATTTCTTCTTTTCTTAAACAAACAAACTTTCAACTACAGATCTAGCATAGCTATAGTAATACAATTTCAATTAAAATTTTAAACTAAAACAATAACTTAGAAATGGAACCTGTTTCAACGAAGCTTCTGAAGTATTGAAGTTTTTGATGCCGAGCCTCTTCCAAAGCTTTCACAGCTTCTTCCCAGCAAACACAATTTCCAAAACATAGCATTGTATCCAACACCACAACAACCTATCCCAAACAAATCTAAGGATATAAATCCTTTTCACAAATTCCTTACAATCCAAAACCCCATTCCAATTTTCCACAGCAAGCAAAAATCCTCTTCCCAAAATTTCAACTCCCAAAAATATCCTGTGCTTTGCCGTGAAGAAGCCAAAGCCAAGATTCTCTCCGGGAATTCATTTTCCAATAACCCTCAATTAATAACTAAAATATGCTGGCATTTAACAAATATCTTTTAACAACCACATTTAATTTCACAAAATAATTTAATAATATCATATTCAAATTTAATTCCTTTAAACAACTTTCTTAATAAACGATTTAATTAATTAATTAATTTACTTAATAATAAATTTAACCCCCAAGATTAAATTTAATTTACTAAATAAATAAATTAATTTAGATAAAAAGCTTCTATCAAAATGTCTAAAAATTAATTAAATAAAAACCAAAATTATTTAATGCATAATTTTAACATTTATTTTCATAACATGAACCCTTCAGAATTAAATAATAATAAACAAGACAAACGAAGACACACAAACAACAATTGACGACACACTATGGCTAGGGTGTAGACTTGACACATGTTACCTAGCTACTATCTCCCGTTCAACTTAACCATTGGGTCAACATGCTCAAACCTATGAAACCAGGTGGAGTTGATGTCATGTACCTGCAAACCTACAAACGAGATAACAAAGAACATATATATATATAAACAACATAAAATGCACACCGTGAAGAGGAAATCACATAATCACAGGGCGCTCACAAGTGAGTGATATGATCCCGTCCCCTTCACCAATACACTCATCATAAACTGACGGTTCCATAATAATCAAATAACTCATATGCATTAAACATGTTATAACAACTAACATTATTTCACTAATTAAAGCATGTCAAATAAAATATCAGATAAGATACATCACATCACACAAATATTTTGTCGCTCTATAAATAGCGATCAAATAACACACATGATAAAGTATCTCAATATCCATAAAACACATCAAAGCAAACAAAACAAAACAAGGACACACTGTCTAGTCCAGAAAGCAAAACGAAGGGGTATTACAACATATATATACATACATATATATTTATATATACATATGTATACATATGTATACATATGTATATATGCATATATATACATACATATATACATACATACACATATATACATATATATGTATGTATACATATATATATGTATTGTAACGCCTCGCCGTGGAACCCAAGAAGCGTTACACTAAATAATCGATTTTTTTTTATAAAACATATAATATCAATAAGTGATAACAACCTAGCATAAACGCTCTAGGGTTCCACAACAACGCTACTAAAGTAAACAATAAACACAACACATCCAAGTCCAGATAGCTCTAATCAAGAGAATAGTCATTTACAAATTCCATGCATTAATAGTTATATTACAAGTTTGTCTACAATAAATAGGATTGTGACCAATCTCGATGCATCAATGTATAATACAATGAAACCTCAAGAGTGAGTACAATAAGGAATAAGATCACGAGCCGATGTCGACCACGAACTTTTCTGACGAACAACTCCATGAATGACGTGCATCCAGGATCCTGCCAAGATAAACATGACTAGAACAATATCACCTGGAGGGGACCCAATGGAAGATGTGGCACGTTCCTCCCAACTGTGTGGAACTCGAAAGCCCACCCCCGTGCTAGGAGATAGAACAAGTCCTCAAGACATACAGACAACAAGGAGAACAATGACACAATAAAAGGTCAGAAAACATGACATCACAATGACTAGACAATAGATAAAATCCCAGTGCAATAAATCAAGTTTCCACTTTCTTACCAACCTCTACTAGATTACCCATGCGACCTTTTTTGGGTCTGGCCCCTAACGAAAGCCACACCTTATAAGTACAACTCTCAATCTGACAAGACAATAACACCAACTTGGTTGCAAGAGAATACTTCTTTCCACATAGACTCAAGATAGTCGAGTACATATCAAGACATTTACAACACAATAATCCACAATATAAGCAAGACAAAGTTCTCACGAACAAATTCAACTTCACTCTAGAGTAATCCACATGTTCGAAAGTAATATTCATAAGAACATAAAACTTGCATGGGCCACGTTAATACATTTGATACAACATGAGAACAACCGCCATTCTCTAACCAAAAATTTCAAATATAATTAATTGTATTCAAATACCTTGTCTCAAAACCATTCATTTATGTGTGATAAAAGTAAATTAATAAAGAAAGACGGAATCAACAATGTAATTTCCTTCATTTTCTAATTGCACAATGCATATAACCTCAACCTTATAATCTCATTACATTCCTACATTCATATAAGTTTAACAACACATGTATCATTTGCAAAGTATAAAATAGAACACTAAAATATATACGCTTCATGTTATAATTTTAAGAATAAACATAAATAAGCAGTAATGAAGTGACTAATCTCATTGTTAAATAACACTGACTATTTCCTCCTAATCGGTGATCTAAAATTTCATCATTACAATTCAAAAATAGAACAAGAAGATCATAATGATGGTATTTTTACCATTTAACAAATAAAATAAATACTCTAAACAAAGGATAATATAAAATTATTATATTTATAAACCAACCATTTTACTCAATATGATAACCATTACTAATAACCTATAGACACAATTTACAAAACAATATACATTGGCATATCTTTAGTGGTCTCATTTATTCTATCCTATATCAAAAAATAAGTATAAATTTATTAACTAACCAACCTATACATAAGTCAATTAATACTAGGAATAACATTAATAATTATTGAATTAGAAACAACAATCAACCTTAATTCACATATATAAATACAAATAGATCAATTATATTCTTGTAAACAAGAAATTGTATTATGATAGTAATCCAATCATAATTATAAATAAGAGTATACCAATTGCACTCATGCAAATATATATACAATTGATCTTTTACAACTACGATCTTTATAAACTAATGTTTATTAAATTCCAATGTTTATAAACTAATGTTTATTAAATTTCAATGTTTATATTAATGAAAGTCAACCAAACATAGACTACCAATAATATAAATAATTCAATCTTTAATAGAGAAAGTATGCACCAATTCCAATCAAGACAAACTGATAAAATAAATGAAATTACACTACGCGCGCCATAATAGAGAATTCCTTAGCATTAAAAAAATAACCTACAGTTGACCATCGTTTGGAATGCCCTGCAAGGGAAAATACTGAAGTCACAAAGAAAATATCGACAAAGCAACCGATCCTTCTAAACCCGCCGATGCTCATGCAACAGGCAGATTACTCATGAGTTGGACAGTATGCCATGCAAAGGAGAACATGCAGGAGAAAAACATAACAAATCAAAAAACAAATGTAAGAAAGCGAAATGCAAGCTACAAAACCATTGGTCACGAATATAATCAGGAAGGTTTACTAAATCTATACGCCCTACCAACTCCAACCTTCACAAGAGAGAACGAGATGAAAACCACACCGCTACACAAACGGATCTAAGGACGATGGGTGATAGATCTCAAACACATGCAAAGCAAATACAATATTCACATACACGAGAGAAGGTACTAGCAAGCTCGAAATCATAATCTTCTAGCCACGACTGTCTTAATACTATGATGGATGCATACATAAGTCCAGATGTGAGGACCACTGGCCAAGGAGTGGACAAAAGGGATATCTTCTCGAGAAGATACGAGGTACAGTTAAGATGTAAATAAGAAAATAATAACTGACATTTTCACATGCAGCCAATGATACACAATTAAGAAAACACTAGAAGATTTTTTTCTTCACCGCTAGTACCAATCACACATTAAGTCAAGCTCAGAGTAATATTAAAATTGGACGGCCTATATAACATCCGATATTCAAAAGAAATGAAGGAAAAATCCCATGCGAAAGGAGAACAAGAGGATCCACATCCCTACAAGAATAATCTCGTATAGGAGACACCAGTGGGTGAAAGGCTAAACAACCTTCAGACTGAAGATGGTGCTGACTCAAATCATACGCCATTTCAAACTAGAAAACTAAGATGACAAGAAATAAAAAAGGTTACATCCTTTCCTTGAATTAAGACAGAGCCTCATCCTCTAAGTACACTACGGAGAAATCTAGCTTGAATTCTAATAACATGATAATGAGAACTACATGCAAACTGCCTGCAAGCATCAGTACCAAACAAAGACGCCTTAATAAAACACATACCTATAATTGATTAAAAGTCTATTAGCTTGTGGTCCTGCTAATAGACTTTTCACGAGTTAAGTCGGGGTTAGGTGAACATGCAAACTGTTTGCATGCATGCACCAACACAAAAAGCATGATCAACTATAGAAAATCTGTGATCATGTCTGTCCAGCACAATCACACGACTTCCAAGCTTATATTGAAATTTTAACAGAAAATAAATTGCAGACTTGAATCTTTGGCTCAGAGGGTAAGGTCTGAGATGCCTACTATTTCAACTTTTATCAGACGCGGCCTATCATGTAATTGATATCTTTTCTAGAAGAATATAAGATGAATTTGTTCCAAAAGGAAAAGTTGATAGAGGAATTGCGAACACATTCAGAGAGAAATAAACTATATCTCAGCAAAGGAAAACATAGGTAGGGGATGGTCTTCAAATTCAAAGAAATCTACTTCAAACATACTAACCGCCAGTACTGTAAGAAATAGTACGAAAAATAAAGCTATAGCAAGGCCTATTCAGATTATGATTTGATCTCTTTAGATTACTTGTCTTTAGGAACAAAAAGGTGACCGACCCAACATAAAGGTGAATTCAATCTTCAAAGGATAATGACATGAAACATGTTTCGTGGCAGTTGCATGCCGATAGCAAGTTAGAAAGGATTAGCTTGACAATAATAATATCCCTTCTATTAGATAAAACTGATCAACAAGTTTCATTTTCTATGGTGAGCAGGATTAAAAAGAACTTTGGCATGAATCTCAAATGAAATTAACAACAAGAATTTTGACAAGAATCCATTAGAGTGAGCTTAAAATTCGAAGGAAGAAAACCTGAAACGCCTTTTGGATTTGAACAACGGCGAAGCAAAAACCCATATGTTCAATCCCCAAAACTTTCACAATCCAAACACAACTTCCAGAAATCGATTTTCAGCCTTCCAAACAGAAAACCCCAAAAAAAATATATACAAAGATCGTCTTTTCTCGTGAATCACAATCCTCCTCTTTCGAAAATCCAATTGCCATCATAAATACAATTTTTCCACTTACAACTTTCAGATTGCATGCAGTTTTAGTCAGCCAGTTTCAACTTTTCAGACATCATGTTAAAAACAAGATATTTCACAACTTTAAATCACAACTCATTGTTTTAGTTTTCGAAATATCAAAATTTCACAATTAAATCAATTACAAATAATTAAATTTTTGTAAACAATGTATTTCAATATTTCACTTTTAATTCCTCTTCAATGTAAAAATAAATTTTTAAATTTAAACATTTAAATTAATCATTAATCAATATTATGAAATCATGGTAAAACACATCATGACATGACAACATGCAATGACCAATGTGCATTACGACAAACAAACAACATCAAGACACCGGGGTAACAAAATGATACTCGTTCTTTTCAGAACGATGGCTCATGACAGAGGACAAGACTATCTCCCTTCAACGATTCCATTGGACCATGGTACGCTCAGACCTGACAAGCAGGTGGAGTCGATGCCTGTACCTGAAAGCTGCATCATACAACATGGTCAACTAAAACAACATAGATAACATGAAATACACCATGAAGAAGAATCATAGTGTAGCAGGGCACTCACAAATGAGTACTGTTAAACTGTATTCTTCACCGAACTGACGTAAGAAATAGCATCTAAAATCATCCACATCATAGTATCATCATAAAATTACAAAAAATCATATTTCATCATAATTATGTCATCTTGCAAAAGTAAACAGAGCATCATAGCATAAAGTGTATCATCAATTGAGTTTCACAATCTGAACAAGTAATCTAAAACATAATACATTAGAGTAACGTAGTCTCAAAAACATCTAATGATTGTCAACATCTCAAAATAACTATAATTAATGTCACCAGGAGGGTCACTACATGTATATATGTATGTATATATGTATATATATATATATAAATATATATGTATACATACATATATATCCATATGTATATATATATATATCTATACATATATATGCATATGTATATATATGTATAAATGTATACATATGTATATATATGTTTATATGTATACATATGTATAAATGTATGCATATGTATATATATGTATAAATGTATACATATGTATATGTGTGTATATATGTATACATATGTATATATGTGTGTATATATGTGTATATATATATGTATATATGTATGTATATATATGTATATATATAAAGAGTGAGAGAGAGATAAAGAATTATTGGAAAAATATATAAAGGGATACAAATTTATTTTTTAATTTTGTACACAAAAAGGTAGTTAATGTTTTTCCTTTCTGTATTGAAAAAGATATCCATGAATATAATCTATTTTACCTTTTGGAAGCTTGTGAGAAGAAATGTGCATATGCTTGTGAGTGGTTTCATTTCCATGCATTTTAGGACTCACCATTATTTTTAAGAGGGGGTTCTTGTGTTCTTAATTATTCAAGGTTGAAATTATTTGGTAATCAAGTACATAATTTTAGTAGTTCTCAAAGGATGTGATATCAATGTGTTTCAATGTATGTTTAGATGCATTTATTTGAAAAACTAAGCTTTATCATATCCATGTTCATTATGGTTGTATGAACTATTGTTATCATCCTCGTGGACTTGAAGTGGTACATGAGAGTGATTTGAGGTATCCATTTTGTGGGACTTTACTTGGTTTCTTGTAGCAATTAGGGATATACAAAACTTAGACTCTTCTTTATATGGATAAAAATAATTCATTAGATATGAAATGAAGTACCAAGAAAAAAATTGGACTCAAAACTTGATCAAACAAAGATAAAATATTGACCCAAAACTTGGTAAAAAATGAGTGTGCTATGACTATTGATAAGTTGTGACTTTTTATGGACTTAAATGTATATGTGATTGGTTGTTATGGTGAAGGGTTGGGCTTATGACTTGGATACAGATTGATCTATGCCATGGGTATGAAATGGTGATATTGATAAGATTAGATTTTACGTAGATGTTAGATGAATCTAATATGGGTGTGGAAGTTAGATTATGCTTTGGACTGTGGTTAATTTAGACATTCATTAAGTTTTATTGTGATTAATTGTAAAATAAGGTTAAGTTGATTTGAATTAAGCTAAATTGGGGTTATGTTAGCCTAAGATTGAGTTAGCTTATGGATGGTTAATTATGGGTTGTGGACTATGGTTGAGTTAAAATTGGGTTGAGTGAGTCTAGTTTTGGTTAATTATGGGTTGAATTAACCTATGATTGAGTTAAACCTGGTGAATTAATCTATGGTTGGTTCAAATTGAGTTGAATTAAACTAAGGTTGAGTTAACTTGTGATTGTTTGAACTTAGGTTAAGTTAAACTTGGGTTAAGTTAACCCAAGGTTGATTTAGCTTGTGGTTGGTTTAACTTATGTTGATTTAACCTAAGGTTATGCTAAAATTGGTTTGAGTTAAACTAAGGTTGAGCCAACCTAAGGTTGAGTTAACATAAGGTTGAATTAACCTAAGGTTGAGTTAAACTAAGGTTGAGTTAACTTATGGTTGGTTAAACTTGGGTTGAGTTAAACTTACATTGGATAAAGATAAGGTTGGTTGAACTCAAGTTGAGTTTAAATTGGTTTATTTAACCTATGGTTGGTTGAACTTGGGTTGAGTTAAACTATGATTGAGTTAAACTTAGGTCAAGTTAAACTAAGATTGAATTATACTTGGGTCGAGTTAAACTTGGGTTTATTTAAACTAGGTTTAAGTTAACCTATGGTTGGTTGAACTTGGGTTGAGTGAACCTAAGGTTGGTTGACTATGGGTTGAATAGACCATGGTTAAGTTGAATTGAGGTTAGTTTGACCTATGTTTTAAGTCTAATAAAGTGGAAATTATGGGTAGGATGAAGTATGGCTAAGTTGAATTAAGGTTTGGTTGGCCCATGACTTAAGTGTGGTTAATACTTATGGTTTAAGTTGACTAAATTTGAGATTATGGATGAGGGTGGAGTATGGTTATGACTTTAGTTTTGGACCAATTTTGTCACTATGTTTCTTTACTTTAGATCAAATTTATAGTTGTAGATCAAGAAAAGACTTATACAATGAAAATGACAAAAGGTAAAAAATCATAAGGCTCAAGATGGATAAGCTTCCCTTTTCTAGTTTAAAGTAGGGAGGGTTGATGTAAACATTAAAATACACATAATACATATGAACATGCCTAAGCTAGAAAACTTGGTGTATCACTCCTTATAGGCTCATAAATATACCATCAGTCCAAAGGTGGGTAGCCTCAACTCATTTTATGGGACCTAGGGTCAATGAATCTCCTACCAACCTAACACATGTGTGGATGGTTAATTCCTTGGCATTGGTTGTCTCATGGCTTACTACCAACACAATTGGGGTACACTATGAGTAACTTACTAGTGCAATTCGTAGATTGGTGTACTATAAGAAATGATGACCAAAAGGATGCCTAAATAGGATAAATAATCAATTTAAGAGAGTTATCTATATATTCAAAGGTATGTGAGGCTCAATTATGTTTTGCAAGGTATTATTTGGGGCTTTGGTATTAGTTGGACAAAACCACCTCATTTCACATAATGCTTAAAAAAATTCTCTACTTAGCTAGTAATGACAACTCCTTGAATTTATAAATCCCATCACTAAATGGGATCCCACTAGATCCAATGTTCAAATCTAGATACTAGAAAACCTATAAAGAATCAAATACAAGTGCTTGATGATGAGATATGATTCATAAGAAAAAAATTATCCTCAAGAACATAGAGTAACATGTGATGAGAACATATGTATCATGTCCTTAGTGCATAAAGTAGTAGTTTAAATTTTATTTATTTTCATTCTCACCTTTTTGTGTGACGAAAGATATATAAAACCAATTACCAAGAGATAGTCTAATATAAATAATAAAAAACACAACAAACAAATTCAATTATTGAGCACAAAGGTAAAGTGTGAAGGGTTCATTTTAAACTATCAAAAATAAAATGTGTGATTAGTTTAAAATTTGCATCTTTGTCAATCAAACTTGCATGAATTCTTGTTAGTAGCCTTATAAAAAAATTCTCTTCAATTTCCATTGTGCAAGAACAATTATAAAAATGACCAATGACTATGTTTCAAACCAAAGTCCCTACAATCTAATCCCATTTGGTATCTACAACCTACAAAGAGATGCTTTAAAATTAAATGTTAAAATATGAGCAAGCCACAACTAAATAATATGAAAGAGTCTTAAGAGGTAGCCCTATAAAACATAGAGGAAATTAACACCATAGTTGATTGCTCCAAACATTATAAAAATAAATTTCTTTCAAGAGACATTTAATTCACAATAACCAGACCCCCTCTAGATATGCATGAAGTTGTATTACATAAATAAAAGGAAGGTAAAAAATAACTAAAAATAATATCCTTTTCTTGAATATCTTTTGTTGAAACATCTATGCTTATATGTTTATTGAAGTTCTATTTCATTTATTTTCATAAATTATTTTTGGGAAACTCAATTAATTATTATTGTTATTGTCTAGTGACCTCTTGATTATTGTTTCTAGTATTAATTTTAATGGTTGCATGCTTTAGAATCAATTTATACTCACATTTAGCTAATAGTAAATCTCATTAAATAAAACCCATTGAAAGTAATGTGTTTTAATTGGTCATTATTGTACAACACTGATATTCTTCATATTCATCTAATTGTATGTGGGAAGAAGTTAAAAATTTTATGACAAAGTTGAGTTCATGGACTAGTTCATGAATTTTTTTATGAAAATAACTTTGGAATTTTAAGCTTTGGAAAATATGTCAAAATTAGTAGATGTCACCCCTCCTCAAAGCATTTTAGATGAGGTATACTGATGGTTTCTAATGGTAGGAGGATGGAGAATAAGCTATCTCTATATAGCATTAGAAATAAAAAATAAATCATGCCATGTGAAGCATTAGGAAACAATAAAAAATATTATCAAAATAATTGTGTTAAGATTCTACAAAAAATAATAACATTTTACAAGAAATGTGTTAGAATATTCACCTAGAATTTATCCATAAAAAAATATGCATTTGTTTATGTAGACACCTAAATTTTTCCATACCTAACAACACTAAACCTTTTTTATTCCTATCCATTAATTAAATGAAAAAACTTCCACAAGTGAAAAAAATGAGCACAATACTATGTCTATAAATATAAAAATAAAGAGTGTGTAAATATAATGATCAAGCCTTGAATATATAGGCAAGGATGAGGAGGTGAGAAGGTAGGAGTGAAACTTTTACTACCCCTCCAAAGATGGGACACTTGTGAGCTCACTTGACAAGTGGGCGAGAAAGTGACAAGTGTACATGAAATAGGTGTCTCAAGTCACAAGGACCCATGAGGACACATGTCTCAATGCTATGAAGTGAGACAAAAATAAAAATAAGCCTAAGTAAACTTAAGCTAAGTGTGGATAGGTCAATCCTAGAAAGGTGATATCCTATCTAGATGGATAAAGACACTATTTACACTAAAACCCCCCTTAAGTGCAAATTAGGGAGTAATGTATATACAAATAATTAGTCCTAGCTACTAGGAAATGTTAGGTACTCATGTACAAATATCATGTAAAGTGGAGTAAAGGAGAAGAAACTAATGGGAAATAAAAAACCCTCTCCAAAAAGAGAATGGTGCAAATGCAATGGAATGTACAAGTGAAGAACATAGAAGGACTCATGATGACCCCCCAAGAACTAATTCTATCACATAAGTACAAGAAATATTCCCCCATAAGAGATAAAGAGAGATTATGGAGCCCTCCTATAAGATCTCATAGAACCTATAGTGCTAAGTGATGCTCGAAGTAGAATACAAAATGTCATCCTCGAATGCCGAACAATATTTCTTCCTCGTGGAAGAAGATGAACTACATATAAGTGCATGATATATTCCCATGTGAGAAGAATGGAAGTCTCTGAATGATGCACAAGATCCAAAGACAATAGTGAAATATTTGAAAGTTGCTCAAATGCTCCATGTGAAGGTTGATGTAGAACATAAACCAAAGATGTAGATGGGTTGATAATAATGTTGATGTGGTTGTCATCAAAGGTGCCTACCAACTCTGTAAAATGAGAGTCACTAAACAAGTTTGATATATCATCTAAGTAATCAACTATAGTGGAAACACAACTATAAATATCCTTCTACCTTGAATCATGAGAAACCAATGTAGGAACACTCAATATTGAATAAGGAAAATATGAAGGAGATGTGATATCAGTGTTAGGTGAAGGAACTGATGAGGAGGATAAATATCCAAGGTTCAAATAACCAAACTGCATATCCTTATGCATGCTGAAGGTATCAATGTCATTTATACTCAAACCATCATCAAATTTGATAGAACCTATGTCGCCAAAAAGTGTAGCCTTGACACTTTTCACTCATTTGGGCCCTTGCCTATGGATTTTGGACCTCTTTTTACCCCTTTCCAAGCCTTACATTCTAAAGTGTTGTAAGGTGTTGTAATTTTTTTTCACACTTTCCTAGGCTTGTCATCACTAATTCAACCCTTTCTTATGCTAAAAATGACCCCTTAATGCTCTTACAGGCCCAAAAAGGTGTGTTTTGTGAGGAAATCTTGACAAACATCATTAACCATATTTTAATTCTTGACCACCACTTGAATTTTTTGAAGTGGACTAGGTCGCCCCTTTGGGCGACCTAGACCCTTTTGGCATAAAATTCAAAATAAACTCAAAATTCTTGCGGAAAATTGTCTCCTAAACCCTAAGGTCAGCCTGTGAGGTTGTATTTTTGGGAAAATTAGGGCATAACTTGTATAAATAAGGGTTTTTCTCATCTTTTTCACCCTAATCCCTAATTCTTCTAACCTCTAATTCTCCTCCTCACTCAATCTTCTCAATCACCCATCTCTCCTTCTTCTCAAGCAAGCTAGGGTTTGAGAATTCTAAGTCATCAAGACATCTTTTTGAAGAATTCAAGGGATGATTGCTGCAACAAATCAAGATCAATAATCAAGGAAAGATAAATAACTCCATTGTTTCATGCTTTACTTCATTATCTCTTCATTTGATTTAATTATCTAAAAGGGGTTTGACCAAGGAAAACCCCCATGCCCTAACAAATCAACATTTTATCCTTCTTTCCTTGTGTGTTTGTAGATTTAGGTACATTGAAGATCATTGAAGGCTTTGAAGACTTGTTTAAGACCTCTCCTTTCTTGCAAAGTCCAAACATCCACCGAAAGTCACTTTCAGGCCCAAAAATTAGAGTTTCAGAAGCGGACACCTGTGAAGAACCAAAGTGAAACTGAGGGCTTCCGTTCCCCCTTTTAGATTTCCAAAAATTTAGAAATGGACTAAGTCACCAACAATGGCGACCTAGTCCCACTATACATGCTTTTCAGTGATTTTTGCATATTCAGACACCCATTTGGCAGAAACGGGCTCTAGACCAATTTTTCTAGATCTAGGACTAGGTTGCCCAGATTGGCACAAGTTTCCTAGTCGGCTTCTGTAACAATTTCATCAAAATTCTAGACCTCCATCTCATCCCTTTTCAGCCTCTAGGTGCACACATTTTTAGGTCATTTAGTTTAATGTTTGCATGTCATTATGTGTTTTCAAACATAGTTGCATTCTCTAGGTTGTGCATTACCATTTAGTTTCTATTTTCTATTTCCAGAATTTAGGGCATCCCACACACATCACTTTAAGCCCCTAACCTTTGAATGAAACACCAAGAACACCTAGTGTGAAAGAGGCATTTCACCAATCAAGCTTCTAGGTGAAATACCCTAGGAGCCTATTGGGGAATCCTCTTTCCCTTGTTCATTTTTGGTGGTTCAGAACCAAAGGAAGAAAATGAATACAATCTAGAATCATGATAAGGATGACCCATGGAAATTATACCTCTACTAATGCAAATCTTTGATGATCACTGAATGTAGTGTGAAATCAACTATTTTTATTTTACCACTATGTGTAATCTAATAAATAGAAAGGAGATTATTGGATAAGGAAGGTACATAAAGTACATAATTGAATGTTCCTTCTCCAATCTGAATAGATCCTTTTCCAAGAGCTAACATATAAGTGTTATTCACCATCAATATTGGTGGGAATGAATAAGGCTCAAATGTAGAAAAAACTTCCCAGGATGTAGCCATGTGGTGCAATGCCCCAAAATCAAGCAGCCACTTTTGTGATGTGTTGTTTGCAAAAGAAATGAGTGCCATACCCTTATTATTATCCTTTGTGGAAAACGCAGATGAAGTTGATGCAAAAAGTGAAGAACGACTTGTCTTAGACAATTGAAGTTGATTTTGTTGAAGAATAGTCTTTAAGCCATCAATTTCCTTTTTGTAACATTGGTGTTCTTCATGCCCTATTATCTTACAATAACTAAATTTGGGCTTATCCTTAGAAATTTTCTCTTTTGATGAGGGAGATGAATCCAATGAAGTGTCTATTTTTGATCCCTTAACTTTATCCTTAGTTTTTTTCTTTCCCTTAGATGATTGAGCAACTAATTCTTGAATTTTTGAAGAGGTGATAACATCCATAGAGATTAATTTAGATTGTTCTCTTGTGATTCTATCCAAAAACTATTCAAAATAAGGTATTACATGTGTTGCTCCAAGAGAATCCATTATATAATAAAAAGAAGTAAACATTTGATAAGGACCTTTGAGCTTTGATAGAATCAAGAAGACACATTCCTTATCTATTTTTGTTTTACCACAACGTTGAAGTCTAGAAAGAAAAGAATTGAACTAACCAAGAAGTCTTCAATAGATGGAAATGAATTAGGAGACAACATTTTTTAATTTTGTATCCAATTGTAAAATCTTGAGTTTATCAAATTTACCAAAGATAGCTTCAAATTTTTCCCATAATTGCTTAAGAGTTGTACATCTAGAAATGTGAAATTGAAAATTATCGGAAACTAGAAGACTTATTAGACCTATTATTTCATCTAACTTGTTTCGATAAGTAAACTACTCAAACTCTCTAGTAAACTAAATCTGCTATCCATTTATCATTTTCCACAATCCCTTAGATTGAAGTAGTTTTACTTTTAATTTCCATGTGTGAAAGTTATTGTGGGGAAAATATGTCTCAACCTTGCAATTATATATGATTTATTGATAGGATGTATGTTGGTATGTGGTGAATGACCATGCAAATACTATACACTTGTAACAAGATGTGGGGTTCGGGCCAACAACCCAATTTTTTTTTGCTGACATGTCAAGGTTTTTTCTCGCTAACACATCAAGGTTTTTTCTTGCTGAAATGTCATAGATTTTTCTCGTTGACATGCCAAGGTTTTTCTGTTAACACGTCAAAGGAAAAATGACCTTGTAAAACCCCAATTCTAGAAGGTTCCAAAAAGATTGTTATAAGTGGGTGGGATGTATGTAGACATGCGTGTATTCTGAGATTCTGATAGCGGTTGGGTTGTCTCTTGATCTCTGGTGGTGATACTCCTATGAGAAGCTTTCTTTGCAAGTATATTATAATATTTTGATTTCTGAATAATATATTGAGTGGCTTTTCGAGTGTGGGGTTTTTCTCCCGAAAATGTTTTCCCCATGTAAATCATTGTGTTGTGGTATGCATGATATTTATGTTTATTTTTGTTTAAGTTTTTGTAATTGTTAAAGATCAGTAAAAGTTTTGCATTATTCTCCTCTCAAGGTTAGTGTAGGAAGTTGTTCCACTACCTTTGCTTCTTTACATTTATGTGGTGTTAACAAGGCAATTTTTGGATCCATGATGCAAACATAAAAAGGCTCTTGAATTGTGCCTTACTAAACCACCCAAAATTATAATATATCTTATTGTAGACCCCCCAAAAGATGCAAAATAAAAATTACAAGCTTGTGTCAAGTTTGGAAGCCAAATCACCCATTTATAACTCACAGATATTTTTACAAATTATGAAAAATAGGCTTTTCAAAACTTAAATTTGATTACACATCTGGAATCCTTTCAAAATTTTGATGAATCTCATAACAAATTGTCAATTTTTGACAAATGGGGTGAAAGTTATGCCCCAACGAAAATTGCACAATTTACACTTGAATTCAGAGGTGACAAAGATAGATTAAATTTCGAAGTTGTCTCAACGTGAAAATGTCGGGCTTACAAAAGAGCTTTTTGATGACTATTTACATGTGAAAATCTAGTTCTTCGTTTGCAAGTTATGCAAAAAATGAAAAAAAGACCTATTTTATAAGTTATGGCCAGAATAAAAGCAACTCATTTTTCTCTGATAAATCATTGACAATAATATTAAATGTTGACTATTTTCTTACTAGCCACTAGCTTTAAATGTATAAGGTTAACCTTGTACAATTAAACAATGATAAATTTCAACAAAACTTGTGATAGATGACATAGATAATACTAAGTTAAAGAATTTGTGCATGCCATAACTAGAATAGGAAATATTTACTAGGTCTTGATTGTGAAAACCGACCCCTATTCTATTATCGATGTGGAATTGAAAAAAAAATTTAGGCTCCCACACACATTACAACTTGAAGAATAATTGGGTAGTATATACAATTATTGCCAGGGTCGTGCACATATAAAAATCTTAAGAAACTAAAATGTTTGAATAGCTAGTGTATCAACTTAGATTTCCTGGGAAGAGAGAGCTAGGAATTACACAATGATAAACTCCCTTTTCAATTCCTCATTGTTTTCCTAAAAATAATCAAATGTGCTACTAAATAATCTTTGGAGATTACTAAGAATGTTGGTTGATATGTGGAAGGAATCACTATTGATGAATAATGGTGATGCCTGGGTAGTGAGGATGTCGTTTGAAGCCTACGCCTTTAAGGTCAAAACCCTCACAATTGAGAAAAATGGCTCTACAAAAGATGCACTAGTAAGGAAAAAAACTCCACAAACAACTCAAGTTGAGCCATTGAGGATTGGATGCGTTGGACCAGGTTGATGCAAACAATTGTGATACCAACAAAAAAATTCCCAAATATTCAAAATAGTTGCCCAGACCCTACCTGGGTGTGCTAAAAATGGTGAAGTCAGCCTAGAGTTGGCTATTGAATTCTTTGATGAAGGTAAATAAAATCATCTATTGTAAACAAAAAATTCCAAATGCTAATAATGAATAAAATTTGGGAACTATGAGTATTTCTTTCAAAAAAAACACAATTGGTACCAAATTGGCATAATGGGTAGAGGGCAAGGGATGCTATTTTTTTCACAATTTCTACAAAGATCTGTACAATATGAAATTGTATGGTATGACACAATATACCAAGGCACAGTTTCTAAAAAAGTGTAAAATTTAAAAGTTACAATTTTTTCGTGAAACAAAAGGTAATTCTTTGTTTCTCAGGTCTTTTAGACGTGATGACATTATCCATTAAGCTCTATGATGATCCATTGATAGGGATAAGTTCTAGAATAACCTCAATGTAGGAACAAACATGATTTTATGGCTCTGATACCATATTGGAGAATTCCAAGATCAAGAGCATGAAAAAAACTTCCACAAGTGAACTAAATGAGCACAATAGTATGTCTATCAATATACAAATGAAGAGTGTATAAATATAATGATCAAGCCTTGCATATATAGGAGGGGATGAGGAGGTGAGAAGTTAGGAGTGAAACTCTAACTACCCCTCCAAAGATGTGACACTTGTGAGCTCACTTGACAAGTGGGTAAGCAAGTGGAAAGTGTACATACAATAGGTGTCTCGAGTCATGAGGACTCTTGAGGACTCTTGAGCACACAAGTCTCAATGCTATGAAGTGAGAAGAAAAAAGAAAAAGAAGCCTAAGTAAATTCAAGCTAAGTGTGAATAGATCAATCCTAGAAATGTGATATGCTATCTAGATGGATAAAGACACTATTTACACTTTAACATAATTAATTAATTAATTAATTCATACTTATCCTTATTCACACCTTAACTAAATAAATTTATATTTACATGATTAATTATAAGATTTGTTTCCTATCCCACAAGAATTAAGTAAGTACAAATTAGTTATTTAATTCTCCTAGTTCCACCTCAAACCAATTAGTTAATTAGGTAATCCCTTATACATTCCCTATTGTGATTAATTTAATTAATCCCATTTATCCATAAAAGCTACCATGAAATCCTAGTCATCCATTATTAATAGAAATTTTTAACCATCCATTTAGCCCATGTGACTCTCACACATGTGAGGAGTCACGTGTCTCCCTTCCATATCCCTATATGTCCTTACTCGTGTAAAAAACACTTGCCAAGTTTCTCTTCCCCATGCCATTTCTCACACATGTGAGATGAGTCACATGTCTCCATCCACTCTTCTCTATGCATCTCCTCACATATATGAGAGAATTAATTCTCAACCCTTAGATTTGGTCAAACCAATCCTATCCCTCCTTCTCTCTATGATCCTTATTATCCTCAAGTGCATCAACAAAATAATGACACCTGGAATCCTATCACCAACCCTAGTCTCTCAATAATTTTTAACCCTTGATCTTGAAATCAAATCTAAGCCACTGATCTACCCCTCCTCAAATCTATAAATGAAACCATCCAATCCAAGATCAATTTTCTCATCTCCAACTAAGGTCATGTTGTTGTATCTTCAAGAAACCTACATTCTTCCATAATTCATCAGCATCGTATAGAGAAAAATAAGAGGATTTGAGAGAGCTCTTTTGAGATCTCTCAACCTTTGGCACACTCCTCTTCAATATCAATATGATTGGATTCATAGAGAAAGGTAAAGGTTATTTGCATTGCATTTAATCTTTATCATTCCTCCTTATTTTTTTATTATTGTAGAGGAGGAGATTCACTACTCTCAAGTCTCTAGGACATAGAAGAGTCTACATGGAGTGAATGGTACTCAACTACCTCAAAGGCTAAGCTCAGGTGACAGGAGATTACTAAGGGGAGTTTTCTACAATACTTTATGTTTTATGGCTAATTTTGGGAAAAGGACTTTAGAAGCTAAAAGAGCAGGCCTTAGAGGTCTCAGGAGCAAGATGACTAGCTCTTAGCCAAAGGACAACAACACGGCTTGCACAGATGTCCCCATGAAACATTATGGTATCGTACAGACTGAAAATAGAGAAAGCCTATCGAAACACATAGAGCCTACTGACAACTCAAGGACTAAAACTGACTGTTTAACTAAGCTAAGAAAATGCTAAAATGATAGAAAGTACAATAAGAAGAATACTAAACATGCAAGAATCTAAACTAATGAAGCAAAATGATGAGAGATAAAAGAGAGAAGCAGAATCACCATAGGTCCATCACTATGTAGCCCCCCGTAAAGCTCCACATGAACAACCTGCACACATGGAGATGACGAGAATTGTTGGGGTTGTTTCAGGGTTTGCCTTAGTCAAACCCTCGTTTTGGTGTTTCCACCTCCACAAACAACCAAGAAGACAAAGAGAAAGAAAGAAATAATAGACAATGAAGAGTGATGAAATAAATAAATTAGACACATTGGAATGAAAATATGGTACTAAAAAAATATGATAATGCAAATAAAAGAGAGTTTTTACCCTCCCTTCAACAAGCCTGGAAAGATGAAAGAGAGTGAAAAAATTGAGCGAGCCGAGATATCAATGTAGAAGCCAAGAACTTGCAATAAAGCTTGAGAAAAATGGTGTAGAAGTGATGAAGGATGATAAAGTGAGAGTTTGAGAGTGAGAATGTGAGAATGAGAGTGATAGAATGAAAGACTGAATGATAGAATGAAAGATGGAAGGAAGAATGGAAGAAATGCATGCAAAAGACTATTTTTGGGAACGTACATGACCACAAAGGTGTTACAGTTCATGGGTAGGTGGAAGTGTAACATCCTAATGACCATAAATCTAGGAATCTTGTTAAGACATTCATGTGACACACACACATTTGCATGTCGTAGAAGCATCCCCAACAAAAGTTCACTCAAAGACCAAAAACCAAGGGGTTAAGGATAAATTTAAAGGCAAGGTAAAGGGGACTTTGCATTATCATCCTTACTAGGCTAAAGTGAGGGTTATGTAATTGAAGGAACACAAAGACCATTGAGAGGGGGGGTGAATTAGTGGACTACAATTTTCAACTTCTAAGCAATATGATAATGAACTCTAAAATCATAAACCAGAAGCAAGGAAAGGTATTTAAACCAAACACACAAAATGCATCCCACAACACAAGATATACAAGGAAAAACCCAAGATGGGAAAAAACCTCGGTGAGAATAGTTGCTAGAGGCTACTACTCCAATCCAACCTCACAATGCAAATGTTTCTTGTTACAATTTATGGGCACCAACCCAAAGGAACAAAAATATGAGCTGCAACTCAAAGGATCCTCTACCCCTAATCTGGGCACCCACTCAGTTGATTACACAAAGAATGAATTATAATTAAAAATTTAGTTTCATGTTGTGAATGAAGTTTTGAAACTCAAATAGATTTATGCACTTGTGTTAACTTGCTGTCCGCAAACAACTTCTAGTCTGCAATCATTCACAACCTCTGCAAATACTCTTGATTGCCTCTTTTATATTCTTATTCAACCTCACAACATACTCTATGATATCCTCTACATAAATACAATAAGATTCCACAAAAAATTATCACATGCCTTCTCACACTCCTGCAAAAAAAAAGCATTCAACACTCAAGAAAATACATGCTCTATTTTCATAGAGTTATCTTCTCTTCTCCACACTTGTACTTCTATCTCACACTCTCTGATTTGATTACAACATTATGTTCTCATACATAGCAGAAATGAATAATAACAACCTTTTTATTATTACTACTATAAAACAAAGAGAAAATTCATAGCCCTAATTCTTAAACAAAATATTTCTGCAATATTCTGTTAGTAACAATCTGATATTCTTGTAGCAGTTTTTGCAAATTTATGATAAATGCATGTACCAAGATTTTTGATAAATTCCTGCAGCAATATTCTTTTTAATCTGAGACATATTATCTCTATCATTACAATTTCTACATCTACTCTAACCTTCTTTATCATTTTTTATTTTATATTCTTGCAAAACATTAAACAAAACTAAATCTTATTCTCTTCTTGTTCTTCCATCTGCAAGTTTTTAATCCTCTTCTTGAGCAACTAAAAACTTCGATACTGCTACTTCTTTTTAAACAGGCTGCAATCAATTTAAAATGCTTCATCCTTATTTTAAAACAAAACAAAATAAAATCAAATCCATTTTGCATCAAAGGTTTGTTTTTCCTAGATAAATTTGATTTCAAATCAATAATAAATAGCAACCTAAACTAGGGCATCACCATCTTCTTTGACAACCTCTACAAGAGGTATGGAATCTAGATAAAAATATTAGAAACTCTTTTCATTCAATCACCACTACAAAATCTTTTCCGCTAAGTAAGGGATAAAATCAGATTTTGTTCGAATCATTCCAATGCAGCTCAAAACAAGGAAAGAAGATGTTTTTTTTTAAAACAAAAGATCTGATAAAACTGCCTTGCCATAGTGAGGTGTCAAATTAGGGTTTAAACCATGCTACCTGGTGTTTGAACAAAATATTTGACTCAAGGTTAAGTCGACTGCATATTATCCTATAGCTATCATAGTCTCTGAGCACTGACAAAAGTAATTTTGATCTTCTGTAGCCACACAAAACAAAAAATTTACACATGCATAAACCTTAATAGATAAAGAAATAATTTAGTCAGACAAACCAACACATAAGTTCAAATTTTTCATTCTTCCAATCTCCTTTAGCCATGCCAGCTTTCACTTATTGGTCCAAGTTGCAAAGCTATCTTTTTGCATATTAAAATATTAACTAGCATTGACTTTGTTTTAAGTTGTTAAGTCTCTGTCACTGTGTGTTAAGTCTTTGTCACTGTGAAGCTCCTGTCACTCTACAATCATCTTCCTATCACATGAATGGTATAATACTATGGATACAAACTATGAAGTTCCTATAACGTTGCTTGTTCTTGTAGAAATGATTGTTCCTGTAGCTGCATACAAACCTTTGTATACCATGAGTTGACATCAATGGAAATCTAATGCCAATCAACAAAAAACAATGCCAACAATATCCCCCTTTGGAATTAATGTCAACCAATCGATTTGCTCCCCCTGAATAGATAATCTCTCCCCCTTTGACAAAAATGGCAAAGGGTTGCATAAAGACAACTTCCAAATCGAATACCACCATGCTGTTATAACTGTGCACCTGTAGCAACATGAAAAATGAATAGACATGGTAACACGAAGGACAACAATAACATGTAAGGAGTAGCAATAATCATGATACTACGAACTTGATAAGAAGCATGGAGAAAAAATAAGAAACAACAAGTGTGTGGCATGAGCAACAACCATTTCTCCTTGAACTTAAAACTTGATACTTCTACCCCCTTGGAGTAGAAAAAACTCAAGGATGTAAGAGGTAGTATGATAAGCTCCCCCTAAATCATAAACTGCTTGGTCTAACTAAGTGCTAGAAGAGGGAGATACAAATCCCAACCTCTTTCTCAAATACTCAAATGTCTCTTTGGGCAATGGTTTGGTAAGGATATCATCTATTTTCTCACCAGTGTTCACATATTCAAGTTGAACTTCCTTTTCACTCACTTTTTCTCTCAAGAAATGATGATTAATAGCTATGTGCTTGGTTATTGAGTGTATGACTAGATTCTTAGAGATATTGATTGCATTGGAATTATCACACATAATGGAAATAGGTTTTGAGTATTCTACTTGAATATATTTTAGAGTTTGTTTCATCTAGAGAACTTGAGAGCAACATGAGGCAACAACTATGTATTCTGCTTCAGTTGTAGACAATGAAATAGATTCTTGTTTTTTACTATGCCAAGAGACCAATCTACCACCAAGGAAGAAAGGACATCCACTCGTGCTCTTCCTGTCATCTATGCACCCAACCCAATCTACATCTATGTACACTTGCAATGTGAAGTCATCATGTTTAGCATACCATAAACCATAGGTCAAACTACCTTGCAAATATCTGAAAATTCTTCTTACAACATTCAAATGAGATTATTTTGGAGAAGACTGAAATCTAGCTACCATACAAATTACTTGTACAATATCTGGTCTAAAGGCAGTAAGGTAGAATAAACTTCCAATCATGGATCTAAACATGGTTTGATCAACATCAGGTGAATCATCATTCTTAGACAGCTTGCAGCTAGTCACCATAGGTGTACTAACAGGCTTACAATCATCCATTTGAAACCTCTTCAACATGTTTTTAGCATACTTAGTTTGTGAAATAAAAATTCCTTTTTCTAATTGTGAAATTTGCAAACCAAGGAAGTAGGATAGCTCACCTATCATTGACATTTTGAATTCTTGTTGCATTTGATCAAAAAACTTCTTGCATAAGTTATCATGACTTACAACAAAGATGATATCATCTACATAAACAACAATAATAACCATATGATCACCTTATACTTTGGTTTAGAGATTGTTGTCAACACATCCTTTCCTGAAGCCTTGCTGATATAAATAGTTGTCCAATCTAGAGTACCATGCTCTAGGTGCTTGTTTTAACCCATATAATTCTTTTCTCAATCTACATACATAATCCTTGTTCAAGTGACTCAAACCCTTCAGGTTGTTCCATGCAAACTTCTTCCTCTAGGTTACCATTTAAGAACGTAGACTTAACATCCATTTGATAAAATTTGTAGTTCTTATATGCTGAGAATGCTAAGAACATTCTAATAGCTTCTAGTCTTGCAATAGGAGCAAACGTTTCCTCAAAATCTATGCCCTCAATTTGTGAGTATCCCTTGCATACTAGTCTAGCTTTATTTCTAATCACTTTACCTTCTTTATTCGCTTTGTTTTTGTAGACCCTTTGTGCCAATGATGTTCTTATCAGTTGGCCTTGGAACTAAATCCCATGTTTTGTTTCTTTGAATCTGCTATAGCTCCTCTTTCATAGAATTTATCCAATCTTCACTCTTGCTGGCCTCATTGTAACTCATTGGTTCTATTTCAGTTAGAAGACACAAGTTGACTTCATCATCATTTCCAGCATGTCTTCTTCTAGTTTGCACACCAAGATCTTTACTTCCTATAATCTAATTTTTAGGGTGGTACTTTTGAACATAATTTTTGGGGGGTTTATTTGGAGTTCTTCCAACTACATCTTATTTATTTTCTGATTTCTCTTCACCTTCATCATGATGTTCTTCAATCTGATTTTCTGATTTTATCCTTGATTGCTTCAAATATTCATCTATTCTTACATGTACACACTCAACTACTTTCTTGAGGCATTTTTGAAACACTTATATGCCTTCCTGTGAGTTGAGTATCCTAAGAATATCCCATAATCACATCTTGCATCAAAACTACTAAGCCCATCATCATCTTTCTTAATGAAAAACCTACTTCCAAAAACTTTGAAGTATTTGAGAGAGGGTTTCTTACCATGCCATAGCTCATCAGGTGTCCTTTTACTGTGCACTCTTAGCTAGGATCTATTTAATGTGTATACTAATGTATGAACAAATTCTTTCCAATAAACATCTGGTAGGTTTGACTCATTAAGCATAGTTCTTGCCATTTATTTCACTCTCTTATTCTTCCTCTCAACAACTCCATTTTTTTGAGGTGTTCGAGTAGTAGAATTTTGTCTTCTAATCCCATATTTTTCACAATAGTCTTCAAACTGATTTGATGTAAATTATCCACCACGATTTGATCTTAAACATTTCAACTTGAAATCACTTTGTTTCTCAACCATTTTTCTAAATACCTTGAACCTTTCAAATGCTTGTGATTTGTCATGTAGGAAAGTTACCCAAGTCATCCTTGTGTAGTCATCAATCAACAACATAAAGTATTTGTCACCATTTAAAGATCTTGTCCTTGTAGGACCACATAAATATGTATGTACTAACTCAAGTGGTCTTGTGGTTGAGTACTCTTTTGTCTTAAAACTCACTTTGGTTTGCTTCCCTTTTTGACATTCATCACAAATAATGTTTTCTGGTTTAGTTATCTTTGGCATATGTCTCACATAACGTTTTGAGCTTACTTTGACAAGATTGTTAAAATTTATGTGTCATAGCCTTCTATGCCATAACCAACTCTCATCCAATTGTCCAATCATACATTGAACTTCATGACATTCTCTCAAGTTGCAGACATTTCCATCTATTATTTTCTTTGCAACAAATACTATTCCATTGTTCTCTTTCCTAATTTCACATCCTTTGGAATCAAATGAGAATTTATAGCCACTGTCACACATTTGACTAACACTGAGTAAGTTGTGTTTCAGCCCTTACACATAGTAGACATCCTTTATGAGTAGCTTTCCATCAATGCTTAGGGTTCCTTTACATTTTATCTTGATTGAGCAACCACTATCTATCACACATAGATTTTTCTTCTTTGTGTCTAATGTTGTTTGTGCTATCATGCTTGATTGAAATTTTTCTTTACTCACCTCTTTCTATTCTTGCTTTATTTCTTTCTTCTTTTTTGCTATTGTTTGTTCATCTTTGTTCTTGGGGGAAACGACTACATTCTTTTCAAGTTAAGAAGATTTTTGTCTACAAAAATTTGCAATGTGTCCATAGTTATGACAATAGTAGCATTATATATTCTCATTAAACATAGGAAAGTTAAAGCTTTTACTGGTCTGATTTAAACTTCCACAATTTTCACTTCTATGTCCTAGATTATTGCAATGGTGACACTCTATATCCAAATCTCTCAAGGGTGCAAAATAATTTTTGCTTATGAAACTTGGAGCTGCTCTTCTCACCATTTTGCAATGAATGAAATTATGACCATAAGCATTGCATCTAAAATAGTAACTATAGAATTTAGGGGCATACCATTTATTATACCAAGACACACTTCTAGTTGTTTCCAGTGGAGTAGTAGATCTTCTCATCCTTGGGGCAGCAACATTAACATGTAGGACAAAAACACTATTATTTGGGGAAACAATACTATCTCTTGGAACAACAAAATTTTCACTTGGGGCAACATTAATAGCAACATTTTCATTTTTTGTAGCAGTGAAAACAATATTCTTCTTGGGTTTTTCACCCATATTGGAGCTTTCACCATGTTCATAGCCTATACCACTATAATCCTTGCTCTTTTTTTGCTTACCAAGTATATCATTTAGTGCATTAGTTCTGCACTCATTTTTCATTCTCAACTTTAGGTCTTCTTGACAAGTCTCTAACTCTTTTCTTAGAGTTACTACCTCTTGTTCCAACCTTTGACATTCTTTTTTCTTTGCCTCAACTTTTGATTTCAAAACTTCACCCATTCTATGTGCTTCTTCCAACTGTCTTTAGAGTGACAATACTCTTTTCTAAGTGGTCTTGTTTTTTTAATGCATTGTTCTTGAGTTTGGAATGCTCTTTATTCAAATTTTTTAATTCACTAAGAGCACAAATCAACTCTCCTTCAAGATTAACCTCAACATCATCTTCATCTTCCTCATCACTATCAACTATTTTTGAGTTTTCATCTTGAGCATTACTTTAAATATTTGAAGTCTTCTTTTCATTTAAAAATTCTTGAGCCATGAAGAGATTAACCTCTTTCTCATCTTCACTAGAGTCTTCAGCTGAATCACTTTCCTCATCTGATATTTCACTTTCAACAGTGAGAAGACTTCTCTTCTTCTTAAAGTTTTTCTTCTTGGCTTTATAAAACTTCTTAGTTCTGAAATTATTAGTTTCTTCAATGTTTTCTTCCTTGTTCTCATAAGGACACTTAGCAGAAAAATGTCCAATCTTGCCAAAATTAAAAAAATTAAAGGATAGCTTGTCTTTATACTTGCCCGATCCTTTCTTCAGCTTCTTGACAAAGTTTGCTTCAGCATTGTCAGGTTCTTCTTGATCAACATTTGCAGCTGCTTCTTTTCCTTTCTTCACTAAGTTGAAGGAAACTTCTCTCTTAGAAGGTTCAACACTCATAGTCCTCATTTCATAGGTAGATAATGAACCAAATGATTCATCCATGGAGAAGGTCTTCAAGTCCTTTGCTTCTTCTATGGAAAAAAATTTATTGTCATATCTTGTTGTTAATGACCTTAGAAATTTCTTAACAATTACATTATCCTCAATTTCTTCTCGAAGTCCTCTTACAACATTAACAATCTCATCAACTCTTAGCAAGTAATCAAAAATATTCTCATCTTTCCTCATCTTCAATCCTTCAAAATGAGCTCTGAGATTTTGTAACTTGGCTTCCTTCACACTCTCATCACCTTCATAAATATTTTTTAGCTTATCCCAAGTTTGTTTTGCAGATTTGCAGTGCATAGCTTTGACAAACTCAGTATCAGACAATCCACTAAGAATAACATGCTTGGCCTTGGCATTGTACTCATATTCCTTTTTAGCATTAGGGTCAGTTGGAGGATTTTGGGGAACAATATAACCATTTTTGACACTCAACCACACATCACAACCTAAGGAGGACAAGTAGGTTTCCATTCTTCCACTCCAGAAGGCATAGTTAGTGCCATCAAACATTGGTACTTTCACAAAAGAGGATTCATGCTTTGACACTGTGTTCACAAATTAGAATCTACCCAAGCTAGAGAAAGATTTCTAACATGGAACCTTAAGGCTCTAATACCAATTAAAGGAACACAAAGACCACTGAGAGGGGGGGGGGTGAATTAGTGGACTAAAATTTTCAACTTCTAAGCAATATGATAATGAACTCTAAAAGCATAAACCAGAAGCAAGGAAAGGTATTTAAACCAAACACACAAAATGCATCCCACAACACAATATATACGAGGAAAAACCCAAGATGGGAAAAAACCTCAGTGAGAATAGCTTTTAGAGGCTACTGCTCCAATCCAGCCTCACAATGCAAATGCTTCCTTTTACAATTTATGGGCACCAACCCAAAGGAACACCAATTCCTAGTTTATGAGCCACAACTCAAAGGAGCCTCTACCCCTAATTTGAGCACCCACTTGGTTGATTACAAAAATAAGGAATTTTTATTACAATTTTAGTTTCATGTTGCAAATGAAGTTTTTCAACTCAAATAGATTTATGCACTTGTGTTAACTTGCTATCCTCAAACAACTTCTAGTCTGCAATCATTCACAACCTCTGCAAATACTCTTGATGCCTCTTTTCTATTCCTCTTTAACCTCACAACATACTCTGTGATATCCTTTGCATCAATACAATAAGCTTCCACAAAAACTTATCACATGCCTTCTCACACTCTTGCAAAAATAAAGCATTCAACACTTAGGTATATTACATACTCTGTTTTCACATAGTTATCTTCTGTTCTCCACACTCATACTTCTATCTCACACTCTCTACTCTGATTACAACATTATGTTCTCATACATAGTAGTAATGAATAATAACAACCTTTTTATTATTACTACTATAGAACAAAGAGAAAATTCATAGCCCTAATTCTTAAATAAAACATTTCTGCAATATTCTGTCAGTAACAATCTGATATTCCTATAGCAGTTTCTGCAAATTTCTGATAAATGCTTGCAACAATATGATTTTTAATCTGAGGCATCTTATCTCTAACATTACAACTTCTACATATTCTCTAACCTTCTTTATCATTTTATCATTTTATATTCTTGTAAAACATTAAACAAAACTAAATCTTATTCTCTTGCTGTTCTTCCATATGCAAGTTTTTAATGCTCTTGTTGAGCAACTAAAAAATTTGATACTGCTACTTCTTTTTAAAATTTTTGCAATCAATTTAAAATGCTTCATCCTTATTTTAAAACAAAACAAAAAAAATCAAATACCTTTTGCATCGAAGGTTTGTTTTTCCTAGATAAATCTGATTTCAAATCAGTAATAAAAACCTAAACTAGGGCATCACCATCTTCTTTGATAGCCTTTGCAAGAGGTATGAAATCTAGATAAAAATATTAGAAAATATTTTCATTCAATCACTGCTACAGAAGCTTTTCCACCAAGTAAGGGATAAAATCAGATTTTGTTCAAATCATTCCAAAGCAGCTCAAAACAAGAAAAGAAGATGTTTTTTTTAAAACAAAAGATTTGATATAACCGCCTTACCACAGTGAGGTGTCGACTTAGGGTTTAAACTGCCCTACCTAGTGTTTGAACAAAATATTCGACTCAAGGTTAAGTTGACTACATATTATCCTATAGCCGTCATAGTCTCTGAGCACTGATAGAAGTAAATTAGATCTTCTGTAGCTGTACACAACAAAAAATATACACATGCATAAACCCTAGTAGATAAGGAAATATTTTAGTTGGCCAAACCAACACATAAGTTCAAAGTCATCATTATTCCAATCTCCTTTAGCCATGTCAGCTTTCACTTATCGGTCCAAGTTGTAAAGATAGATTTTTACATATTAAAATATTAACTAGCATTGAATTTGTTTTAACCTGTTAAGTCTCTGTTGCTGTGAAGCTCCTATCACTCTGCAGTCATCTTCCTATTGCATGAACTGCATAATAATATGGCTGCAAACTGTGAAGTTCCTATAGTGATTCTTGTTCCAATAGCGATGCTTATTCCTATAGCTACATATAAAAATTTGTATACCATGAGTTGACATCAATGGAAATCTAATGCCAATCAACAAAACTCAATGCCAATAGTAATGTGAAATTGCACATGGTGCAATTTTACGATATTAAATTTTTCCCTCACTTTAGCGAGCATATGCATTCTAAACATGTATGAGCTAAAGTAGAAAGAGGTCAAAGAGAATATACCCAAGATGATTACGACACAAGTCTTCAATCTGGTATATGCGATGTAGAGAAGCTAAGCTAGGACATGAAGATGACACAAGTCTTCCATCTTGTAAATTTGGATGCTATCTCACCACACACATGTTAGTTGTAGACAAACACGTTAGGAAAAAAAGCAAAAAATAGACATGAAATTTTTGCAAGTATGAGCAATTAGTGTTGTCATTGTTGTCTATTATTGGGATAGGTTGTTTCAAGAGTATGAGTAGTTGATGTTATCCATGCTTTGATTAGTTGCATTATGTTGTCATTAGTAAAGCTACTAGTGTTAACCTCTAGTGTTTTATGACAAGAATTTGTGATCTATGGTTAAGTTGCTATATTGCAATTAGTTTAGTTGTATTGAGGAAGTGCTAAAGATAATGAGGATGTGTCTCTGGTGCTTGGTTTCCAAGTGCTTTTGAGAAAATTTGATAAAAAGAAGAAATAATGTGTTGTAGTGGTGTTATGAGTTGTAGGGTTGTGTTCTTGTGTTGCTCCGCATTTCTTCTAGGTTCAAGATCAACTTATGTGCTTCAGATATATTGGTCAAATATGTTCAAAGGTGTTGTATCCAGAATTTAGTGTGCTCGATCATTGTGCAAAATAAGTTGTGTTCACTAGAGTGTGAGTTGTGTATTACAGAGGTGTCTGGGAGAAATTTTTTTGCTTCACGTTTCTCTACAGTTATGTTTCAAGTCTTATAAATTTGAAGGTGTGTTTATTGTGTTGGTATCTTTGCTCAATTGAGGTGGTTTGAGGTTTGGTGCTTTAGAAGTTAGTTTCTAGAGTTACAATGTATGCTAGAGTTGTCTCAACATGTTGGGTGCATACATTCTTTAGGTGAAATTCGTTGCAAAAGAGTTTGTTTGATTTCAAAGTGTTTATAGAATATTCTAAAGTATGTTCTAATGACATCTATTGTTCATGAGTTATGGCTAGATCAAAGGAAGAATGTACTTAAAAGCTTAATGTTGTTTACACGAGTAACAACTAACCTTGGTGTTTACACTACTTGCAAAGGTGCTTGATTCTTTATGGAAGTATGGTGTGGCATGTAAGGATAGATTTAGGTCCTAGCTAAGGAATTTTGTGGTTCACCTTCATTCATTTCCACCACGGGAATGTTTTGATGCTGACCTAATTTTAATTTGCACGGTTGATGTGCATAGCTGACCTTGTAGAAAGTTTTGAAGGTTAAAGATCATATACATATGAGCTGAGTTGTTGATGGATTGTGTGGTAGAAGAGATAAAAAAGTATGATGCAAATTGTAGAGTTATAGAGTGTGAATTTGAGAAGTTTAGTGTGAGATTTCATGCGTTAGATTACTGGATGCAGTGAGAAGAAGGTGTCTACAATTCTTCAATCAGGTTGTGAAGGTGTTGAAGACATTGTGGTAGATTCTCTATTTCATTGAGATAGTTTTATCTATGTAACATTTCTTCTCTATCTTCTTTTCTATTCTAGCAGTGAGCCTTTCTTTTCTGGGTAGTGAGCTCTCCAACAATGAGCCTTTGTAATTGGTGTTGTTATTAATTATAATGCGAGCTAATCCTCATCGTAGTTTTTCCCATCTTGGGTTTTCCAAGTAAATATAGTGTTCTCTTGTGTATGGTGTTGTGTTTCAATTTCTATTATTTACTTTCTATGATAAATCATCATAAAAAATTTAAGAGTTTATTGAATGAATGTGGATTTGAATGTGTATGAGGGTTTTGAAGTTTTAAGGTACAACTAATTCACCCTCCCTCTCAGTTGTCTTGTGAATTCAATAGACATGCCATGATATGATCAAATAAAAGATGAAAATGATAGGTATGGATAGCAAGGATAGAGACCATATGACAAGTGGATAGGCCTATGGTAGTTAAAAATTGCATTACAGGACAATCACAAAAAATACAAGAAAAGTCTAGCTAGATTTCCCCCAAGCTAGATGACAAGACATAAGACATCAAGACATAGATTTAAATATTTTTGAAAATTAAGAAAATATGATAGCCCCCCTTAGAATGATGTGTGCCATGCAAAGTAGCACATGTCATTATAAGGAGAAGAGAAAGACAAAGAGATGTCATGGCACAAAATACATAGCAAGATGTATTCATGGGATTTTTTTACACGAGGGACAACACATATAATCCATAACATCATGAAAGAGAAAAATAGAGATGAAGAAATCAAGATCACAGGGGGATCCAATTATTTGGGGTCAGAACTGATCATAGACATAGATAGATAAATATAATATAGTACGTATGAACTATCATCACCACCCAAATAGATCAGAATGAGAAGAAGAGCACATGAAGACAAAATAAAAATAAAAATTGGGTCAACATGGAAGAGGTCTAAATTCCCCCATGCTTTGCATCATCCCTAATGTGAAAGCTAAAATGTACTACATATAGAAGAATGATGAGACAAATAGAATAATTTTTATGATAAATTTTATCTCATGTATCCAAGTACCTACAAGGGCATCAAGGGTCCTCTAGGTGAGAGCACAAACACAAAAAAAAGCACAAGGGACACAAACAAACACACAAATCTAATCCAAAGATAAAGAAGATGTATTGCTCTAGTATAACACCTCCAATAAGTCATCAAGTGCTCCCAATCTAGATCATTGTATGGGGAGGGAAGACGAGCTTGTAGGGGATAGAGAGGGGGGTGCTTGCTAACTCACCTGCAACAAGGGCCAGGGAGGAGGCCGCCTCAACATCTTCATCAACAAGGTCCTTCTAGGCTAATGTCACATACCTAAGAAAAAATAGAAGAAAGAGTGGTAATATCCTCCATCAAGTCAAATATACACTTCTCTAGAGTGAAGTTTTTTGATTGAATGGGAGGTGGACAACTAGCCAAAGAGTCATTTTTGACCTCCAAAAGAGGGGCAGTGACAAACTCTAAGAAAGGAGGTGATGTACCTATCATGAGGATAACACAAGCTAAAGAAGAATAAGATGAAGAAGGTGAAGAAGACTTTTTGTGACTATTGTCTGGAATGAGTTCATGTTTTGACTTATGCTTAAGAAGAGGATGGGACATCCTCACAAAAAAAGTGAAAGAAGAAGAAAGAACAAAAGCCACAATAGACACAACCTTTGTGTGAGGCATGCCAATGAGATCAAGGAAAGGTCGAGGAATATTTGTTAAAGAGATAATCAGACGCGGCTCCAAGAAAGGAGCGATGAACACTTGCACTCTTTTGGGGTGAGGTTCATCGAGATCCTCTAAGGAAGCTGACAGAAACAATGAGGCGATGGGAACAAAAGTAGAAATGAAAGTAGAGAAGAGATGAGAACTAAAGTGAAAAGAGGAACAAGAGACTCCCCCTTGGTTTTCTAAGAGGCTTCACATTTTTGGGCCAAGGCCCATTGGTGATGCTTACGCTCACACACAAGATGGTTGCAACAATTATGGGCACTAAGAGGTACAACATGAGAAGACTCTAAAGGATCTTGGCCCACCCAAAGGGTAGTCTCCACAATCGTTACCATCAAAAGAGCAGGCTCTTGAGGAGGAACAAGAGGAGGCACAAATATACGAAGAGAGATGGGGGTGGGGGTCTTGATGACGAGCCCATTTCATTTTTCTAACTTAAAGGTAGGTGGGGGAATAGGAGGAGGCCTCAAAGATAGAGAACCAAGAACAACCCCACACATATGCCCCCCCTTGCCATATAGGGTGGGTCGGGTTGCTATGGTAAGACATGAAGCTGAAACACCTACGATTTTGATCTCCACAATATGGGCAACTTCCTCTTTCCTATGCCAAGCATAGTAGAAGGAACTAAGGACACAACCAAGGGATATGAAGTTGCATAAAAATATGAAGAAGAAATAGATGTCCTAGGGACAAGATCTTGTTTTTTCTTAGCCTTTGGAGGGGTAGAGGATGAGGCATTTTGTTGTGCATGCAAAGAAACCTTCAAAGAAATAACATGAGAAAAAGGTGAGAAACCAATTTTAGGCACCTAACCTCTAGTGCTATACCTAAAGTAAGCCTTGTATAATAAGTATCCTCTAGGTAGAAAAGTTCCCACTAGAGTGGGCTAAACATGATCAAGGAAGAAGCCCCCACATGACACTAGTGGTTTGTATTTAGTGTCTTGGTGAGTGTACATTGTTCCCGTATGAGGGAAATTTAGACATTTGTGGATAACAGAGGCAACCACATTCATAGAGACTAGCCACGGGATGCCTAGTCTAACTTTGAAGAGGTCAGACTCTGGTATCATGAAAAATGGAACTTCTAGAGTTTTAGGTCCAACTAGGACTGACAGAGATATAGAACTAATTGGTAGAACATGAAGACCATAATGCGTATGGAGCATGGTTTGCAACTCCTCATATTTCTCCTTATGCAAATTATTTATGAAAAAAATTCTCCTCTATGATCATATTGACTTGACTCATGGGGTTAACCATAACACTATTTATGACATTATCATTGATGTGAGATGGGATACACAATGGAGAGGTCTCTTTATTGAGGGGTAGGTCACATGGTGTGAATATTATATTAGGTATACTATCCACATGGCCTAGAGGAGGAATAGAGTAAATGAAACCACATTCACATACTTAGATGGATTTATATTAGCAAAAAAGAAGCAGGTGTTATAAGATTGGAAAAATGGGATGGAAAGGGATCTATGTAAATCTACAACTGTCTGTTAGGTTTTGCTAGAAATTTATTAGATTTTTTATTTTATCATCAAGTCAGATGGTACCATTTTTGATGTTGTCTTGTATAACATGACAAAGGCACATGCATTTCTTGGTATCATGACCTAATACTTGAGGGTATTGGAAAAAAATTTATGCATCATACCATTGAGGATAGGGCTCAAAAAGTGGCTCGATCTCTGGAAGAGATATTATACCATATTTTAATAATTTCTATAGGAAATTTGTATAAGATTTAGATAAATTTATAAAAATTATATTTAAGCCTACATAACTTTTATCATTTGGATCAGACACCATTTTTTCTATCACTTTATTTTTCCTAGACTCTCCAAAGATAGAGATGGCCAACTAAACATCTAGATGGGAGGACGAGGAATAATCCCTATACTAAGCAACCGTCTATTGGTACTCATGCAACACAACACATAGATGGGCAAAGGAGGGATATTTCATTAGAAGAAATTTATCTCATAATGTTGATAGTAACTTCTTGATGAAAACACATTGTACATCAGTATTTGGCAAGGCATAGGAGATTTGAAAAAATAGGGCTTGGTAAGGGATGATAAAATTAATCAATTTATCATGCACACCCTACTTACATTGCACGAGATCAATAAAGGCAACCTTTAGTCTGATATTAGCCTGGAATTGCTGTAAGAATTGATCTACCAGCTGGTCAAAGGAAAAGATAGAGTTATCATGGAGAGAGCAATACCATTCCAAGGTAGCATCCTTGAGAAAACACAAAAATATTTTTTCCATCAAAGCACCATGATTGAAGAAAATGGTACACATGGCATTAAAAGATGAGAAGTATGTCTGCGGATCTCCTTTGCCACTATAATTTTCAAACTTAGGAATATCCATCCCTTGAGGGATGGGGGTATTAAGGATAGAACAAGACAAAGGGCTATAGTGAAAATAAGGCTGGAACATAGGTTGAGAAGAAAAATTGGTCAAATTTTCCAAATGAGATTACATCCACCCCATGTTTTGTAGTAGAGCATTGAGGATGGGATCTATAGACAAAGTATGACTAGATGTAGCACCAAAGGTAGAGATGTTTCAAGTCCCAAATGTAGGAATCTCAAAATTCAAGGGAACTTGATTCACTCTAATTGTAAGAATTTCCGTAGATATGGTGGTGGTATTATTAACAACAATATTGATGGAAGGACCCATGCAAACCATGTGGATAGACACTCCAAGCATTAGAACATTCAGTTGGTGACTATATATTTATGAATGAACATATTAGGGGTTGCCCAAGATAGAAGTGTATGATGTGATATGGGTCCCCACAATGTTTATAATTCCTCGAAGTAGCCCCAAACCTCTTCGATCGATAATTAGTAAATTCCTTAGATTGTTGAGGAGAGGAGCTACTTGAGAATAAGAATTTTCTTTTACTAGGAACTCTTCGAGTCTTACTTCCAAAGATAATCTAATCTATAGGAACCCTAAGAGAAGATTCATTAGCTAAGGAAGAGGAAGAGTTTGAAGGAGAGGCCAGTGGGGTATGAGTTTTAGTTTCAACACAAGGAGGGGAGAATCTGACAATGAGTCCTATAAAGAAATCCCTATATTCCAAACCTAGATGGAGAGGACTAAACCTTCTAGATCCCATATCAATATGTCAACAAATCCTTCTGACTACATGCTTGAAGGTAGTGGATTGGGTTGTGAAGCTTATAAAGCGTCATGAAATGCTATCCAATACATGCCCTGACAAGAGAAGAAATGTTTTGACACAAAGATAAAAGGAAAGATAGGTTCACATCGAGTTCACTAAAATGTAAAGGAGAAGATTCACTACTCCCGAGTCTCTAGGACAAAGAAGAGTATACAAGGAGAAAGTGGTCCTCAACTACCTCAAAGGCTAAGGTTAGGTGATAGGAGATAGCTAAGGGGATTTTTTTGTAATACTTTATGTTTTATGGATAATTTTTGGAAATGACTTCAAAATCCAAAAGATTAGGCCTCAAAGGTCTCGGGAGAAAGTTGACTAGCTCTCGACCAAAGGATGACAATGCGACATGCAAACATCCCCACAACGTAATATGGTCTCGTATAAACTGAAAATAGAGAAAGCCTACCAAAACACATAGAGCCTACTGAGAACTTGGGGATTGAAATATGACTATTTAACTAAGCTAACAGAATGCTAAAATGATAGACAGTGCAACAATAAGAATACTAACACATTCAATAATCTAAACTAATGAAGCAAAATGATGAGAGATAAAAGAGAGAAGCAGACTCACAAGAGGTCCAAATCTATGTATCCTCCTACAAAGCTCCATATGAAAAACCTCTACACACAAAGATAATGAAATTTTTTGGGGTTGTTTCGGGGTTTGCCTTAGTCAAACCCCTATTTTGGTGTTTCCACCTCCACATATAGCTAAGAAGATAAAGAGATAACGAAATATATAATAGATGATGAAGAGTGATGAAAGAAAGAAAGTAGACACATTAGAATGAAAATATACTACCAAACAAAGATGATAATATAAATAAAAGAGAGTGTTTACCCTCCCTTCAACAAGCCTATAAAGCTGAAAGAAAGTGCAACACTTGAGAGAGCTAAGACGTCGATGTAGAAGCCAAGAACTTGCAAGAAAGCTTAAGAAAAAAAGTGTAGAAGTGATGTAGAATGAGAAAGAGAGAACTTGAGAGTGAGATTACCAGAATGAGAGTGATAGAATTAAAGATCAAATGAGATAATGAAATAATGGAAGGAAGAATGGAAGAAATGCATGCAAAAGACCATTTTTGGGCATGTTTGTGACCATAGAGGCATTACACTTCATGTGCAAGCGAAAGTGTAATGTCCCAATGACCATAGACTTGGGAATCTTGTTAGGATGTTCAAGCAGTGTGTAGGCATTTTCATGTCATGGAAGCATCCCCAACAAAAACTCATTCAAAGACTGAAAACCAAGGGGTCAAGGATGAATTTGAAGGAAAGGAAAAGGGGAATTTGCATTATCATCCTTATTAGGCTAAAGGGAAGGTTATATAATGTGAAATTACATGTGGTGTAATATTAAAACATTACAATTATATTTATTTTGGCACACCTTGTTGGAAACTTCATCCCAAATCTAACCATTTCTCAAAGTTTTTCATCAATTTTTCCTATAGATTATAGGTTGACATCGGTACTTTGTATTTTGGTGCCTATGTTACACATTATATTATCTCATGCTAAAGTGACACCTATAATTTATTAACTGTGACTATATTTTCTTACTCTTCATCATTTTTTTCAACCTTTTTCACCTTATTCTAACTTTTATGTAGTATTTTTCCATTTTATTTTCATATTTTTCTAATGTTTTCTTGCATGTTTAAATTCTCTTGCAAGGTTCTCATCATCTTTTTCGACAAGCTATTTTGGTGCCTTTTCATTCTCCCAAATCAATAATGTTATTAATTGCTCTAACCCCTCTTTTTTACATTATTTTTCATCCTCCTCATATTAATTGCTCTAACCCCTCTTCTTGTAGGTTTTGGATTAGTGAATGCATAGTCTTTTGAGTTTCCTATGTAGTTCATTTCCTTCACTTCTCACCACTTGTAACATATTATTTGGCTCTTCTACTTGTTAAACATTTATACATTATTTTGGGGTTTTAACTATTTAATATTATCATTTTCTATAACCTAACCACTTTTATGCAGAATAATTTTTTGGACAAAGTCACTCTCAAAACTATTAACATATTTATGTTTTAGGTTTATCTTTTTAAGGCTTATAGATTATTTGTACATTAATATTTAAGGTGAATGAACATTTTTTGTTGTGTCTTTGAGTAGGTGGCTTGTATTCTCTCCTCTTGCTTTGAAAAATATACTTGAGGATCAAAAACATTAGTTTTCTCTCTTTTTATTTTTTCTTTTCATCCCAATGAACCTAAGTGTGTACTATCTCCCCTTTTTCTTTGTGCAATATTGGGTGAAAAAAGGTGCTTATGTATTCCTTTCTAGGGGGACTTCCTAAGGATTTGATCACCTTAGGATATGACCTCGACCCACATGTTGTGGTTGGGTATAGAAATTTGGATAATTGTGAGACTCCTCCATTTGAATGAAACTTATCATTTCAAGTTAAGCTTGAAATAAATTTATACCTTGAAAAGTGAAGGAGGAGAATGGGTTATCCTCTTAAACCAAGAAATAAAAATATAATTTTATTTCACAAAGTTGGACCTTACATACCCTTGTGGCATATAGAGGATTCCCTTAGCAACCTTGTTCATCCTAGTTTAGGACCTTTTGGCCATTTTTCTTATGGTGCATTGATAAGAGGTTTTCCTTGAGAAACTAATCACTTTATACTTTCAAGTTGATGGTATAGAGCTTACTTTGGGTAAGGATTTATCCTCAAAGGTAAGGGGTGTAGATGTGGTCCATGACCTTTTCACTCCTTGGATATCTTCAACATGGTAGATAGTATATTGGTAGGTTCATATAAGTTAACACTCCCACTTTACTAAAATTAGGTTGTTATTATTGGCATATGGATTTTAGTGTTGTCATTGATGGAAACCTAAGTCATTAATCCAGTCCATAGTTTAGTATTGGTCCATACCAACAAACAGAGTAAAGAGCTAGCTAGTACCAGAAGTAAGAGTGAAGAATAGGGTATCTGGTTAAAGTTAACACTATCGATCTGTATACTTCACCAAATTATCATTTTTGGTTGTGGATCTCAGAGAAAAGTATTTTGGTGTCTGTACTACCTTATCCAAGAATTATTTGGGTGCGCATTCACTGGTGTACGATCTAGGAGATCTGGTGTATTAATTTTTTGGTTATCAGTGCTAGAAGGCTGACTTGGTAGATATAGCCATTGCAGATGTTTAAGGAGTAATTGCTCAAATGTTTTTGTGCTCAAATGTGTTTACTTAGGTCCTTATTATGATATGGCTGACTATGGGTGGTGCACATTGATAATTAGTTGTGGATTTAGCCGATTGTTGGAAAATATTATATGTTTTGTCAAAGTCGACTTATGGATGATCAAATATTTGGTTGCAAATATATATAAGAGATTAGTTTTATCATTGATACACAGATGGAGGATGGTATGCGAAGTATGTTAGTGTGTGGTGCGAAATTCAGAAGGATAGTGGTGCGAATTTAATTATGTATGGATTGGTGATGCAAATTGTAGAGCAGAGCAGAGCGAAGTGAAGAATCAGACAAAAGGTCCAGAATATGATCTATGAGCTGAAATAGAAATGTAACTAGGCATGAGTAGATGCTATTAATTTAGTTCAATCCTTCAGATGGTTTTAATCTGAACATTTTGTAAGGTAGTGAGCCTCCATATTTTGAGCAGTGAGCTCTAGGTAGTGGACCTAAATGCAAGTGCATTCCCATTTTGTAAAACTTATATTTGAGTACTCAAATTATGGATTAACCTCCACCGTCGTTTTTCCCCTAACAGGGTTTCCACATAAAAATCCTTGTGTTATGGTGTTGTGGATGATTGCTTCATATGTTTGCATCTTTGTTTTGGTTTAATGTTGAAATGGTTTAAATATCAGATTAATAAAGTTCAAAAAATTATAGAACATTGATTCACTCCCCCTCTCAGTGTTCCCTTGAGTGCAACAATTAGTATCAGAGCGCTGGTTCCTTAGAAGGAGTTTGAAAACTTGAGGTGGATCTTGAAATGTAATGGACTCTGATAGTCTTCAAAAAAAATTTTTGGTGGCACTTGATGACCTTGATCAGTCTAAAGCAAAAGTCCAGGAATTGAAAGAAAATCTTAAGGATGCTGAGAAATTCATTCAGTCATTAAAGGATCAGATTGCAAAATCTAGGGAAAAGAGGAAGGATATTTGTGACAAGATTAAGCAAAAAGAGAGCAAAAACATGGATGGTGCTCACCTAAATAAAACCTTGAAGGAAATAACTCAAGAATGTGAAAAGCTTGCCAGAGACAATGCTACCCTAAAACATGAAATGGAATCCATGGTGATGAAGTTGACTAAAGAAATTGAATAAAGAAAGAAGAATGAGGAGAGTCTTGCCCAGTCCTTAAAAAAAGATCTGATGAATGTAGAAGAATAAATGGATAATTCATTTAGTTAGAAAATGAACTGCAACAATCCAGAAACAATGAAGAAGAACTTGAAAAATAGATCATTATTCTCAGGGATGAACTTGCTACTACAAATGAATACAAGGAGAAGTTTAAGATTAGCTCAGTTAAGATTGATGAGCTGACTCAAATTTAGAAGAGTGGAAATGACAAGCGTGGTCTTGGATATGAGAAAGGAGAAAGTTCTGGATCTGGACAAAGAAATTTAAGGCAAGGAAATCAGATGAACAAAGGTGGAAGGTATCCGGTAAGACAACCTAATGCTCAAAAGTTTAATGGATACTATTTTTCTTGCAATAAATTTATTCATATGGATACTCAATGTAGAAGTAAAATGAAATCAATCGATTCATCATTCTCTGGTCATTGTTTCAATTGCAATAAGTTTGGTCATAAATCAATTGAATGTAGAACTATGTCAAACAACTCTGTCAGTAGAAGGAATGTTGAATCTTACACCTGTGGAAGATTTGGGAATATTTCTAATCAATGCAGATCAAGAAGTAATCAATGGAATGATTGTTCTAGAGAAGGAAATACTGTGTGCTACAATTGCAACAAATATGGTCACATTGAAAGATTCTGCAAAAATGAAAATGTGGGTAAAAGAGGTCCGATATACAAAGCTAGAAACTCACAAAAAGATACTAAAGGAAAAGGGAAAGTAAATGTGGATGAAATAAGAGATCAGATGAAGAAGACATGGGTAAGGAAGAATGAGTCTGATATTGGAAATGGTTCTGCACTGGAACCTACTTCCGGTAATTCCTCTAGGAACTGATCTCAGGCCATTGGCCTAGGGGGAGTTTTTCAAGAAAATCCTTTTTCCCCTATCTGTAAGCTAGTACTATATTAATGATCTATAGATGTTCTAGAAAACACTCACAAGGAAATTCAAGAAATTGAAGATGCACAAAAGAATCTTTCTAATACTGTTTGAGAAAACAAGGTATCCAGAACACCTAGGGAAAAGGCATTTATTACAAGTGTGCGAGATATAAAAGACATGTTGAAACCCTCATTTTTCAATTTGCATCAAATAAGAGAAGAAGGAGAGTGCTCTACAATAGAATTTCAAAGGCGTGAAAGAATTTCGGCTACAAAACCCTAATTCATCAGGTACTTTAGAAATCTTTCATTTAATTTGGTGTGCGCTTGATAGAAATGAAACATGAGTTCAAAAGGAAAAATGGAACAAATCAAAGGAACAATCAATATAGATGAATATAAGAGTGAGACAATTAGAGTCCTAAGGAAGTTGTTGCCTGATGAATTGAAGTGGTTGAAAGAAGCTAAACACAAGAATTTGGACATTTGGAATGAGTTTCCCTATTTCGAGAATGCATAAATCATTAAGCTTATTTTGAGTAGATTGAATGACGATACTCTAATTCTAGAAAAAACCTACCTCATTTCAAATGAAGTAATTGAAAATTTATCTGGATTATGCAAAATTGGGGATATACCGAGAAATAATTCTATCCGGAATAAAGAAGTCAAAACCCTAACTAGAGTTATTATAGATCAAAGGGCATTGATAATTTTGAAAATCAGAGATTCAGTAACAAGGTAAATTGCACATGAAGTATCCTATAAAATATTTTTTAGAAATAGAGGAGGTGCAACTTCAGTAGGTGCAGTTTACATCTCTCACAAAATGATAATGGAATGTCAGAACTTTGACCTGTGCGGACTGCTAAAGGATCAACTGATGGAGAACGTGAAATTAACAAAGGAGACAGGTTACCCTTTTAGGTTTTGTACTCTGGTTATATGTCTAGTAATATATTTTTTGAAATGTTTACCGATGAAAAACAATGTGATGTGGAAATAAAATGAACCAGTATGCAAACAAATCTATACATACTCTAAGAGTTTGGAAAAATGTGATCAAGAATTCAAAAATTTCTTTAAGAGTTTGCTAGAAATTTTTGGCTTAGTTGGTATTTCTCTTTTGGTAAGGGCACTTGAAGTTGGTTCCTATTTTGGTGAGATGGAGAGAAAGAAGAAAATATAAAAAGAAACTGTTGCCTATACCCCTCCGGTATGCAAGTTTCCAAAAACTGAAGGAAAAGGAAAAGAACAGGAGATTGTGGATATACCAGATGAGGAATTTGATAAGGAAACTAAGGACACACAAGGAAAAGAACTGGAATCAAACAAACCAAAGCAAGAAAAGGAAATGACAAAAGCAAGTGGAGAAGAAGATGACTTAACAAAAGAAAAACTACTACAACTTGTTCATGAGGAAAGTGTAATGCAAAAAAATTCTAAGTTATGGTCTATCAGACCCTCATATGACCAGGATATGATTTTGAGTGTTCTAAGTGCTCATGTTGTGCATAGTCAGATCAAGTTGGAGATTTTGCAAAATATTTTGCTAGAAGAAATGATTGAATACATCAAGGAAACCATGGAATCTGAGTCTCAAAACAAAGAAGAAGAAGAAGTAATCTTACATCTGAAGAAGCAATATAAAATATCTCATACCAAGTTGAAAAGAAAAATGAATGAACTAAGGCAATGCATAAGTGCAGAAAATAACATCTATAACTACTTCATTCGTTGGCCTCATACAAATAAAAACAGGATCAAATTGAAACAAAGTTAAATGGGATTGGAAAAATCTTTGATATGTTTCAGGATTAGGACAATACAATCAAGAAAAGGATTCAAGAGTTATAGTCTGAGCATGCAAAATTTCAACTCACTAAAAACAAGCTTGTAGACACTTTTTGGAAAGTAAAGGACTTAACTAAATGTAGATCAGAACAAATGATTGAGATGCCGAGGAAAGGAGAAGATTTAGAGAATAAGATCACAATTCTAGAATACCTCATCGAGATTTTCAACAATACATCTAAGAATAAAATCATGATCATAATCATTGGGATTGCAATAGAAGCTTGGAAGAAATTCCTTCCGGAGATGAAAGAAAATCACAAGATAATCTTCTGACTCATGCAACATATTGTTCTTTTTCAGAATTCAAAATCAGTTTTGAAGTTTTGGTTATATTTCAAATGGGGAGATTCAATACGTATTTTTCATTGATGTCAAAGGGGGAGAGAGAGCAGTGAAAAATGCCTCATCAATCTCAGGAGGAGCTATGTTTTGAAGTTTTAAAGTTTGGCAGCATACTCATATTGGTTTTGACACTTAGTCATTTTTCACTAAGTGTTGCCATTAATTCCAAAGGGGGAGATTATTAGCATTTGGATTTTAGTGTTGTCATTGATGGAAACCTAAGTCATTAATCCAATCCACAGTTTAGTATTGGTCCATAATGGTAGATAGAGTAAAGAGCTAGCTAGTACCAGAAGTAAGAGTGAAGAATAGGGTATCCAGTTTAAGTTAACACTATCGATTTGTATACTTCATCAGATTATCATTTTTGGTTGTGGATCTGAGAGAAAGGTATTTTGGTTTCTGTATTACCTTATCCAAGAATTATCTGGGTGCGCATTCATTGGTGTACGATCTAGGAGACTGGTGTATTGATTTTCTGGTTATCAGTGCTAGAAGGCCGACTTGGTAGATATAGCCATTGCAGATGTTTAAGGAGTAATTTCTTAATTTTTTTTATTCTCAAAAATATTTACTTAGGTCCTTATTATGCTATGGCTGACTATGGGTGGTGCGCATTGAGAATTAGTTGACTATTGGAAAATATTATATGTTTTGTCAAAGCCGACTTATGGATGATCAAATCTTTGGTTGCAGATATATATAAGAGATTGATTGTATCATTGATACATAGATGGAGTATGGTATGTGAAGTATGTTAGTGTGTGGTTCAAAATTTAGAAGGATAGTGGTGCAAATTTACTTATGTATAGATTGGTGATGCGAATTGTAGAGTAGAGCATAGCGAAGTGAAGAATCAGACAGAAGGTCCAGAATCTGATCTATGAGCTGAACCAAAAGTGTAACCAGGCATGAGTAGATGCTATTACTTTAGTTCAATCCTTCATATGGTTTTAATATGAGATTTTTTTAAGGTAGTGAGCCTCCCTATTTTGAGCAGTGAGCTCTAGGTAGTGAGCCTAGATGCAAGTGCATTCCCATTTTGTAAAAATTATATTTGAGTACTCAAATTGTGGATTAACCTCCACCATGGTTTTTCCCCTAACAGGGTTTCCACGTAAAAATCCTTGTGTTATGGTGTTGTGGATGATTTATTTGTGTGTTTTCATCTTTTCTTTGGTTTAATGTTGAAATGATTTAAATATCAGATTAATAAAGTTCAAAAAATTGTAGAACACTGATTCACCCCCCTCTCAATGTTCCCTTGATTCCAATAATTATTATTCTTGGTGTGGATTCTTGTTGAAACCAAAACACTCTATTCCCCCCTCAATCCAAATTGTTTTCTTGATATGTTTTTTAAGTTATCCCTTCAAACAAAATAAAGTGAAGCTTTTTCTTACAATTTATCCTAAGAATTCAAACCTTTTTCCATATTTCATCTAAAATCCAAATTTTCCTTTGTCCTTCAATCCCAAATCAAATCTTCCCCTTCTTCTAATACAATTCCTCCCATATGAAGTCACCTCTTTACCAATTAGTGATTGTATATATCATCACCTTTACAAACATCCATCCAAATCCTCATCCATCTTCTATTCTAAATACAATATTTTTAATCGACCCTCAAATATTCCCCAATCCATTTTATCCCTTATCTTAATCTAATTTATCCTAATCTCATCCTAATCCGTAAACCCAAATCCCAAGTCTCAAATTCTAACCCTTCACTTCATCCTCTAATCCAATCCCCAAACCCTCATCCAAAATCCTAGGTAATTCAAACCAAATTAAGAAAATCCTAAAACACTAGGTAATATTAATCATCCATATTCTTCATTCTTATAAGATATATCAATTCAAAATCCCCAACCAAAAATCAAGACCCAATCCAAAATACAAATCAAATCTGATCAACCAAATTGAATTACCCTCTTAAGGTCTTAATCATTGATCTAATCCACCCTATCCACTCTCTTCCAATCCCTTCTAATATAATTTATTATAATCCTCATTCAATCCCATTCTTCCATCCCAATCGAATCCAACATCATGCTTCATTTATGCTTTGATGTTTCCTCTTTCCAAACCACAAATCCCACATTTGATGATGATAATTCTAGCCTTGTCAACCAACCTAATTACTATCCCTATGATGGTGATTGGAGTCTTGTGGACAAATATGAGCTCCACCAATCCTTATATGGTATTTTTTTAAGCATGTTTGTAGCAATCACTTGTCCTCCATCCATAATTACTCAACTCAAAGAAATAAAAATCTCCTCCACCAATCATGAATACATCTTAGAATATATCTTAAGCCAAGACAATGATGTCATGATTAGATACCTTCTATGAATTGAAGCCAAGATTCACCCAACCTATATTCTATTTATCATCATTCGCATACCATTGAAAATGGAAATAAATCCTCTATTTTCACTCTTCCTTAATTCCCATTTATATCCAAAATTACCATCTCTAATCCCTCTCTCAAATCCTTATCCCCTTTATCAATCTTATAATCCCTTGTTTCCTCCACCTCTTATTCCAATCTTTCATTCCCAACCCTTTTTAATCCAATGAGAAAATCAAATTATCATACTTATTGATCAATTCCTCCAAGGACTATTAAAAAAGACCCTATGCCACTATGCATAAATGCATTTATTCAATCTTTCCCTATCGATAATCCATAATCTATCAAATATCTCAAATACATTAAATCCATGATATATAAACATCATAAATCCTTCATCCATCCACGTGAACCTCTCCTAGAGGTGCTTCATGCCCCTATTGCTAAATATTACCCATCTCTCATTTCCTCCAATCAAAACCAACTATGCCAAGTGCTTGTTCTAAAGCATGTTCCCAAATGTCCTCCAAATCAAGATCAAATAATCCCTTCCAATCCTTCTCACTATCCCCTTCCATCTCAAGATATAATCACCCCCATAAAACCCATACGTAAACCAAAATACTATCACATTGATTCTTCCATCTTCATCCAATATGATTTTCTTGAAGAAACTATAATTTTTACAACTTCCTGTCCCCCTTAGAATGGAATTATGTCTTGATTAAAAAATATTAAGTAGATAATGTATAGGGCCGTCCACAATGGTGCAAGATAATGGCTATAAGTTATTGAGGGTTTTACATTATTTATCCATTTGTTTCTCTCCTTCTAATTTTGGTCCCATTTCCCATGTCATTGCATGCATTTTTTGGTATTTAAATTTTGTATTATTTGTCCCGTCCTACAAAGTTAACTATTACCCTCAAAGTCTAGCAATTATTACCACGTTCTAGTGGGTGCCTTGTCATATGAAAAAATTATAGAGGGGGTGACAAAGCATAAATTTATCCCCACAATGACAAGGAAGGGTTAGGTGGAATTAACAATATAAGTAAGGAAAATATGAGATAATTCAAAGATAATTATGGAGGAAGGTGGTGGAGGTATTTTGACAAACATACGATTTAGGATCATGGAAGATGGAAAGATCTATGGGGATCATAGGTAGGGGATAGAGAAGGTAAGTGCCATCTAGAAGGCCCTAGGAAGATTTTTGTCATTTTGAATTCAGATATGGTAGTTGCAATGGATAGGGAAGAAAATTATTTAAAAAATCTAGCTATTTTTCTTGCTACCCTATATTGCAATTAGATTCCCGCTAGATAGTTTATGGATGAATGGTTTAAGATTTTTTAGAATAAGAAATTAAGAATTCAATTCTCTTTCTATAGGATGAACTTAAAAAGGGGTTATTTCTATTTTTGTTCAAAAATCACTCTATGGAGGAAAAAATGTATTGAAATAATTCTGGAATATTAGGAATTTAATATTTTAAGCAATTTCATGGTCTCTAGAGGTTTTGATTGAGGAGATCTTAGCCCTTTCTTACCCTAGATGGGTTACAATGAAAAAATCCGTACCCAATTATGAGCTTTTTTGACACAATTATGTGAGGAAAGTAATGAGGGTGGAAGAAAATAAGACTACCCTCCTACATATGGATGCAAGGTTGCTAGTCTCCTTATCCCCAGGGGTGGATATTTCTAAGGAAATAGAAATTGATGCTAGGGGGAAATTATTGACCTAGAAGATTGAGATATGGAGAGGTCTAAATGATTGATTTCTATGTAAAAAGGAAGGCCATGTGAGAAGAAACTTACCTATTTGTAAGGGTAAAATGGGAGACCAAAAGTTTAACCAAAATCTGTCAACCCTAACCCTAGGGATTTTACAAAAGGTAGGGTGAATTTTGAGAATGTAAATGATGCTAAAATAGATTTTATTGAAGTAACCAAATTAAAGCTAATTTATAATTAAATGAAGTAAACCCTAAGGAAAGTATTTTAGAATCCACTTCTAGATAGATCACCAATAAAAGCAAAGTGGTTGGTATATCAAATGTAATCCTTAGTAACCCTAATATTGAAACCAAAGGTGCAAACTCTGAGATTGAGAATTGGTCCATAGAGGAAATATATAAAGAATTAGGTGTTGCTAATTCACTCCCCATGGAAAATACATCCCAAATAAAGTATAATTATATCCCAATAGTTAGGCCTACCAATATTATTGGGCACAAGAAGAATTCCCAAGAGCTAGTATTGGACAAGATTAAACAAAGGATTTCTCAAAACAATAGTTTTAAAAAGAATAATTGCAATAATAGAGAGGATCATTCCAAGGCCATAAAGACCTTATCCAATGGGGATGATCATATTAATGGGGGTAAATAAAAAAGTTATGGAGTGTTAGGGTTTAGGAAGATCAGAGCAATAAACATTAACAATTATATGCAGATTAAATAACCCAAAAATAACAATGAAGAATAACATAAAAGAGATCAACACAAAATTTTAAGTTGGTTCACCCAATATGGGCTATATCCACAGAAAATCAGCTACCCAATGATTTTATTATATAGTGCAAAATAAATTACAATCTCGTGAATCACACACACCACAACTTACATCCCAAATTCTTATAACAAGCTTTCTAGAAACTTCTAGAATTAGGTTTTACAAAGTCATTTTTCATTTGACGTGTTAGTGAGAAAACCTTGATGTGTTAATGGGATTTTTTTTTCAGGGGCTATGCCACCGAACCCTTGCTATCAGGGGTTGCTGCCCTCAAATCCCCTCTATCGAGGGTTGTCGCCCCTGAACCCTCACTCGGGCCCCACCCAAACCCAAACCTCAACAAGGATAAATAACTAGTGTACACTATTTGCATGATTAGTCACCACATACCAACAATCTCCCACTTGGAGACTGATCAGGCTCCACACAAAAAAATCTCCCTCTTAGAGACTAATCTTGGATGACATTGCTACACTTGTAGCTCCCACTGGATTACAGGTCTGGCTGGTTTCTTATGTCCACCATTATTAGTCATGAAGACCAATGGAAACTGATAAGGAAATCAGTTTCTCCCATGTAACTTCCTTTATGAACATATCTGCAGGATTCTCACTTGTGTAAATTTTCTCTAGCTTCAACGATCCATCCTCCAAAACTAACCGAATGAAGTGGTATCTGGGCTTAGTTTTTGAATGAAAATATGAGTTCTTAGCAAGATGAATGGAACTCTGGCTATCAGTGTACAAAGGGCTATCTTCTAGTCATTTTCCCAATTCCTCTAAAAAATGTTGTAACCAAATCATCTCCTTGCTAGATTCTATAGTAGGAACATACTTAGCTTTAGTGGTTGAAAGCACAACAAAATTTTGCAACCTTGAAATCCAACTGATTACAGTACCTCCTACAGTAAAAATATACCCTATAGTACTCCCTCTATCAATATCACTTGCCAAATCAGAGTCAACATATACTTTTAGAGTAGAATTTGTTCCTCCAAAACATAGTTTCTTTGAAGTAGTACCTCTTAAATATTAGAGAATCCATTTTACCGCATTCCAATGTTCCATTCCCAAATTTCTCATATACCTGCTCACGACTCCCACTGCATGTGCAATATTTTTCCTTGTGCATACCATTGCATACATCAAGATACCAACTACTGATACATATGGTATCTTAGAGATTTTGTCTTCCCCCTCTCGTGTCTTTGGACACATCTCCTTAGTCAACTTAAAATGTCTAGGAAAAGGTGTACCAACTAATTTTTCATTCTACATGTTAAACCTTTTCAATGCCTTCTCTACATACTCACTTTGAGACAAAAATAATTTTCTATTTGTCTTGTCCCATGTGATACTCATACTAAGGATTTGTTTTGATGCACCCAAATCCTTCATAGAAAATTAATTTTCTATTTCTGCTTAAGTTCAATAATATGCTGCATGTTAGACCTGAAAAAAAGCTTTTCATCAACATAAAGCAACATGATAATATATTCCCCATTACTCAATTTATTAAAATAAACACAATAATTAGAATTCCATTTTTTGTAACCTTGTCTAGTGATAAAACTATCAAATTTCAAATACCATTGTCGAGGTGCTTGCTTCAAGCCATACAAAATTTTCTTTAACCTGCACACAAATTCCTCCTTACCCTTGACCTCATATCCCTATGGTTGCTGCATGTATATTTCCTCTTCCAAATACCCATGGAGAAATGTTGTTTTCACATTTAGCTATTCAACATATAGGTCTTCCGTAGCCACAAGACTTAGAATAGTTCTAATAGAAGTCTTACAATCGGAGAAAATATTTCATCAAAATCTATACCTTTTTTCTGTGCAAAACCTTTTACCATGAGTCTGGCCTTATATCTTTTCTTGCCTCCATCTTCTTCCTTCAACCTATAAACCCATTTATTTGGCAATGCTCTTTTACCTACAAGAAATTGGGCTAAGTCCCAAGTCTGATTCTGCAACAAGGAATCCATTTCCTCTTTCATGCCTAGCTCCCACTGCTTTTTGGTAACTACCTACATTGCTTCCATAACCTTCAGGTTCACCAAAATCAGTTAATAATATAGAATATAATGATGGAGAATTTTTTTTGGAGGTCTATTTATCCTTGTAGAATGTCTAACACTTGCAAGAGTCTGTGGGATAACTTGTTGTTGAGCATTAGGTACCATTGGCATTTTATTTTCTAGAATCTCATCCAACACCACATATTCCTTTTTGTCCTATTCATAATTCTTTTCCCACATCTGATCCTTATACATGACCTTCCCATGTTGAATATAACATCTAAATACTCCTAATTATTTCATGATTTTCATAACCCATAACCGATAACCAAATTCATCCACTCTATATCCAATGAAGGTAAATTTTTTAGACTTAGCCTCAAGCTTGGTTCTATTTTCAATATCAACATGGACAAAATCTTCACAACCAAATGTTTTAAAAAATGAATAGTTTACCTTTTTACCCATCCAAGCCTCCTTTGGAATGCCACCATCCAAAGGATTTGAAGGTCCCTTGTTTATTAAATAACAATGATATGTACAAAATCTACCCAAAAGTGTAAGGGTGTCCAACATGCAATCTCATGCTCCTTGCATGCTCCATAATGGTCCTATTCATCCTCTCAGACACACCATTTTCTGCCTACGAATTCTATTGTATGAACAATAATTTTCAAATTCTTTGTTGCAATACTCACCTCCATTATCAGATCTAAGACACTTCAACTTTTTTCCTGTCTCATTCTCAACCAAAGCTTTCCACTTTTTTGAAAGTTTCAAATACTTCTGATTTTTGTTTTAAAAAATACACCCATGTTTTCCTAGTTGCATCATTAATAAAAGTAACATAATAACAAGAGCCACCAAGAGAAGATACTTGAGCTGGTCCCCATACATATGAATGTATGAGCTCTAATTTCTCTCTTCTCTTTCCCAACTTTGAGAAATCAGACTTTTTTCTTGTTTTCCATAAACAAAATTTTCGTAGAACTCCAAGTCAATCTACTTTAGACTTGGTAGTAACTTTCTGGAGTGAAGGATCTTCATCCCTTTCTCACTCATGCCAATTCTATTTCTTTCCATGTAGCAAGTGCTATAACCGTCTTAGTAGCAAATTTTTATATAGCAACCAAGGTAGAGTGAGTATTACCAGTACACAAATACAATGTGCCTACCTTTTAACATTTAGCTACTACTAATGCACCTTTAGTGACCTTCCAGAATTTGTATGAAAAGGTAACGATGCAACCTTCACTACCTAGTTGTCTTGCAAAAATTAAATTCCTTCTCAAATTTGGAACATGCCTTACCTCCTATACCAACCATTCATATCCATTGCACAACTTGACTTTTATCTTTCCTCTTCCAACAATCTAACAAGGTTCATCATCACTCAAATATAATTGTCCAAAATTACCTTGAACATAATCTATAAAATATTTCCTATGGGGTGTGGCATGAAATGAAGCCCCTGAATCTATTACCCATGAATCATTAGCATTATCTAAACATAGTATTAAAGCATGCTGCAATTTATTACTTGCAACATTAGCTTCCTTACCATCATCATGTTGTCTATCTCCTTGTTTTTCATTTTGAGACCAACAATCCTTCTTCAAGTGTCCTAGCTTTCCATAGTGCCGACAATCCATTCTTTCTATGGATTTAGATTTTCCTTTCTTTGACTTCCCTTGTGACTTCCCATGATTTGTTGGGATTTTTCCTATCTCCTTTGTTCTTCCCCTATTCTCTACAGTCAAAGAATTACCTGATGTTGAACTCTCACCCGTGCTTTTCCATCGCATTTCCTTTCTAAGGATAACACCAACAACATCATCAAATTTCAATGTATTTAAACCAGAGACAAAGCTACTTACAACCATTACCAAGCTATTCCAGCTTTCTCGAAAAGAACATAAAATCAAGAGAGCCCTCACCTCTTCATCAAATTTCACTTTTACTGAAGTTAACTGATTGGTAATTGTATTAAATTCATTTAAATGATCTGTCACAAATCCACCTTCAATAATTTTTAGATTAAACAAACACTTCATGAGAAATACCTTATTTGAGGTTGAGGATTTTTCATATAATTTAGCCAAAGATTCCATCAGATCCTTTGTTGTCTTTTATTTTTTTATATTGAATGCCACAAATGGTGCCAAGCATAATTGAATGGTTCTTAGTGCCTTTCAATCTAGAATCTCCCATTCTTCATCAGATATCGTAGCATCTTTTTTTTTCTTTTCCTTGCAATGGCCGCTATAGATCCTTTTGATACAAATAATCTTCCATCCGCATCTTCCATAATTGATAATTTTGGCCGTTGAACTTCTCAACCTTGAAAATTTTCCTTCTTCCATTTCTCCCACTCAAATCTAGAGGTTTCCTACCAATCAACTGAAATACACGTGGCTCTGATACTAGTTGTTAGGGTTCAAGTAGATTGGAGCAATAAACATTAACAATTATATGCAGATTAAATAACCCAAAAATAACAATGAAGAATAACACAAAAGAGATCAACATAGAATTTTAACATGGTTCACCCAATATGGGCTACATCCACAAAAACCTAGCCACCGAATGATTTTATTATCTAATGCAAAACAAATTACAATCTAGTGAATCACACACACCGCAACTTACATCCCAACCACTTATAACAAGCTTTTTGGAAACTTCTAGAATTAGGGTTTTACAAAGTCATTTTTTCATTTGATCTGTTATTAGGAAAACCTTGACATGTTAACATTACAAGTGTATAGTATTTTCATGATCAATCACCACATACCAACAATGGAGGCCAAGAGCTATTGATCCAAAAAAGCATGAATCATATTAATGTGCATCTTCTAATGATAATACAATAGAGAATCCTTATAAAAGGATAATTAACCTAGAAACCCTAGGTGAGGCTAAAAAAGATAATGACATGTGCCCTCATCCTATGAAATGAGATATAAAGAAAACATGACCTAAGTAAGATTAAGTAATTAGAGGAAAATGAACCTAATAATTAAATAAATAATTAATTAGGAAATATATTTTACTCTAACACCCCCTAAGTGAAACTTAGGGAGAAGCTCAAACCTCTAAAGATAAATGCATGATGGGACTTGAAAAATAAGGCTTGGTGAGGTACCCATGTAGAAACAAAAGATCTCCCAAAACCAAGAAAACAGAGAAAAACCTAGTGGGAGAAAACTCCTCTCCAAAAGAGAGAAATACAAGTGAAGGACTGAAGAATCCTCCAAACAAGAGTGAAGGACGAAGAAGTATCCAACCAATAAATGTCCCAAATGATAGGAACAAAGGATGAACATGAAGAAGACCATTGAAGCATGAAGAAGCTACAAACATTATCAAAGAATGACTGCTATAGTGTTGAAAAAAACCTTCACTGAAATAGATGATGATCAAGAAGAAAATGTTAGAGTAATAAGTTATTTCACTTAATTAATTTAATCATACTGGTTAGTTAATTAAGTCACTTATCACTTTAGGTTTACTTAAGCCAAACTTAGACACATTAATAATTATTTATTAATTATTAAGTGTGCACACTAGGGTTTCCTTTTAGGGTTTCAATCTCCTTTCTTAAGGATTGATCTCATTGTAATTATTCATTCTCTTAATGCATTTTTCCACCTGAGGCTTGCAGAGCATCTTTGTTGTTTTGGACATCTTTGTTTCTTTGTAACAGGTTATTGCTTGTAGGTGTTCACTGGGGTCTATGAGGTTGGTTTATCAACTTCTACATGGTATCAGAGCTTCAGATATGTAGCTACCTATTCATCTTTTGAAGGATATTGCCTTACAATTATTTTTAAGTGCAAGGGTTTCAACCAAACATCTTTTTGCAAGATCTGGGGGTAGCCTATTTTTTTGGGCATTTTTGGGCCAAACAGATGTCGTCGTTGCAATCAGAGTGCCCAAAAACCCTAAAAACACTTGTCGTTTCATTGATTTCAGAGTCGGGAGCAGAGAAGGCAATTTTTTTTTTGGTTTTGAAGGTTGTATGGCCTCCAAAACCTTGGTTCATATGATTTATTTTTAAAAAAAAAAGTTTTTTTTTTTTTTTTGAAATTTTTTCTGTGCTGCCAATATAAATCAGGCTGCACCACCCAACCAGGCGGCGGCCACTATTTATCACCACCCCTGGTGGATCTTCTAAAGTGGCACCACTCTGCTCAAAACCTTGCTGATGATGCCTTCAAATATTCTTTAAGAATATTCTACTCACCCGCTAAACCTTCAGGGCTTTGCATGCAACCGCTAGGTCATATCTGTGACCACTCGCTCCGATCTTAGCCCCCCACTGACCCTTCAACCCCTGAAGAGGTCACATGTGTGACTAGAGGCCTATGATGTTAGCCCTCTGTGCTAGTGGCTGGTCTTGCATTGGACCAGGCGCCTATTTTTTTTAGCCCTTGAGGGCTCCTGAAGGGCTTATTGGGCAATTTGGAGCACTTTTACAAAATCAGGTGTAATTTTTGCATTTTAGCTTTGTTTTTTGCAAAAAAAAAGGTTTTGGAAAGCTGATTCCAAGCCCGATCTGATGGTGGAGGTCAGATTTTTTTATTTTTCAGTTTTGATTCCTTTTTCACCTGTCAAAGTCAGAAGTTGCTGTTTTCACTCTGGGAGGCATAAATTTTGTGTTCGGACTCAATTTTTCGCCATTCTCGTGGCATCAAAAAGATGACTCCATCCTATTAATAGATCTTAGACCTATTTTATCCAAAAAATTTACCAAGTATTTAATTTTTTTGTCAGATCTCATCTTTTTCTTTCTTGGTTATTTTCTTGGGAAATTTTATCAATCAAATGCACCCTATGCTAAATTTGTAGAATTTAACTATCTGTTGACACATGGAAACCTTCTTTAGATGTGGGTGATCTGATCGAAGAAGGAATATCTAGAGTGAGCTGGTTCTCTGAATAATAATTTCTATTCTAAATGATTTTATGAGGTAAAGATTTAGAAAGATTACTAAAATGAAACTATGACACAAAGTGATTTTCAGGACTTAAAGATGACTTAATGATGACTCTGGTTTTTACCCACAAACAACTCTTAGAAAAAAAACAATACTTCACAATCTCTCATGAACACTTAACACATAATTGATTTGCATGAAGATTCAGGTTTAAATACAACATGCAACCTGTATTTTATGAACTTTCTGCATCAAAATTATAATTTCAAGACATAAAACGGATTCTGTAAACATAAATCACAAAATAACATCAAACTAAAAATTAAAATGACACAAAAATTGAGAAATAGGAATGCTGCTTTATTCAACTGAAGGAGTATCAAAGTCCGAGTACAAATTTTTGCTTACAAAACTCTCTGTTTTAGCATGAGAGCAAGAATCAATGAATCTGAACTGAGAAAAACCCTAAGTTTTTCTCCTAAAATAAAAACTCCAAAACTCTAATCCGAGCTCAGGAAGAAAGCTAAAAAAAGAAGCATCTAAATCTGCTCCAAAATGAGTAACTGAAGTGGAAAACTCTCACTTTTTGCATGTACATGATGAAAAACACCTAAAAATAGGTATGCTTTGCTTTAAAAGAAAAAGAAAAACACCTTATCTCCTCTCCATGCAACTCAAATCCGCCCAAGAAAATTCAAACTTAGTTTTTCCTTACAAACTGCTAAAAATAGCAAGAAAGAATAATTTTTTTTATAGGATATTGTTTTATCTTCTGCTTTACAAAAACATGTAGTTTTATTCTTTTCTCCATTTTGATCTTTTTTTTGGAATAAAGATTAAAAATCTTTGCAAAAATATCAACCTTATCACTACATTGAAAAAATGATTTTTCTTAGAAAAAATCATAAAAAACATAAGGCTATCTCTATCAATGTTTTAATTGATTTCTTTAAAATCAATTTGAAAAATAAATTCCTAAGACATATAATACTTATCTAAGGCATGAGTAATCTCAACATTTATATTTAATTGATTTCTTCAAAATCAATTAAAAATAACCTAAGGCACTTAACTACTCTCCATTTTTGACAAAGGCATAAGTTTGATGTTACATAAATACCTAAAGTCTCTACACCATGAAATATTTTATCAAAACAGGCCTAAAGACTTAGGCATATGAAACTAAATGAAGATTTCTATAGGCTCGACCTAGGGCATGTATGAAATATCAATTGATAAAAGTGAAGGCACCAAACTTAAGTTAATGTGAAAATCCATAGTTTGAATTAGGGCATAAGATGGAACAAAACTCAATTCAAACCCTAGAATCACATCATTTGCAGTTAGTTTCTTTGAGAGTGAACTATGTTTCTAGCCGCCACCATGAGGAAAGTTAGGGTTTCATACTTTATGAGGCACCATTGAAACCTTCACCTAGTTGAATCTCCATGAAAGAGTAAGGTGAGTTAGCTTAATTCTTCATTATAGTCTCTTCTCTGCATTTTGAAAGCAAAAAAATGGCCATAAGGCCGTGGCCAAGCATGAGTATATTCTTGATTTTTACTTTCATTACTCTATGCTTTATCTCCATTCTTGCTGGCCACCATTAGAGTGAGCTCAAGCTATGTATTTAGTGTTCTATGAGAGCTTGTCCACCATGTGTATGCTCTTCTACAACCATGAAATTGTATATTCTCCTTTCTCCATTGTTTTTCTATCAAACAAAAGCTTATAAAAGCTTCTATGAAAAAGAATGATTGCTACTTTTTTTTTTTAAATGCAGACCCATTGCAGGCCACACCATGTATGGACTCAATCTGCACTTTGAATGCCATCTATATTTTTTCAAGACTTAAGAAGAAACCTTAGCTATATATTTCATGCATTTGTATTGCTTTTCGTGGGTTCATTGAGCTCTATGGCCGCGACCAATATGGTTTTCCCTTACTACTTTGAAAATATTTAAAGCTTAAAACTATGTATTTAGATGAATCTTATGTCTATAACATGAAACCCCCATGTGGGTACTTGCATTTTGAAGAAAACCATACATTTGTATTTCTCTGTCAAAACCCCCAAATGGGTTAGCTAGAACATGGAGAAAACTACATTTGAAACCAAAACCCCCATGTGGGTATTTGTGAAAATGAAAGAAAATTCTACTCTAAATTATGGGCTCGACCCATAATAGCATTATATGCATTCTATGTTTTTTTTTGGACAGTAACCCTCACATGGGTTAACTGAAACAAGGATAAATCTTTGCATTTTAAAATGAAAACTTCACCTTATGCTGAAACCATGTAATTTTCTAAAAAGTCCTTCTAATAAAGTGAGCTTGATATACCTCCATAATATGAAAATTCAGGTTCACCTTTATGCTAAATAAAACACTCAGAAACTCTTCATTTTCCTATAGCAAATTAATATTATGACCAATAATGGAAATGCTGAAAACCACTATCATCTTGCACTTGGCCTCACTTCTCATGTGTACAACTTACAACTCTATCTTTATGGCCCTCGGTTGGCTATTCCAATATCACGATTTGAATGCATACAAAAAGAGAACACAATGATATGGATTTTGTAAACAATAGAAATGGATAATATACATGTACTCAGTTCCAATTTACTGTTGTTTGTCATAATACTTTCTTATATATGCAGCTCCTTGACCATACCCGAAATTTCTTTAAAAACTATAACACCACTTTTCTATGTACTTAATTTTCATGTTCTTCCATTGCGGAAAAGAAAAATATCTTTCCTTTATCTGTAACTCCTGTAGATTACTCTTCATCACTCATTTCATGTTTAAAATACTTTAGAAAAGAGTGCATTCTAAGCTCAAACACTTCATAAAATAAAGCTTCTCTATGTGCTTTCATCATTTGTTAGAAGCTTTGTTAATAAGGCATTATGTATGCCTGCTCACTATCACCATCATGGCATGAAACACTTGCTGCAACAAAACAAAAAAACAACATAAATAAACATAAAAAAAACCCAAGGCAACAAAATGCAATTAAAAAAATTTCCAGAATGAGATTGATGCATTTCAGTTGAATTGAATCCATTAAGTTCATTGTCCACCTGTAGCTTTCCTTTCACTACTCAGACTTGATTGTTATGAGTGAACAATAAACTTGATTGATTTTATGACTGAAACTCTATTTTACTCCTTCATGAATAGCTCAGATGAGCATGATAATTGTACTTTCTTACTTAGCCCACTTGTAAGTTCAAGGGGTAGCATGCCGAGCTCTACCCTTGTGGGAGCCCATTTTACTCCACATGATTTTACGTCTTCATAAGTTGATTAGCTACATGAATTTTCCTATACCTACACAGGAAACAAACAATGTTAGCAAAAATAATATATTATTATGATGTTTCCTTCTTTGATATGTCCATCTCTCATTTTCTCAACTATTTCAATGTATTGTTAGTAGCATTTTACATTATTGTCAGTGGTTGATATAGGGATGTTCATAATTAGAGCTCTAACAACTCTCTTCTTCTCTTACAGGTCAATCAGATCTCGAGGACAAAGATGGTGCACCATTCCTGCATCGGCCAACAACATTAGGCAATGATGATTATGTCCATGCTTATATGTTTTCTTTTCTTGCATCTTGAATAGTGTAGCATGCTCCTTATGATGCATTGTGACAGTTACTTCCATGACTTGTGTGGATTCTTTAATTTCTCTTTCTTCTTTTCATTCTAAAAAGAAATGCATCAAAATGCAAAAATGTACAATCATTTGTATTCTTGCAATCAAATGAAATATCGTAATATAACAATATTGTGAAATAAATGAAAGAAATTGATATGCTTGATCATTTGTATGTTCAATTTTATATTTCATTTCACTTGTAAAGCACCGAAAAATAACTCTTGAAACTCAGTTCACTTAAACAATGCATAACTGACACTGATAAATGTAGTGCAAACAAAAATTTATGCACATGTAGAATATAACCGAAATTCCACTTTAAGATATAACAAATTAATCAGCTCTACCAATTGAGCTGTAGTGAAAATTGGTAAAAGGAAACGTGCAATTCAGGCTAGTTTTTTGAGATCAAAGAGCATTGTTTTTTTCTTTGAGAGTATAAAATGCTATTTTTTTGTCATGGATTCACATAATATTGTACCCCTTAATCCATTCAACTAATTTGGTTGGAAAAAACAAATCGAGATTCATTTGAATCACAAAGGGTTGTACAGGGTGACCATGGGTACAAAGGTTGAACCTACAAGTGCTGGTGAAAAGAGAAAATGGTTTAATAGGTGTGATGAGGCTTTTGGGACATTATGCTTTTCTATTTATTTAGATCTACTCTTCCATGTGGAGTCTTGCACTACACCCAATCAAATCTGGACTACTTTGGAGTCTTTGTTTGGGAAGCAGGATACTATGAGAGGGTTTTAGTTGGAGAATGAGCTTATTGGCTTAAATCCTAGGGATTTTGATAGCATCCAGGAGTTCTTCACAAAGCTTAAGTCTCTTAGATTGTAGCTTTCACTATGTGGTGTTCAGAAGGAAGACTCTCACTTGATATTGTCCATTCTTTCTAAGCTTGGACTAGATTATTCAATTTTTGTATCTACCTTTTATGCCACTAGGGATGCACTTTGTACTAGATTTACTATGCCTTTGTTTGATGATTTTTCATCTTCTCTCACTTGAGAGCAGGAAAGGTTGGATAGCATGGGAAAGTTGAAGCCCTCTTCATCACATACACTTATTGCATCATAGGAGTCCAAAGATCAAAAGGCTTCTACAATAAAAGACAAGAAACAAAAACAAAAGGATTCCAAATCTCATCAGCAGCAAAAGGAGTCCTCAGATTCATCTTCCTCTTCAAAGGGGAAATCATCTAATAAGGAGAAGGTTACATGTGCATATTGCAAGAGAGAATGACATGCAAAACATAGTTGTTACAAGAAGGACTTTTGTGAGATGAAGCATCTTCTTCAGAAATATCAGATTGATTTTACTTCTAGGATGTTTACATCATCTCCTTCCCCTCATTATTCTTCTTCAAAGCAGCATGATAGATGCACAACTGGTTTACATACTTCATTGGATATGAAGGGACATGCTCTTTGTGCTTATTTAGGTCTTGGATCAGGGGGATGGCTTCTAGATTTAGGAGCATCTCATCATATGGAATATTCATAGTCTATGATCACTTCCTTTGCACCTTGCACTATGTATCTTATTTTAATGGGAAACAATACATACATGAGTGTTACAGGGAAGGGGTCTATTAGTTTTGGGGAAAACACTTTTCAGGATGTCTTGTGTGTTCCTCACTTGATGAACAACCTTATTTCCATATATCAGATCACACATGGAGGCAATGGGAGATCTATGGAGTTCACACCTAATTCAATTATCATCAAATACTTAGAGAGTAGATAATTTATTGCTACTGGGGTGGTGGATCACTCATCTTGGTTGTATTCCTTTTCATATTTTTTACTGATGGTGCTTCTATTCCTACAACTGTTCATCACACTTCTAGTGTGAATCATCATTCAAAGGATACATTTGGCTTCTTGAACATTGGTGTTCTCACTTCGGATCCAGTTCTTGAGCCATCCATTCCATCTTCTCCACCTACTATTGTAGTTGTTGATACTTCTATGACTACAAATGTGGTTTCTTCCGTTTTAGTGCAGCAGGACCTAGTTGATCATTCATATTTGGAGGTGTCTTTTCAATCTTCACCTACTTTGAATTCTTCATTGGTTGAGGTCACACCTGCTTCTATGGAGACATTTTGGGCTACACCTGATTCACCTTCAAAAATTTGCATTCATGAGACTTCTTCCCTCTCACCTCTTTCAGGAGATACAGTTTCTTCAATCTTTTTGGAGCTACTTCATTCTGGGGGGGCTATGTGGTCTCTTCATTCCTCTCTTCTGGGGGAGATTCATTCATGTATCTTTGTGATGGATGGTGTCCTTGGGGGGTCTTATGGAGTCCTCCATCTTTCATCACTTAGTTTTTTTTTGCATTCTATTTTGGGGAGGAGTTTTATTCCCACTGTGTTTTCTCCTTTACCCCATTTGCTTTAGTTTGCATTACATTTGTACATGGGTACCTAATCAAGCCTTGTTTCCGGGACCCATCTTTTCTTTCATGCATCTTTTCTTAGTGTTTTAGCTACTCCCTAAGTTCATATTAAGGGGGGGTGTTAGAGTAATAAGTTATTTCACTTAATTAATTTAATCATATTGGTTAATTAATTAAGTCACTTATCACTTTAGGTTTACTTACGATAAACTTAGGCACATTAATAATTATTGATTAATTATTAAGTGTGCACACTAGGGTTTCCTTTTAGGGTTTCGATCTCCTTTCTTAAGGATTGATCTGATTGTAATTATTTATTCTCTTAATGCATTTTTCTGCTTGAGGCTTGCAAAGCATATTTGTTGTTCTAGACATATTTCTTTCTTTGTGACAGGTTATTGCTTGCAGGTGTTTACTAGGGTTTGTGAGGTTGGTTTATCAACTTCTATAGACAATAATTTTCATGAGTGCCCCCAATGACACTACTCAAATTAGATGGAAAAAAAAGGAAAACATCTAGAAGTCAAAGATATAGATGGCACATGCACCAAAATTCTGAAGAATTGATCAAGTGAAAAATGGAAGGTCACCTTCAAAAAAGGAATGTAAGAGTGTCCATATGGTAAGTGATCCATCTCACTGAAATGCATGTAACCAACCACTGATGTACACTGCATCCGAAAGTACATAGGAACACATACTATATACATAGCTCATTCCAACACAAACCCAAGGAAGCATTAACACCAATAGTATAAACCCCTCCATAATGTTGACAAGAGAGAGCCATGATAGATACATTGAAACTGAATGTCACAAAGAAGTGCATGAAGAAGAATCAAGAACATTTGAATGTGAAAACATGAAATTACCAACACATATATGTTTAAAAAGACAATTGAGAGGGGGGGTGAATTAGTTGTATCAATTTTAAACTTAAAAAATCTCAACAAAAGTTAGATTTACATGCATTCACAAAACCTTTACTCGACTAATATGTGAAATTATTAAGTGAAAAAATAAAAGCTGAAAGTAGTAAAACCATGCACACAATAACACCAGATTTACATGGAAAACCCAATGAGGGAAAAACCATGGTGAGGATTAGCTCACAATATAAATAATTCCAAAATTGAATACAAAGGCTCACTGCCAGAGAGGCTCACTACCAAGATAGGACACACTGTCCAATGAGGCCTCATTTCCCAAGCTCACTACCACTGAATTACAAAGAAGATAGAAGAGAATCGTTACAAGGAGAAAAATATCTCAATGTAACAGAGATTCCACCACAATTTTCTCACATAGTTGCAAACATGCTTGAAAGATAGAGTACACCTTCAGCTCACTGTCTTTAGCAACTCAACACTGAAATTCACATTGATCTACTCAAAATCACATCACACATCACTATATCACATCTATCTTGTCTTTCACAAACATATCAACTCATACTTATACCATCTTCAACCTTGAAACCCTTCCAAGGTTGGCCATACACAATTTTTATTTACAAATTCAAATTAGGTTGGCACCAAAGCATTCCCATGCTGGAAGAGAATGAGGGTGACCCAAACACATTCTTAATGAGGACCTAAATGAGTCCCAACATGCCTCAACATGCTTCCATGAGCTTATCAAGTAGAGTTTAACACAAGGTCAGCCAACACCCATGTAACACACATAAAACAATTAAGCACACTCATCCTTAACTTAGTCCAATATTTTCAGACAATAAAATTCACTTGAACATGATTTGAAGTATGCAATGAACACATGTAAATTCATCCAAAATATTTGCAACAAACTTCACTGGAAGATCATGATCATTTTATACATTTGAATAACCCCGTCAACCACTATAATACATTGTAGCTCAGAAAATCATCAACAATAACACCAAATATCAAATCCTCTTGAACCAAGCAAGAGAAAAACCTTATCAAAATATTATCAGAACCACAAGTCCTAAAAACAAAATTCTGAGAAATTTAGAGAAAATACATTTCTCCCAAACCACAACCAGACACACCAAAATGCACAGTTCACATACTGGTGGAAATATCTTGCACTGTACGATGATCTAGAAGCCTGAATTATGGATATAGAAACTACCAATAGACATAAAAAATACCTCAGATCCGTACAAGCATAGCATCAACCTAGAAGAAATATGGAGCACATCCAAGAGCATACACTGAATACCTTCATAACACTATTTTCACTATCTGTCAAATTTTCTCAAAATCACTTGGAGACCAAGTACCAAAGACATCAGTTAAGCACATCAATTCACTCTAACACCCATCCAAACATAGAAACATAAAGATAACTCCATGTACTCATAACACTTCTTCCACATCTCAACTATACATGCACAAACTATAAACCTTCTTTATTACAATTTTCTCAATATCCTCAACATATACAACCAATAACTAGATTTAATACACATAGTTGACATCAATGACAACAAACATTGGTTGAAATCAATGAAAACACCTTCATACTTGCAACAATTTCCCCCTTTGTCATCGATGGCAACACATGATGTGAAAAACCATCAAAGACAACACAAAAACTTTGAACACACTTTCTCAAGATTTCTTTTACTTTCTCTCCCCCTTGTGTAGATAAATTTTTTCACATGACTCTTTCTCCCCCTTTGACATCAATGGAAAAGGAAAAATAAATTTTACATTGTTTTCCCATTTTGTCACCAAGAACATTACCAGTACTGAATAATCCCCCTTAGGAGTACACCCAATCTATTGCACAATGACAACACATGAAACTACTTGCTCCCCTTGAGAGGTAGTAGCCAAAAATTAGTCTAGAAGGAAGATAGATCCATAGATCCATTGCACTGATGCACCTCCATATGCATCTAGTTCAAGAAAGGAGGGGAAATAACCACCAATTTCTCCCGAAGATACTCAAAAGTATCTTTAGGAAGAGCCTTAGTAAATATGTCAGAAATTTGATCCTTTGTAGGTATATACTCAAGCTTTACTTCATTATCCATAACCTTCTCTCTTAAAAAGTGATACCTTATTGATATATGCTTTTTCCTTGAGTGCATCACTAGAGTCTTTGAAATGTTAATTACACTTGTATTATCACAAAAAATAGAGATGGGATCATTATACATTACTATGATATCCTTCAATGTCTGTCTCACCCACAAAACTTGTGTGCAACAAGATATTGCAGAAATATACTCAGCCTCTACAGTGGATAAGAAAAGTGAATCTTTCTTTTTGCTTAACCATGACACTAATCTGCATCCAAGAAATAATGTACCACCACTTGAACTCTTTCTATCATTAGTACAACCTGCCCAATCTACATCTATAGAAGAACTCAGTGTAAATTTAGTATCCCTAGGATACCATAAGCCATGATCTAGAGTTCCTTTTAGATATTTGAATATCCTCTTGATAGCTACAACATGTGTTTCTTTGGGATCCTCTTGAAATCTAGCCACAAGACAAGATACATGCATGATATCCAGTCTGGTAGTAGTTAAATACAACAATCCTCCAATCATTGATCTATATTTACTCTGATTAGCCTTAGGTGAATCATCATCCTTTCTCAATTTGTAGCTAGTTACCATAGGAGTGCATACTAGTTTGGAACCATCCATCCCAAATTTCTTCAACATTTCTTTTGCATACTTTGATTGTGAAATAAAAATCCCTTTGTTTGTTTGATTGATTTGCAGTCCAAGGAGGAAATTCATCTTACCAAACATAGACATCTCAAACTCTTTTTGCATTTCTTTAGCAAACATCTTACACATAGTTTCATTACCTCCAAAAATAATGTCATCTACATACACAACTACTATCAAGATCTTGTCATCTTCAATTTTGAAATATAGATTGCTATCTACAGTACCTTTGCCGAAACCTTGTTGAATCAAATATTTGTCCAATCTTGCATACCAAGCTCTGGGAGCTTGCTTCAAACCATATAAAGTCTTTTTCAATCTGCATACCATATTTGGTTGATTTGACAACTAGAATCCCTTCAGTTGTTCCATGTAGACTTCTTCTAACTCACCATTAAAAAATGTAGGCTTCACACCATCTGGTAAAATTTAAAGTCCTTATGAGCAGCATATACCAAAAACATATGGATAGCTTCCATTCTAGCCACCAAAACAAATATCTCCTAAAAATCTATACCTTCCACTTGTGAGTAGCCCTTACACACAAGCCTATCCTTCTTTCTTACCACTTCTCCATTCTCATTTAGTTTTTTTATGAAAACCCACTTACTTCCAATTATGATCTTGTTTGTTGGTCTAGGAACCAATTCCCAAGTTTTATTTTTCTCAATTTTCATAAGTTCCTCTTCCATTGCTTTAATCTAATGTTCATATTTACATGCCTCACTCACTGTCTTAGGCTCAACTTTAGAAAGTAAGAAATAATTTACCTCAATTTCAGTAGCTTTGCTTCTTGTTAATACACCTTTCCTCTTGTCTCCAATGATCTGATGTTTTGAATGATTATTTTGCACATACCTAGGGGTTTTAGGAACCCTTTCCAAAGCTTCTTCTTCATTCTACACTTCCTATTCTCCAACTATTTCTTCTACTTCTCTATAATTAGGTGTAGACACAAAAAACATATAGATTGATCCTATACACCTGATCCTGATCTTACTAACACTAGTTCATCCTGAATTATCTCCTTGACTAGTCATTTAATTGAATAATCTTTATTCGATTAAATTCATCATATTTCCTCTCTTAATTAAATAAATCAAATTTATCTAATTAAGTCATCCGCTTCTATTAATTAAATAAATCATTTTTTTTAGTTAATCCTATAGTCCTTCTTTTAATTAAATAATTTACTTTATTTAATTAATCTCTAAAGTCATCTCCTTTAAATTAAATAAATTAATCTTTATTTGATTTAATCTAACACCACCCTCTTTAATTAAATAAATCAAACTTTATTTAATTAAATATAAATTCAGAGTCTTCTAAACTTTGATTTAAATTAATCCAAAAATCTAAGTCAAATTGTCAAATCAGCTAATTTTCATCTAAATTAATCAAATCCTGATTAATCCTAATCCTCTAGATTTTGCAACCTGCACAAGTAAATCAATTGATTTATAAATTCTTCTATTTTCTCTCAACTTGGAATCAATAAGGGAATATTCCTTAAATTAAAAAATCCCTCCAAAAGGGACGAGTACATCCAACAAGGAATTAAAGGCCTCTTACATCTCCTTTTCCTTGAGCCAAGTGGCATTTACTTCATTCCTCTCTCCCTCCAACTTGTCATTTCAGAAATTTCAAATTCCACCTAACCATATTTATTTCTACATTCATCAGAATATGCTCATTCCCCCTCCAATCACATGTTTACAAGTGGCCTCTTCCTATTGGTTGATATTTTGTCCCACATTCATCCCTTTTTCCTCTTTCTCCATCATTCTCTTCTATTTATAGGAGGCTCTTATTTGAATTTTGGATCCACAACTTTATACAACATCATTATTTTCAAGTTTTTGAGCAATTGCCATCCATTTTTATGTTTTCATAGCTAGGTTATGAAGAAATTTCATCAAGAAGCATCAAGTCATCACCATTGATCATCAAGCTTGTAAAGAATTGGGAAAAATACCATTTTCCACATCAAAATGACACCAATTCCCCCATGGGATTGAGAGTTTTTTCATTTGAATAGGATTTAATAAGCTTTGTTATTTTTTTCTTCATTTCATTTCTTATTTTTATGTTTCAAATGAATCTCATGGGGAATGTTGCTTCTAACTTGCATAATGAGCTAATTATATGTTTGTTCTTTGTGTTTGTGTAGGTATAGGATCACCATTCACATTAGGTTCATCTGACACATATCCATCGACTTCAATTGAATTATTCAATGCTTCATCAAACTTGACATTTGTGATTTCTACAACAATTCTCAGACTTTTTTGTAACATATATAAGATTTGTTTCTAGTAGAGTATCCAAGGAAAATACCTTCATCACATCTAGCATCAAACTTTCCTAGATTTTCTTCATCTCTTCTAATATAACATTTTCTACCAAATAGCCTAAAATACTTGATAGTAGGAATCCTTCCACACCATAGATCCTAGGGGGTCTTAGTGTTGTTAGATTTTGATTGAATTTGTTGGAACACATTAAAAAAAGTGTGATTTGCTTCTCTCTAGTAAAATTCTAGTAGACTTGCCTTTGTTATCATTGCTCTAGTAGCTTACTGAATTGTCCTATTCTTTCTTTCAACAACTCCATTTTGTTGAGGAGTTCTAGGGGAAAACAATTGTCTTGTAATTCCATGGTCTTCACAAAACATGTTAAACTCATTGAAGGTGAATTCACCACCTCTGTCAAACCTCAAACAATTTAATTTCAAATTCATCTCATTCTCAACCATTGCCTTAAATTCTTTAAATTTATCTAATGCATTAGATCTCTCTCTAAGAAAAGTAACCCATGTCATTCTAGAGTAATCATTAATCAAAAGCATAAAATACTTGTCACCTTGTAGAATTATCACCCTCGTAGGACCACAAACATCTATATAAAATAAGGAAACAAAGACCAAGAGTTCTTATAATCCCTTTTCTACAGTATTAACCAGTTTTTGTAGGTTGGCTTGATCAAAAGTGAAAGAAGGAAACAAAGACCAAGAGTTCTTTATGGCATCATCATCTCATTGTATCAAGTGTTTCTAAACACTTTGGGGATAAATTATAATCCCTTTTCTAAGGATTTTTCATCTTCTTGCTTTTTGGGACTCAATAAATTTTGTTTGGAATTAAAAAGAACAAAACAAAGGGATTAAAAAGAACCATAGGCAACTTACTAGATTTTGTTTTGGACTTAACAAATGAACAAACAAATCTCACAATTGAAAGTTGGTGCTTAAAAATAATTCATATAATTTCTTTGTGGTTTAAAATGAACATGTGTGCTATTTGTTTTGTAATCCCTTTTACAAGTTAATATCCTTTAAAAAGACATATGCACTTCTCTCACACCTCACAACGATCTTCAGAATCAAAAGCCTTTTTTGAGATATTAAGTTGTGTAAGTGATTACCTCCACATTTCAATTTGGGTTCCTAAAATTGAACAAAACCTTGCTAGCATGAGTGGAGTATATCGTGAGTGTTCTCTCTTTGTTTCTCAACAAAGATTGATCAAAATTCGCATGTGCTTACTTGATTTTGTTTCAATCCTTAGAGGGCCTAACTTGGTGGGAAAAAGTACTCACCCCAAGGGAACAACCCAACCAATAACATGCTAAATCCAAGTGACTTCCAACTGGTATATAAGTGTGGGTACTTGAGGAAATTTCAAGTATCCAGAGGATTGTTTTGAAAAGAAGGGCATCAATGGTCTCTTTCCATATGGATGATCGCCCATGAATGAAATTCCCATATTAAATCCCTTTATTTAGTAGGCCCAAATCCCTAAATCTATTTGTTGATAAAATAATGATCGTTCTGAAGCCGTCCCAAACTTTTACGGCTCTTGGTAGAGATGAGAAGTATGCCATGGGAGTTTCATGGGTTATGATGCTTGGATGACCCAAGAAGTGTGTGTCGTGGAGGAGAGCCAATGTGGTCAAGCATCTAATCATCTGCTAAGGGTAAGCATAGCTAGATTTATCCAAGTGGGAACTCAAAAAATATTGCCTCATTTTATCCTAAGATTGTGCATCACTTTGAAGTGAAAATACGTTGCTTGCATCTAAAACACTTGAAAACAAACATTCAACATGATCATCAAATTTAAAACCCTTTAGGGGGAATGAATACCTTTGACAAATCCAAGTGCTCTTGCTTGCCCTAGGGATTTCATCCTTAGAGGCTTCTAAGTAGTTGAATCTATATCATAATTTTTTCTCACTAAAGCCAAAATTAGGAAGCTTTTACCTTTATTTCCTTGATTCCCACATAATGGACTTTGTGGGATGAGAAGAAATTAGGACATTGGACATCTAGTTTGGAAAACTTAATCAAGAATTGTTTGTGGTAAAAAAGAAGTCTTTAAGTAAAGCTAAGAAATAATTGAACCCTACACATGTGCTTTCCCAAATGATTTCCCAAAAGATCAAAATCCAAAAACCAAAGTCCAAAGGTCTTAGTCAAAAGGCTGACAAGAAACGTTTGTCTATGCTTTACGAATTTAGAGAAAAATTGACCTTCGACTTTTACAAACATGCATCAAAGAACAATCCTAATTTGTATGAATTTTATTGCCAACAAAATCCAAGTCTCTTTCAAAAAATTTCATTTCTCACATAGGGAGTATCGAGCATGTTCTTCAATACCGAGGTCTCGTAGAAAGGAGTTCTAGCTATCTAGTTCTAATCTAGGATCAAAGTCATCATTCTCATCCATCCCTCAAACATTAATCAAAATCATCTCACCAACAACTCTTGGAATTCTTGAAAAAATCATTCATGCTAGACTTTTAGAAAATTCAAGTCATCTTGCTTGATTAGATGTGTGTAGATGAATACTTCTCCACATATTTAGTCAAATTATCAATCCTTGTGAACAAGTCTACCCCTTGATAACATCCAACATCTTGAGGTTTATAAGTTCATTATCCGAAATCTAAAAAGAAAATCAAACCAAAATCAACTTGTTTGACTAGGGGTGTATAGACGAATCCTTGTTTACACACTTAGTCAAATTATTATCTTGTGTACCAGTCTACTCTAGGACAACATCCAACCTCTTAGAGTTTATGAGTTCACTATCCAAACCAAAATCCAATGAAGCCAAAGGCAAGATCAAATCAAACCAAACCAAATCAAATCGAATCAAAATCTAAAAAGTCCCAAAGTCTAGTATCTCCTTCAAGATTTCTCAAGGGTCCAAATCATTCACAACATCCATCTTCCATTTGTCTCATCATCACACTTTGATCCTTAATCATCCTTGTTTTTCTCTATTATGCCTAAAGCTAGATCAATCTAAAGAATTAGAGGTTCATCTCACATATTCTTGAAAATTGATCCCTATTTTATGGTGCAAACTAGATCACAACGCAAGAAGAACATGGAAACCAACAAAGAAACATCAACTTTGAGTGATTTAAGCCCAACCGCTCCTGAAATGAATCCCATTGGATCAAGTAATCCCCTAACCAGTCTTCCTCTATCATCACAAAATCCTAAAGAGGAAGGTCAAGTGGAAGACATCACCGATAATGTCTTAGGGATGACACAAGATGAAATCCTTGAAATGGTTCAAAATCCCAAAACTCATAGAATTGTTAATACCATGATGAGGATCAATCCCTCACAATACATGCTTGAATTGGTAAAAGAAGGTGCTAAAATCCCTTTTGATTATGACATAAGCACCATTGTGGAGAAGCCTCTTGGGATCATGCCCCAAATCTCATCCACACCTCCATTTCAAAACATCATTCAAAGCATCCCACAAATCACATAATCCATTGCTCCAACTCAACCAATTTTCAACAAAGGAAGCTCATTTCTTCATGCACTTCAAACACATCCCCTTGTGAAAAATAGAGAGGTGGATGAATATACCATACTGGGTCAATCTGTCCCAATAAATCCATTGCACTCATACGTTCCTCTTACATTTCATGAATCCCCCAACCCATCGTCTTTTCACACAACACCGACATATCCTCTCAACACACCAACCTCCCTCCCCATGACCTCACAAGGAGAAGGTGGATTATTTGGACAAGGGGGAATCTTTGATCCCTCATCATCATCATCATTTCTCCAAGGGAATACACCACCCATTTTTCCACCACTTCCACCATTTCCATTAATCGAGTTGGGCCTTCCCCCTTTACCAACCATCAATCAAAAAAATCCAAATAACCCTCCAATCATAAATCAAAATATCATACCAAATCCTCCCATCTTTCCATTGATATTGCAACAACAAGTGGCAACCATTCAAGCAAACCCAACAATTAACAAATCATCTACCATCCCCCAAGTATCTCAAAACTTGGTCTCCCAAGGACCAAGCATATCAATCGCACCATCCACCACACAAACCCCAAATATCAATACAATAGTCCATCTCATCACAACAATCGACACCGTTCTTAATCCACCACCACCGCCACCAAAACCCAACATGAAAAACTCACTTAGAATCACGTTGCAAGAAACTCAACAAGCCGCCTATCAAAAGGCACTTCAGAAAATTCAAAATCAACAAGCTGCACATCTAGCTGCCCAACAAGCGTAAGCACAATTAGTGGCATAATAAGCACAACAGGTTGCCCAGGTTGCATAGGCAGCCCAACAAGCACATGCTCAAGCTCAAGCCCAATTTCAAGTTTAGCAAGCGCAAGCGCAAGCTCAACAAAAAGCATATCAACAAGCCCTACAACAATATCAAGCACAACAACAAGCAACTCAACAAAAATCCCAACAGCAAGCTTTTTTGGCATAGAACCAGCAAGACCAACAAAAAGATTTTTTGGCACAATAACAACAAGACCAACAACAAGCATTGTTGGCACAAAAAAAATGCAGTCGTATTAGAAAGCCTTAATCACAATTGCAAGCAGCTCAACAACAAGCATATCAATAAGCCCTGCAACAATATCAAGTGCAACAACAGGAAGCTCAACAACAAGCCCAAAAATAAGCTTTGTTGGCATTGTAGCAGCAAGACCAACAAAAATATTTGTAAGCACAACAACAACAAGACCAACAACAAATACAAGCCTATCAACAAGCCTTAATCTCACAAAAAAGCTTACAACAAACCCTCACCAACATACTTAACACTCCACCCATCACTCAAACACCTAAACCAATTTAGAACACGTTCACTCCACCTCCTTATCTACAAGACAATGTGACAACACAAATCAAATTTCTCTCATAGAAAGTGCTTGATCTCTAATTAGGGAAAACAACAAAGACACCAAGCAATTTGTGCCCTTATCCTTTCGACAGAAGCCTCGCAATGGCACCATTCCCAAAGGGGTTTGAAATCCCCAAATTTGACAAATATCACGAGCTGGGAAACCCCAAGGATCATATAAGGGAATTCCAAGTACATTGTATGGAAGTCGCATATGATGATACATATTTGATGTGGCCATTTCCTCAGAGCTTGGCTAGCCTTGTGACGGAGTGGTTCTCTTGCTTACCTACTGGCATCAAAAAATTCCAAGAGATAATAGACGCATTCATAAAGAATTATGCATTCAACATTGGCATGGATGTTAGTCTAGAGGAATTATCTACGCTCAAACAAGGTAAGGGGGAATCATTCACTTCCTTCCTACAATGATGGCAATCTAAGGCCAATATGAGCAAGTGGGCCATGCTGGAGGAGCAAAAAATTTCCACCATCATTTCCAATCTTGAGAAAACCTTGGCATTTCATCTAAAAATGTAGTGCATCACCACTTATGACCAATTAATTCGCAAGGTGCTCAACATCGAACAAGCCCTTATTGCACAAGGGGGGAAACCCACATATCTAGAACATCAAGGCAACTGCCCTTCTAACAGCTATAATGAAAAACATCACACGTGGGAAAAAAATAGGAACGCCACTAATGATGGTGTGCTTGATGCCAAGGTCATAATTAGTGCTCAGAAATAGAACACCCAAACATATCAACAATCGCAACAAAATGCAAACCAACATGGTATCACAACCACCACCCAATAATCAGGTCAACAATCTGAATAATCAAGGGTGACCACCTTCGTAAAACAAATATCCCCCGAAGAGAAAGTTCAGAGCCCTTGGGGAATTAGCCGAATCCATCATGAAGAAACTGGTAAATGATAATCTCATTAAAATCCCCACTTATGAGAATTATCAAGAGCCCCAAGTGAAACCACCATGGTACAATGAAAACTACCTTTGTGATTTTCATAAAATAAAGGGGCACACAACAACCAATTGTATGAAGCTGAAAAATTTAATCGAAGACTTCATCGATGACAAGATCATAAATGTGGAACAACCAACTAGAAATCAAGACCTTAAGATATACACTAATCCAATGTTGGATCATAACAAAGGAAAAAAAAAGTATGCCAATGTGAACCATGTGTATGATCATGTTGTCGCATCCCTAGATGAATGGATCATTGTTGTTAACATCAAGGGAGCCAAATTTGATTGTGGAGTCACCACATGTGGTAGAAAAGTCACCATTTCTAGTTCATCACAACCACCTAGGGCATCCACCTCAAACCCAAAATCCGCTCCTAATGGCTACAATGTCTTGGACCAATTGAAAAGAACTCCTGCTCAGATCTCCATCATGGAGTTATTGAAGATCTCATCTTCCCATAGAGAAATCCTTAGGGAAGCATTGGATTCATCTACCATCTCTACCAATCTTGATAGTGAACAATTCCAAGCTATGATCAGAAACATTACCACCCCAAATATCCTCACATTTTTTGATCATGACTTCCCAACCCAACCATATCACAATCGCACACTCCACCTTGAGGTTCTGGTTCATAAAAACAAAGTCAAAAGGGTCTTGGTGGATGGGGGTGTAGGTCTAAACATCTGTTCTCTCAAGCTCATAAAGAATATGGGATTCTCCAAGGATTCCATTGAAAAAGGCAAGGGAATCACAATAAGAGCTTATGACAACCAAGAAAAAGTGTCTCAGGGCACTATCCAACTCCCTATTGAAGTAGGGCCAACCATTATGGAAACTACTTGCCAGATCTTGGACCTTGATTTACCTTATAACATCCTCCTAGAGCATCCATGGATCCATGGGATACAAGTAGTTGCATCAACCTTCCATCAGTGCATCAATTTCTCATAGCAAAATCAAGAGGTCACGAGAGCCCTTTGCCTACTGCAAAAACTTGGAAGCAAAATACTATAAAATTCCCCAAGTCCTAAAGAATGATGAAGGCCCTTCAACTTCGTATATAGACCCAACTAACATTGCCTCCATTTCTGGGACAAAGACACCTGCCATTGCTGATATATCCGAAATAAAGGTCATTATCCAAGATGACGGGTGTGGAGACTACAAAATGAAGAAGGGAAACCTGCCAATACAGTAGCTCAAACCTTCAAAGCAAATCCCTCCTAATTCAAAAGTTGGGGGATCTAGGTTGAGAAGTGGTGGACAAAAGAGATATATCCAATCTCCTCTATCAAGATGAAAGACCTATACCAGCCCTTCTTATGGATGATGCTAACAAAGGACTTCAATTAATGTTGGGCATGGGCTATAAAAAGAATGGAAGTCTTGGAAAAAATAGCAATGACTGATTGTAACCTATCATTGTTGAGAAGTGCATGAAAAATGTTGGCCTTAGATGTAACCCTCCGAGTATAACCATATGTGGCAGAAGTCCCCCTGTTAAAGCAATCAAAATTCCCCCTCAGCTATCAACAGTTGCCCTTCAGTTACCAGTATCTACAGGTCTACCTTTAGACAATTTTACCTTTGACATAACCGATGTGTGTAGTAGTGATGAGGATGTAATAACTGGCTTGCCTATGATTTTCAAAGATTCCTCCCTATTCAAGATCAATACCCTATCTTTTGAGTTAGACCATCAAACCCATGCAATAAACCTAGTTTATCCCCAACTCATTGATTACAACCAATGAGGACCACCAATTTTGGACACATTCAAAAATGATGAGGCACTCTCAGAATTCATGGGATTGTAGGATACAATACCATATGGAGATCACAAAGCCAATTTTGACATCATACTGGATACACAAGCCTATTATGGGGAAACAATTGAATCCTTCAATCAAAAAAGTGAAAAATTGAGAATAATATCTAGGTCTTTGAGTGAAAACCACACTATGCCATTCTCTGACTCGAAAATAGTAAAAATAAAGGATGCATCCAATGGTGAAAAGCTCTCTAAGGCACCAGAGGATGAACGATTCAATCTTCCTCTCAGTGCTATTCACTAGGAGAAGTCAATGATTTTGGCAGAATAGTGCAATCCAATTAATCTGGGAATAGAAGAACTACCACACATAACATTCTATGTCGAGTTACTTCTCATAGAAGAACAAGAACTCCTAGTTGCACTCCTAAAGGAAAGAAATATAAAATTTGCATGGACCTATGCTGACATGCCCAGGGCTTGATCTAGAGGTTGTAGTTCATCACCTAGTTGTATATCCTGAAGCAAAGACGGTAAGACAAAAGCTGAGGAAAATGCATCCCCATATAGAATTGTTGGTCAAAATGGAATTATTGAAGCTCCTAGATTTAGGATTCATACAGTCGATTGATTATCCAGAGTGGGTCTCAAACCTTGTACTTGTTTCAAAGCCCACTAGGGGCATCTGTATTTGCATAGATTTAAAAGATTTGAACAAAGCATGTCCCAAAGATGACTTTCCACTCCCAAACATTGACATGATCATGGATATGATAGTAGGACATGAGATGCTATCATTAATGGATGAATTCTCAGGATACAATCAGATCATGCTAGCTAAGGAAGACCAGCACAAGACAACTTTCACTTGTCCGTGGGGGAAATATTGCTGGAATATGATGCCATTCAGGTTAAAAAATATGGGAGAAACCTACCAAAGGGCCATGACACTCATATTTATTGATATGATCCATAAAATTGTGGAGGATCACATGGATGAAATATTGGCTAAATCAAAGAAACGATAGGACCACATACCAGCCTTGAGCTCCATTTTTGATAGACTAGAAAAGTACAAGGTCTGACTTAATCCAAAGAAGAGTGTTTTTAGAGTATAATCAGGCAAGCTCCTAAGATACATCGTATCAATGAGAGGAATCGAGGTAGACCCTGCCAAAGTCAAAGAAATCCTTGAAATGGAAGTACCCAGGACATTGAAGCAACTAAGGGGCTTACAAGGAAGAATCCAGTCCATCTGTCGATTCATAGCGCAACAAGCAAACAAGGAAATCCCACATTATCATCTACTCCACAAGGGGGTAGCATAAAAATGGGATGAGAAATGTGACCAGGCATTCAACAAGATCAAGGAGTAATTTCTCACACCACCAATCCTAATGCCACCAATTCTGGGAAAACCCTTGATCCTATATATATCAGCAACAATAGTGGCCCTTGGCACTCTCTTAGCACAACATGATGAAAAATGGGAAGGAGAGAGATATTTACTACATCAACAGGACCATGGTGGGGCATGAGCTGAACTACACACCCATTGAGAAAGCTTTCCTAGCAGTCATGTTTGCAACACAAAAATTCAGACATTACATGCTATCACATCAGATCAAGCTCATTGCAAAAATAGACCCGCTCAAGTACCTACTTTCCAAAGCAACTCTCACAGGATGAACGATGGAGTGGATCATGATCCTGACAAAGCATGACATTGAGTATGTAGAACGCAAGGCTATCAAAGGACAAGAAATTGTAGAGAAACTGGAAGATGCACCAATATATGCAAAGAACCCACTTATTTCAGAGTTCCCCGATGAATCGATCTTTAACCTTAGTGTAGAAGATCACTAGAAAATGTACTTTGATGAATCCTACAAACAACACGGGTCAGGAGTGGGAATCTTCTTCATCACTTTGCAAGGGGAATGCATACCTAAGTCATACAAGCTATTATTCTCGTGCACAAACAACATCGCAAAATATGAGGCTCTTGTCATAGGGATGAGGATCGTAGTGTAGTGGTAGATCATGGCACTTAAGGTCTATGGGGACTCACAACTCGTAATCAGCTAGGTAAACAATGAATATAAAACAAAGGATGAAAAGTTGACTCCATACAAGGAGTTGGTGGAAAGACTCAAGGATTTCTTCATTGATATCACATTTGAACAACTACCAAGAGAAAATAATTGAGTAGTGGATGCAATAACTACAATTGGATCACTCCTAGAAATCCTGCACAATGTCCCAAAGCAAGAATTCCTAATAAAGAAGCTTCTCATTCTAGCATTCGAGATACCAGATTCTGAATTTTTGTGCCAAATCGTTGGTCTCGGTGATCCCTGGTACCATGATATTTACACTTACCTAAGAATAGGAGTCCTCCTTGCTGACATAACCCCGAACCTCAAAAGAGCCTTCATCAACAATTCATCCCATCTTTTCATCCTAGGAGATACCTTGTACCGTAGGAGCATTAAAGGGGCCCTTTTATGTTTCCTAAACACTAAGGAAGCGTTGACTGCTTTAACTAAGGTACATAATGACATTTGTGGTTCACATTCAAGCAGTATGACCTTGGCTAAGAAACTGTTGAGGATAGGGTACTTTTGGCCTACAATGGAAAGAGAAGCCCATGATGATGTCAAAAGGTGTTTGCAGTGTCAGTAGCATGGGGACCTCATCCATGCACCAACTCAGGAGCTCAACCCAATTATCACACCTTGGCCCTTTTCATAGTGGGGTCTCGATCTCATTGGTAAAATCACCCCACCTCATCCAATGGGCATAAGTTTATTATCACCACCACAGAGTACTTCACGAAGTGGGTGGAAGCCATTCCCATGACCTACATAATTGGAAAGCAGATATCCAAGTTTATCCTAAATTACCTTATTTGCCGATACGATGTCCCTCAAGCCATTATCTTAGATAATGGGACACCTTTCAAAAATTAGGATGTTCATGACCTATGCCAACAGTTCAAAATCCAACATAAGCTTTTCCACTCCATATTATCCCCAAGGAAATGGCCAAGCAGAAGCTACCAATAAGACCATCCTGAAAATCCTCAAGAAAATAGTCAATGAGCTGGTCGTGACTGACATTTTCAATTGAATCCCACCTTATGGGCCTACTGAAAATGCATCTACACACCAACATGCACCCCCCCTTCTCCCTACTCTATGGATCAGAGGCCATACTCCCCATTGAGATCGAGGTCCCGTCCCTAAGAATATCACTGCAGAATCTCATAACAAATGAGGAATATCGGGTCTCATGATTAAATGAGTTGGAACTACTGGATGAGCGACACATGGATGCCTTAAGCCATTTGCAAGTCTATCAGAACTGTCTCAAGTGAAGCTACAACAAAAAGATCAAGATTCAGACCTTCTAAGTTGGCAAGATGGTACTAAAGGAGAATAAAAAAAATGTGTCAAATCTAGATAGCAAGGGAAAGTTTAAACCCAACTAGTTGGGACCATTCATCATTATAGCGAGCTACGAGTCAGGGGCATATCAGCTATCAATGCCTCAAGGTGAAACTTTGTAGGAACCCATGAATAAATCTCATCTCAAAATAATATATGCATGATATTTTAAGGGTATAACCAAAAATACAAAAAAATCAAAAAATATAAAAAATCCCAAAAAATTAGAAAAGGATTGAAAACAGTAAAGATAAAAAATTTGTCCTCTAGTGAAAACCACTTCAGGTGGCACTTTGGGCAAGTACCTTGGTGAAAACCTGGCAAATAGGCACCTTATGTAAATAAAGAATTCTCCATCCACCAGGATCTTCATGGCTTATTCTGCACACTTACCATTCATCAATCGCATTCCATCACATCCTTCCATCCATCCATCTGCATCCGCACCATAGCGTGATCCTGTGTTCGTATCATGTTCTAGCCTAGTACTACTTGGCACATTCCTAAGGTTAGTTTGTCCTGCCTATATTGGAGTATCTATCACCTCACGCTAGGGGAATGCTTGAGCATCAGATCAGATTCGTGTATATCCTTGAAGTCTTCCTTAAAATAAAAAATCTGAAAACATCAGAAAATAAAAAATCCTAAAACATGTCAAAAAATCCAAACAATCAAAAGTGGAGTCATCTTGTCGAACTACGCCATCTCTGAGCTTGAACATAGGCAAGGTTGATCTTTGATCATCCCCCGAGACACCCTAGGTCAGTCCTTTAGGAGTCTATTGCAATAAACTGGTGATCCATTTGTTCATATCTCATCAATAAATCAAGTTTATGTCAGTTAAACTACGTGGTCTCTACGTGTATAACGTAGGCAAGGCTAATCTATTGATCAAATCCCGAGACCCCTAGGATAGGTCTTTAGTTATTCTCTTGGTTAAAATCTCAGAAAACCCAAAAACATTGGAAAATCTAAAAAATCAAAATATTTGTAAAATATCTCAAAAATCCCAAAACAACCTCAAAACATTTCAAAAAACCAAAAACATCCAAATATTTGAAAAAAATCCATCCATATCATCTCACTTTCACCCAAAATAATCTCATTCATAATAAATCAATCACCACTTTCACCCTTTGGAAAACTGATCAAAAGCAAGTCTTACAGGTTCAAAAGTGAAAACCTAATCATCAGGGTCTTAAGTCTAGGTCAGTAGGTGAGCAAGTTAGTCAAATTAGAGTATTAATAGCCTATCATCTAGTCAATCTCACCATCATCTGATAAAAACATGTCCTAGGATGCATCCTTCCTACAATGGACATCAACATCATACATCACCGTAGTTTAGACTTGGCTAGTGGTATGAAGAACATCAACTTGTTTACTTATTTGATCTTTGTCTTTTGATTTATCTTATTGCGCTCATTTCAATGACCTCTTGATGATGTCCAAAAAAAAGGATTTAGAGAGACAAAAATGGGGCAACGATCATTATCTTTTTATCTGTTGTGCTTTTTGGATATTCTTTAATATAACTTGCTCATGCGTACTTTGTTTAGGTGTATGGAAGGTGTTTTAGATGTCTTTTTGACCACATGGGAAGACTTTCCTTTCCATGTTTTGGTATGATATGTTTGGAATATCTGAATTGCATTTTAGATAAGGTTCTATATGCCAAGTGTGAACATGAATACTCCTATTTGATTGTTAAGTCAAAGTCCATCACACTAGGTACAATGCCATCCTGGTTCTTTATACATTGATGCATCGTACCTATGTGTATTATCAAACATAAGGTAAATGACCCTTTTAAAATCCCAATTCCTGATAAGAAAATCATCATCATCATCATCATTCATAATATAGGTGTTGGATCCTCTTTTCATTTTCTTCTATCTTCTCTCCATACTAACATGGTACCATGATAGTTAATCAAAAACATCGCTAAATGCATCCACCCTGTATCCATAAATCATCAACATAATGCATATCATATCATATCATATAGGAAAAATAAATGCACTGCATTTCATCATTAATATATATTGATTATTCTAAAAAAATCTCATAAACATCATAAATTTGCATTCATTTTATAAAGGTATTATCACATAGGCATCATTAAATCATCCATTGCATAAATCACATATACACTATCATATCATCATCATCACACATCATAAATCATTACGTACTCATGTCATATCCCATCATAATAATCTCATTACGTATCATAATCATTTGCATTTCATAAATCATGTCATAATCATCTCACATTATCATATTATTACAAATCATTGTATATCATAAAACATTATTTCATATCATAACATTACATCCATTTCAAAATAGGAATCATCACATAGGCATATAATATCACATAGTATAAAGCATAATCATCTCACATCATCATCATAATCATGTGCATTACATATCGCATCATCTTAAATAATTACATTCATATCATTACATTTATACCATTACATTCATGAATCACAATGCATAATCATGAATCATTGCATGTCATAGAACCATTGCATATCATAGGTCATCTCATATCATACATCATCATAATCATTTCACATCAAAAACATTGCATTTACATATAGGTTTATTAAGCATCTTACAAACATACATTTGCGTCATCATATCATAATATACATCATCACATTTTCATCAAATGCATAAGAAAATATACAAAAAGAAATGCATCGATAACCATGAGTCATAACATTGCATATAGGAAATTAAATAAATCCATCCATCATGCATAAGTAAAATAGGACACATCTCATAAATGAATCAAACCATATCATATATATCATCAAATATGTAACTATTATGGTATAGAGATCAAGATCAATATGTGTGTATGAATCAAGTATACAATAAAATTAGGGCTATAAAAAAACAGAGCCCGTGGATCTCAGAGAATAGTGTCAATCAAAAATATGTCATGGTGGCCCCTGCAGGATACTACCCTCCCCCACCTGTCTCTCGGCCTGATCCTTGGCCTGCCTCATGCTTGTCTGCTATGAGTACTCTGGTAATTGGGCCCCTGCTGGTACGACCTATCGATAGTGCAACCTATAATACTCTACCTCTCAGACAACCTCATGGTACATTCGAACTGAGATTGTCCTACCCTACAAAATGAAGGCCATACTCTCTAGCTGTCATCTCCTACTGATCTCCTGATCTCTCTCTAACTTGGCCTGGTCTCTCTCGGCAATTAGTTCCTATCCTATGCCTATAAACCTTGTACCTATGCCTATAATTGTTGTATCAAGGCATCTCTCTGATCTGGCTGAGGTTGTTGGGAACAAGTGTCTCAACTTCTGGCTTGAACCTTTGAAAAGACTTGGTGAATTTATCACCATTCTCAACCTTTACTGCTCTACCGCTGAGACTCTTTCATAGAGGCACGGTCTGGCGGTTTACTGATTTACCACGGACCTGTGTCAGTCTGTACGTGGTTGGGCGGTGGGACCTCCATACCCTAGGAGGTCTCATGGGGCTCAATGGTGACACAGTGAAAGTTGTTGATGGGTTGACAAGGGCTTACCACCATAACACAGTGGTTACTTTGACTTGGCAAGGTAGTGTGGTAAGAGATGTTTGTCACTTGGGTTGACCGATCTGACTTGACTAGAAGCAGAAAACAAGTAAAGAGGCATCACATGGCAAGTATTCAACATTTGATTTGTTGAAGTCTGGAGTGGTGAAAGCAATAAATGCAAGACGTGTTTCAACTGATGATAGAATCTGATTAAGGCAAGGGAGTTAATGCCTGGGCAGCCCGATGTGTGATTGCAGGGCAGATCAGTCAGAAGATTGGATTGCTTGATTGGGTGATCGGTGCATTATTAAGACTTACGATTGGTTGGAATGTTTAATGCGATGTAAGACTTGTATAGTCAATTACATTGATATAAGTCAATGAAGGGTGATGGTGATGTTAAGGATAGAGAAAGATAAGTTAGTTGTATTCATTGTATGTTGTAAGAAGTATTGTAACAATGAGTGCAATAAATACTCAAGTTTTCTGCTCTGAGCTAACTATTAGAGAGTGAGGACTGGGAGCTTTGTATGTAATTTATTTTACTATAATACAAAGTGTCTTCTCTTGGTGTGGTGGGTTTTTTCTTGAAAGGGTTTTCCCAAGTAAATCTGGTGTTATCTGTGATTTCTTGGTTTTTGTTACTCTAGTTACTCTATATGTGTTCATCTCAGTTATTTTAAGAAGCTTTAAAACTGGTCTTTGCACTTCTCCTCTGTTGTATTAGCGTTAGGAAACAATTTCAAACCTCTGTTTTCCTTTCAAGTGGTCTAAGAGCTTGGCCAATTGTGTTATCCTTGTTAGTAAGACTGGTTTTTTATGCTAATACTGTTCTAGTGGGAGTTTTGTAAAGTTAGAAATTAGTTCTGTTTGAGATGGTGAGTACATCAGGTAGAGTAGAGATTGAAAAATTCAATGGTGGAAACTTTGAGTTATGGAAACTCAAAATGGAAGACTTGCTTGTGGATAGAGACCTTTGGGTTGCTGTGTCTGAAACTATGCCACAAAGTATGAAGCAAGAAGATTGGGACCTTGCGGATAGAAAAGTGAGAGGCCTGATAAGACTTAGTCTGGCTGATTTTGTACTCCTAAATGTCCATGAGGATAACTCTACTGCTTCATTATGGAAGAATCTTGGTGATATTTATCATGGAAAGTCTCTGGTAAATAAGTTATTCCTGAGGAAGAAGTTTTACTCCTTGAAGATGGAAGAAGGTGCATCTGTTCCAGACCATCTAAACTCATTTAATATGAGTGTTGCTTAGTTGGCATCTGTGGGTGTAAAGATTGAGGAGGAGGATCGTTGCATGCTCCTGTTATGTTTGTTACCTGACACTTGGGATCATCTTGTAATGGCTATTGGAAGTACGACCACTACTTTCAAGATGGAAGATGTTGTTGCCTTACTGCTCTCTGAAGAGATGCGAAGGAAGTCTTCAGAGATTTCCAAAGAGGCCCTTGTTGTTCCAGGTAAATCGAAGGAGAAAGGAAAGAAGAAGGACAAGAAGTCCAAATCTAAATCTGTAGGGAGATTTAAATCTCCTGGTAAAAAGTCCAAGGTGAAATGCTGGAACTGTGGGTAGTTTGGTCATATCCGAAAGGATTGTAAGGAGAAGAAGAATAAGAAGAGTAATTATTCAGACAATGATTTTTCTCAGAGTGATGCAGATGCCTTCATTGCAACTTTGGCAACTCAGGCATCAACTGATGTCTGGCTGGTTGAGTCGGGTGCATCCTTTCACATCAAGTCTCATAGAGAATGGTTCACTAAGTACAAGAAGTATGATGGTGGAAAGGTGTACCTAGCGAGTGACTCAACATTGGATATTGTTGGTCATGGAAGATGTTGGCATTTTTTAGTGCAACCCACATGTATTTCCTAGAAGCTCCTATCAACTTGCCATATTCAATAATAAAAGGATAGGAAAATTATGAACAACTTAATGAGAATAGCAATAAGGCTAATTCTTCTACACTTCGGACTCTGTAAAATCCAGGAGGGTATTCCCTAACATGTGCTCTTAACATACAAAATTTAAATGATTCATTTGCACACACATAAGCAATGAATAGATCTTCAATTATTGTTAATGGATGAAATCCTTCAAGAAATTGGCTATTCCTCGAAAAGGCTCGGGTCCAATTAACAGAGAATCATAAACTAAACTTAAAGTAAATTGATAGGAAATGTTTGAGTAAAATATCTTGAGGCCATAACACAAAACATGCGAGAATAAAACGTAATTAGAATTCCAGTGCTATATCCCAACGCATGGAGTCAAAAGAGAAAATTGAACTATAGGGTAAATTTCATTTTGAACACTTATGATCTATTATGAATTGCATTACAATCCATATATCTATACCTGAGTTTATTACTTCTTTATGAATCCTATTTGTTATATTGCATGAACTTATTGGTTAACTGAAGCATTTAACTGATCCTTTAAACGAGAGCTATAGTTAAACATAATTCATAGTAGAGAACAAATGAAGATCAATGAAAATCATCTTGGATTGATATTTCATTAATAATCCATATAACATAACATAATAGGAGAGAAAATAAACTCCAAATATTCATGAGTTTGATACAAACATGCTCAAAAACCCCATGATTGACTAAGTTCTCCAATCTGATTCAAAACTTTAAAACTTGGACTTACAATTCATACTCTCTGTATCACTAGACTCTTATTTCTCATATTTTAGATATTTCAACAGACCTCTCTCTCAACCCAAAATGCCCTTTTATAAAACAAGGGAGCTTTCAAGCTTTAGGCTGGAGAGTACACATGTCCATTTGTAATTGGACCACTAACTCTTAATTCAATCACAATTCTATTATGCGAGTGGAGAGCATAAGACCAGAAACATCATTAGTTGATATGGAGGAAAGAAAACATCACTCCAAAGGCCGCTCCCTTTACATCGAAGGCATGGTTAACCGTTATAGTACTAACTCCACCTCAACACCCTGTACTTGAAGTCAAAAGGAAAATTCAATTTTAAAATATAATATCTAAGGCTAGACCTGTGTTATACATGACCAAGTTGCAATTCTCGACTATAACATTCATAATTATAGTTCATCAGTGAACACCTTTTTCCATAATTCAAACACCTCCTCGGAAGGCCACTAGAAAGCCACGACCTGATCAACCTTGTTTCGATAGGGAGAATACTTCACCATTATCAATGTGGCCTTTTTATCAAAGTTCTCTAAGAAACTAATAACAAAATACAACTTTTCAAATGTATTCTCTAGCATGCAGATGCCTACATTTTTGCATATCTCATGTGTTTGAGACATCATTATAATGTTCATCTGATCCTTCCAAACCTGCCTAGGTTTGACTTCATCCTGACTGTGCAAAATATGTGGCAATGGGGTTAAGTCCTTTCCATCATATAAATCCTTTAACAATTTAATCTTGGACTCCATAGGGGCAGAAAATCCCTGAAACTTCTTCTCAACAATTCCTTTAACCAATTGATATGTTGCTATAACAGTAGGATATTTATCCCCATGCTGTTTTTCCCCTACTGCCATGAATTTCAACTTCTCCATTCTAGGGCTCCATTTGTTTAGCAATAGGATGGCCAATTCTTTATCTCTTGGAAAAAAATTTAGTGCTTGCAACATTAGGAATTAATTTGCATGAACATTGTTTAGCTTACTCTGGACCCTTCTGTTTAAATGTTTCAAAATAGTGTCCACTATTATTGAATTGCTTCTCCCTGCTGCATCCCAAATTTTCTTTGCCATCTCCTTATAATCTTCAACCTGATGAATCAATTTCTCCCTAGAGAATCCCCCTCTAGGGCTAGTAGCCCTCTCAATTGCAATAGGCACTTGTCCCATATTATATGGAACAATAGCCAGAGGTTGTGCTTGTGTAGGAGGTTGAGACTGCTCTATTGGTGGGTCGAGAATAGTGTGGCTAGAACTGGCTTGCTATTGAGACCTCATGGTATCCATTTATTTTTTGAATAAAGCCAATTCAGTTTCTAACTTTGATACCTTTTGTTGACTCTTATTATATTCAATAATAATGTCATTATATTGGCCTCTTAGAGTATCCCGATCCTTGGTCAAATCTTCAACAGTTTCTCTGGTGAATTTGGCAACATTCATGACCATATCAACAACTTCCAATGATGGGGTGTCAACAAATCTCCTCACAACCAAGTGACCACTGAAGTCAGATGGTTCTGCAAAAATTAGTTTTTTAGACCTAGTGGATAGAGACCAGATTGCCAAAGCATCCCATTCCTCACTAAAGGCTGATCCTTTGAGTGCTAATGTAGCCTCCTCATCAGTTGCAAGAAGTGGCCTATTGGCCCTTCTTATTGTGTCGAATACCACAACATCAATGATATCCCATTTAGGAAGTAGCAATACTCCACTTTTTTGTACCAATGCCCAACCCTGCTCTGGTGTTATTTCTTTGAGTTTGTCTCTCATTTGTTCCCTGACCTTAGCTTGATTACTTTCTCTGGGAGTTCTAGATGCAGACTTCTCTCATGTGCCACCTTCTCAGCATATGATGCAGTATATTCTCTCCACACAAAATCTTTAAAAGCATTAGTTTGAATAAAAGAGTCATCCATCATGAACTCTTTGTAGGCTTCTATCCTCAAATCATCATTACTTCTTATTCCTTTGATTTCATCTTTTCCTAATCTCAAAGTAACTACCCCTGAACTTGTTGCAGTGTCAAGTGGGTCTAATGGCATCTCCTGATGCAGTTCATCTGGAGTCACAATAATTTCATCGTCCTCATCACCATCATAATAAAAAATCCTTACTCTTTCAACCTTCTTCCTCTTTGGTGATGGTGGGCAGGCCTACTCTGAAAACCTCATAGGAGAATCCAAATTAACAATATTTGGCACTGACTGCCTTGAAGAAGATGGTGCAATATTTCTAGCAACATCTTCAGCCCTATATCCCCTTCTAGAAAAAACCTTTATCTTGTTTTGGGGCTGACAAGGAGGCCTCTCCTCCAATCTTACTTCAGGGTACTCCTCGATGGTTTGTGATTTTCTCCTTTCTTCTACAACCCTTTCATCTTTCAAAACCCCAACCAAACTCTCAAAATTATCAATGGCATACATTGCCCTTCTTAATTATCTTTGGCATTAGGTATGGGATTGAAACCAATTATTCTCTCCTACTTCTTCTTTACCATTTTAGAGTAGGAAATGTACATTGACTTTCTCTCCTCTTGTAATTCCAAATCAAAAATATTCCTGATGATGTCCTCAGGAAAGTAGAAATTGTGGACAAAGGCTCATGTCTGATGCTTTGCCTTCATTTGAGAGATAAAACCCTTAGGATCATGATTCTGGGGTACACAGTCCTTAGCCTATAAGGCCCAAGTAATGTATGTAACTCCTTCCATCCTCCCTTTTCCATAACAAAATTGGAAAATGTTGTATATTCAGGGAAGAAAGAACCCTTCTTCTATTCAACTAGAAAGTGTAGCTCTTGAGCGCCTCCCAATTGCCTCATGATTTCAAAAAATCCAATTCTAAGAGTCACCTCCTTTGGTAGAACCCTTAGATTGACATTGGTGCCAAAAACCCTAAAAACTGCTGTGTTGTGATAGGGGGATAATGTCTCCCCAATTGTGCATTATGTTCAATTCAAGCCTCCTCTCCATCGGCCTCAAGAAGTCATGAATTTCTTTTGGAATCCTTAGGGGTTCACGAACCAAAGCCCTCCTTAATTTAGATCCAAAGACATTATGGAAAGTTACATAATCAAACTTATGATCATGCATGTCCAGAATCCTAGTCCAATATTAGACATACATTTCAATATTACCTTCTTTCTTCTTTAACTCCATATCTCTTTCAAACACAACCTGACCCCTATATAGAAACATGTGGATTAATAGGGAAAACCACCTGAATCCAACCCAATTTCTCCCCTCCTTTAGAGCTACTAGACCAATGTGCAATTTTTCCTCTAGGTAAGTGCAAAATCATATACCACGTTGAAACCTGGGTGCTGGAGATTTATTGCCATATACATAATATCAGTAGGCAAGGTTGTCTTTAAACTGACTCCAAGAAATTGACATAAAGCACAAATAGTCTTCTTGAAATAAGTGGAGAAATAGTCCATAGGAAAATGTTCAGGCTCATTCCTGCCGATCACTACCTTCTTCTAATTTTTTCCTCTTCCTGAGACAACCAAATGAGGTATCAAAAGGGATGTTCTGAACAAACCCTTAGTATTTCTATACTCTTGTTTGAAAAAATCAGGGTTGATAGGAAGCATATCTCGACTCCATTTGTGCAACTTGAAAATCTCTGTGATTTCTTCTCTGGTTATGTTAATCATCTGCACACCATCGTAAGTTTTGACAACTCGGGTCACAAGGTCATATCTTGCAGCAATATCATTTAAAATATCTACATCCAGGTAGACATTAGGCACCACCAACTTACCCAGGTCTAACCTCCATGGGTTACACAAAGGGACCGACAAATTCTTGTTCCCAAACCAATTGGAGAACAATTTCCACCTGGTATATGGTAACTTGGCATCTCGAATTGCACACTGCTTGTCTGTTAGCCCTTCCAAGAGTAGGGGCCCATAGAAAAAAACCTTTCCCTCCTACTTCTTGTTAGTAGAGGGTTTTAAAAAATCAATAATATCATGGGAGAAAGACTTGGTAGTGGTTTTAGAACCAAAAATTCGGGCCTTGGGTGCCATTTATACTTGACAAATGATAACTTGAGCTAGGGTTTTATTATTTTCAGATGGCAAGCAATTACAATTTTCTTCCTTTAGCCTTAAACAAAAAAATACCTCATGATTCTAGAGTCTCTAGTAATTATCTAGATGAGCTCTAAAAGAAAATCTATTCAAACAATTCTTCAAGAATGGAACGGGAAACAATCACGAATTGTTCAGCAAGCAACCATAAAATCTTCTGAAATTACAAGAAATGGTGTACGTGCTACTTATGGTTTCATTCGCAGAACATCTAGGGTAGTGAAATTGAGAAATTTCAACAATGGCTTGCTTCACTCAATACCAGGAAATTCTTCCTCAATGTAGAGATACAACACAGAAATAGCAACTCACAAATTTTAGCATTTAATTATGCAGGCAGAGTCAAAATCAACCATTACTATTCATTCATGTGAGATAAAATAGCTATAGTACAACACCTGTTTATTTTAAATATGAGTCATTGATCAAAAGCAATGTTGGCCAGGAGAATGGCTCAGATGAAGTCACAATAGTTTGAAAATGCCACGTCCACTCTCTAGTCACCAAATGGACAGGACATTCACCTACTGGGCACCACATCAACATGGAACAGGTCCCACATTTGTTACCAGTACATAGCATCGACGTCCATGCATCACCAAATCGCACACCTCACAGCATTATTGAAACTATAGTTTTAATTGCCCGAGGTCTACGAGGAATGACCGCAATGCGTCGGGAAATAAATAGCTGTCAACATCAGCATCCATCATCGGTCAGGGAGCAAAAATGGTCCCCACCATCAAACGTGACAAATGGCAGCATCTTGCATGCCTCACACCATATTTATGACATTAGTAGAAACCTTGTGAGGTCTACAAGGAACGGTCAAGATTAAAATCACTTCATCCGACGGTCATGCAATTTGCACATGTGAAAAGGTTATTCATAAAGAAGGGGACCATCTAGGTGGACGGGGAAATGACCCTTAAGGTCAAAAATATTATTTAGAATTTTAATCTAAAATAATTCAATAGCCCGAAACTATGAAAATATAATACTGTCATGACGCAAAGAACTGAAAGGATGGGTAAAGGGGCTGGTAAAGTCATGACCAAAAAGGGATAAAAGACCACTTAGGTGACCGACCACCATCAATAACAAGTCAACGCTCGAAAAGAAAACCCATGATCCAACCAATTAAAGCCGAGGAAAAAACATACCTACAAAGGGAAAAATTAAAAGCTCCACCAGAAGAGTCAAAATACAGTTCCCTGACGGTAGAATCAAAGGGATTGGTGGCATACTACACATACCGGGTTTGGCTCGTAACTTACTTTCTGTTAGTAAGCTAAATGATGCTGGTGTAGAAGTTTCTTTCTCGATTAAAGGATGTAAGATGGATAGAGGTGAAATGGTGTTGGCTAAGGGTGTACGTACTGACACTCTGTACAAGCTGGATGCATCTCCTGTTTAATGCAACAACACCTCTGTAAAGTCAAGCAAAGTTGTTCCATTAGAGAAAGATGAAGATGCTTCTCTGGCTGCAAATGCTTTAGAGGTAAAACTCCCAGTAGAGAAGACAATGTTGTGGCATCATAGACTCGGTCACATAGGTGAGGAAGGTTTAAAAACCTTGAAAAATAAAAATCTTGTTGAAGGGCTTGATGATTGTAACCTTGAGTTCAATTTTTGCAAACTTTGTATTTATGGAAAGCAACACCATGTTTCATTTTATTTGAGTCCTCATAAATCTTGTGGTGTACTGGATTATGTTCATTCTGATGTGTTTGGTCCAGTTAATGTTCCTTCATTATCAAAGTCTAGATACTATGTTTCTTTTATTGATGAATATTCGAGAAGGGCATTTATATACTTTCTTAAGAGTAAATCAGAAGTGTTCAGTCGATTTAAAGAATTTAAAACTTTGATAGAGAATCAGACTTGAAAGAAAATAAAATTCTTGAGGAAGGATAATGGTGGTAAGTTGTGTTCTACAGAATTCGAAAGGTACTACATAGACCATGGGATTAAAAGGCATAAAACTACACCTTATACTCCACAGCAGAATGGAGTTGCTGAAAGGTTGAACATATAGTTAATGGAAAAAGTGAGAAGTATGTTGAGCAGTGCTGGTCTGGAGAAAAAGTTCTCGGCTGAGGCTGTGGCTACAAAATGTTACTTGGTAAATCATTCACCTTATTTTTCTCTTGTTGAGAAGACACCTTTGGAAGCGTGGTCTAGTAAGAAGCCCTCTCTGAGACATATTTGTGTCTTCGGCTGTGAGGCATATGTATATGTGCCCAATGAGAAAAGATCAAAGTTGGAGAACAAGGCTATTAAATGTATCTTCATCGGCTATGGTGTTGGTGTGAAGGGATATAAGCTTTGGAATCCTGATACTAAGAAGGTTCTATACAATAGAAGTGTGATATTTTGTGAGCTGAAACCTCTAGTAGCTGATCCACAACTAGAAATAGATAAAAGAGAAAAGAAGAATGATGTAGTTTAGATTCCTCAAACTCTAGAAAAAGAGCAACTACATGGTGTACCTAAAACTAAGGAGAGTTCAAGTAGCTCTAAGAGTTCTGAAGATGAAGAACCACAACCTTAGCTAGTAAGAAGGTCTACACATGAAAAATGACAACCTAATAGGTATGGTTTCTCTATGTTAGATTTGAACTGTACCTATGCTTTGATTACTAGCATTGATGAGCCTAGGACTGTAAAAGAAGCAATTAGCATGTCTGATTCAAATTCTTGGTTGGAAGCCATGAATGAAAAAATGGAATCATTGAAGAAAAATGAAACCTGGGATTTGGTACCTTTTCCTAAAGGGCAAAAACCTATTGGCTGTAAATGGGTATTCAAGAAGAATATTAGTCTAGATGGCAGTGTAGAAAAGTATAAGGCAAGGTTGGTTACAAAAGGATTTTCCCAGATAGAGGGAATTGATTATGGAGAAATTTTTTCCCCTGTAGCAAAGCTAACATCTATCAGATTTCTGTTGTCATTGGTAGCAACATATGACTTAGAGATTGAGCAGATAGATGTGAAGACAAAATTTCTCCATGGAAAGCTGGAAGAAGAGATTAATATGTCCTAGCTTGAGCACTTCATTGAAAAAGGTAAACAAAGTTTGGTCTACAAATTAAAGAAATCTCTGTATGGTTTGAAGCAGTCTCCTAGAATGTGGTACCGGAAATTTGACACTTTTGTGTTGTCTATGAGATTTGTAAGATCAAAATTTGATCATTGTGTTTATTATAAATCTAAAAATGATCATGTACTTATTGTTACCTTGTACATGGATGATATGTTATTCATAGGAAATAGTAAGTCTATGATTTCTGATCTTAAATATCAGTTGTCTGCAAAGTTCGAAATGAAAGATCTGGGTGCAACAAGTTATATTCTAGGGATGGAGATAACAAAGGATAGAAAAAGTAGAAATCTTTGGGTTATCTAGGGTAAGTATGTTAATATAGTTTTGGAGAGATTTGGTATGGATGATTACAAGCAACTAGTTGTTCCAGCTATGCAGGGAATGAAACTATCTATTGAAGACTATCCTAAATCTGCTACTGAGATGGAGGACATGACCAGGGTGCCTTATGCAAGTGTTGTTGGTAGTCTAATATACACAATGGTCTGTACAAGGCTAGACATTACCTAAGCAGTGAGAGTTCTCCGTCGATTTATGGAAAATCTAGGAAGATCACATTGGGATGCTGTGAAGAGAGTGTTCAGATATTTGAAGGGGACTTTGGAATATGCTCTGTGTTACCATGGAAATTTGGTTGCATCATAGAGAACACTCAATATTCATGGATATGTAGATTTCGATTGGGCAGGGGACATTGATAGCAGAAGATCCACTAGTGGATACACTTTCATGCTAAATGGTGGTGCAGTCAGTTGGATGAGAAAGCGACAAGTTGTAGTCACTTTATCCACTATAGAGGCTGAATACATGGCAGCAACACATGCCTGCAAAGAAGTAGTTTGGCTGAGTCATTTATGTTCTGATATTGGTTTTAATGTAGGGTAGATTACAATTTGTTGTGACAGTCAGAGTGCCATTTGTTTGGAAAAGAACCCGACTTTCCATGCCAGTAAAAAACACATTGATGTGCAGTATCGGTTCATAAGGGACATGGTGGAAGATGGAAAGATCTATTTGGAAAAGGTTGACACTTTGAAGAATGTTTTAGATGCGTTAACGAAGCTAGTGAGCACAAACAAGTTCAGACTTTGCACAGATTTGATGGGCCTTGGGGCCTATGATCATCAGTAATTTTTTTGAAGTTTAGAGGAAGCTAAGAAGTCTTCGTCAAGTGGGAGCTTATTGGGAACAGGTGTCTCAACTTTTTGCTTGAACCTCTGAAAATACTTTATGAATTTATCACCATTCTTAGCCTTTACTGCTCTACCACCGAGACTCTTTCATAGAGGCATGGTCTGGTGGTTTACCGCTTTATCGTGGAGCTCTATTGGTCTGTCTGTGTTTGGGTAGTGGGACCGCCATACCATGGGAGGTCTTACGGGGCTCAGCAGTGGCACAATGAAGGTTGCTAAAGGGTTGACAAGGACTTACCACCATACCACAGTGGCTACTTTGACTCAACGAGGTAGTGCGGTAAGAGATTTTTGTCACTTGGGTTGAACGATTTGACTTGAATGGAAGTGGTGAACAAGTAAAGAGGAAACATGTGGAAAGTATTCAACATCTGATTGGTCGAAGTCTAGAGCAGTGAAAGCAATAAATGCAAGACATGTTTCGGTTGATGACATAATCTAATTAAGGCAAGGGAGTTAATGCCTAGGCGGCCCGATGCGTGATTGTAGGGTAGATCGGTCAGAAGATCGGGTTGCTTGATTGGGTGATTGGTGCATTATTAAGACTTGTGATTAGTTGGAATGTTTAATGCAATGTAAGACTTGAATAGTCAATGAAGGGTGATGGTGATGTTAAGGACAGAGAAAGAGAGGCTAGTTGTATTCATTGTATACTATAAGAAAAATTGTAACAGTGAGTGCATGAAATAATCAAGTCTATTTTTGCGAGCTAACTATCAGAGAGTGAGGACTGTGAGCTTTGTATGTAATTTATTTTACTGTAATACAAAGTGTCTTCTCTTGGTGTGGTGGGTTTTTTCCTGAAAGGGTTTTCCCATGTAAATTTGGTGTTATCTATGATTGCTTGTTTTTTGTTACTCTAGTTACTCTGTATGTGTTCATCTCAGTTGTTTTAAGAAGCTATAAAACTGGTCTTTGCACTTCTCCTCTATTGTATTATCATTAGGAAAGCAATTCTGCACCTCTGTTTTCCTTTCAAAGGTGGTGGTGGTGGTGGAGGCTGTTGCTGGTGATATCTTGGGGTATCATCTCTCTTCCTGTCCCCATCTCTCTGTTGATCCTTGGACACCTTGTCCCTCTATCCCGAAGGCAGTCCACCTCCTTCTTTGCCCCCATCCTCATCTTTGTCTCCTCTGGCTCCTCGATCCCGCCCTTGCCCTACTAATCTACCTTTGGGCCTCTATCATAGGGGTGTTGCTCCTAGATCTGTGAATCATAGAGGTGGTCTGCACCATTCAGTATATGCCACTGTGACCCTTGCATCTCCCTATCCCTGATCCTAAGGCCACAACCTGGTGACCAGTTGTCTGAATGATGTCACTACCTCATCAGCCGAGATCAGCCTACTGCATTTTGTCTCCTTCATAGTACATGCAAAGATCGCCACATACTGGTCATCGAGATAATCCTATCTATCCCCAAACTACCTGGAAACTCTATCACGAAGATACCTCTCTACCATGGTATGCTCTCTCCCCTGCATAAGCCTATCCTATTTCACATAAAAAAGCTGCTATACATCATCATACCATGTAGGCATGCCGAGCCAGGGCCTCCATGTAAACATTGTCATCTCATCAATAACCCTCCTCTAGTGAGGGATGTCACCTGCCCCTGTGTGAGTGAAGGTAGTCAAGGCCCCTCCATATCACAAGACTATAGGATCATCTGGCTCTAGGGAAATTGTTGTAACCTATGGGCAGAGCACTACAATGTGCTCCCAGACCCAGACATGAAAAAGTGTGACCTTGGCCCTGATAGCTCTGCTATCCAAGTATGCAAACTCATGGAGATCATGGTAAAGGGAGGCCAACATCGCTAGCCCCTATGCAAATCACTCTTGTCATTAGAGAATCTGCTACCATGAAATAACCCATCATAGACTAAAATATCAACCATGCCAATCTAGCACCACAAGGCCTGAGATAATAACAACAACGATCAATTGAAAAGTGGCATTGTGCCCATATACCGCTCAATCTCTGTGAACCCTTAAACCTGCAATTGCACAAAGACGACAAACATTGTTAGTGTTAGATCTAAATGCATGCAAAGAGTGAGAGATTCCCCACAAAATCCATCTATTAAAGCTAAAATTAGGAAAATGAAGAACATAAAACAAGAAACTTAAACTAAATCCTAATTAAGTCAATAAAATGATGATCCCATGGGGGAATTGGTGCCAATGATATGTTGCAATTGGCCCTTTCCCAATTCCTATGTTGCAATATAGATTGATGATAAAATGGTCAAATCTCCAAAGAGATTTGAGCATAATCTTGGTGCAAAATATGAAAATGTGAGGTATGCTTGGATGAAATGGGCAAAATTAGTTCTCAATTGAAGAGAGTAACTTTGCATGTGAATTATGGATTTGAGTATAATAAGTTTACTCAAATTGTGGATGTTAGAATGAGAGGAAGAGTCTCTCATTTATAGATTCCAATCTTGGAAGAATGGGTGAAAAGAAGCAATGTGGGATCATTCAACATCCAATGGCCAAGTGCCACTTGTCAAGATGTGAATGGTTGAGGAATGAGCACATTTTGGTCAATGTGCATGATAAATGCCATTGGATTCAAATTTTAATTTTGAATGTGACATGTAAGAGGGAAAGAGAAATGGATTTAATGTCACTTGGCTCAATGCACAAGGACATGTAAGAGGCCTTCAATGCCTTGTTGGAAGTACCCATCCACTTGCATTTTTGAATTCAAACTTGAGGGAATATTCCCTTTTTGATGCTTTGTGAGGGAAAATAGAAGAATTAATAAATCAAAGTATTTGATTTATTGTGCAACTTGCATTCTCTAGAGTATTTTAGTGAGAAGGATTAACCTAATCAATGTTTTGATTAATTTAATGAAGAATTAGGTGATGTGACAATTTAGACTTAAATAGATGAATTAATTTAAATCAGAATTGAGAGGAAATGGTTTATTAAATAAATGATTTGATTTATTTAATTAGGAAGGAATATGTTGGATTAAATCAAATAAAGTTTTAATTTATTTAATTTAATAGGAGGACCTTAGAGATTTTAATTTAAATGAACAGAGAAAGATGATTAATTAAATTAAATTGATTAATTTAATCAGCAAAGGAGAAATACCTAATTAAATAAATAATGATTTATTTAATTAAGGGATGAAAGGTGTTGATAAGCTAGGAGTATGATTCAAGATGAAACGATGTTAGTAGGATCAGAATCAGGTGCATGTATATTTTACGTGTCTACATTTTGCCCCTCTTTGAAGCAATGTACTTGTTGCATTGATTCAAAGAATGATGTTGCCATGATCAAAGGTTCAAAAATTTCTCAATTTTTCAAATGCGCCACTATTGCCCCAGTGAGAAGGATTACGCTGGTATACTGCCGCCTCGAGAGATCGAGTGGAAATGTATGATTTTTCGATTGAGATTGCGATAAAATGCGAAATGAGTGATTCTATTGATCAGAGGACTCGAGATAATTATTTGACGTAGACAATTTTGATGATGTGTGGACAGTCATTGGCCATGGTTAGCCTCGTGTATATTTTGATACAACACACCGATTTTAGATAGAAATATTAGTAAAGATAGAAGAATAAGAAGAATAAGATGGATGGAAGGAGGATCCACAAGCCTACACTATGATGATGATGATGATGATGATTTGCATTGCTAGGAATTAGGATTTTTAAAGGGTCAATTGCGTTATATTTGATCACACATAGGTACGATGCATCAAGGTATTAAGAACTAGGATGGCGCAATGCCTAGTGTGATGGACTTTGACGCGAAAATAAGACAGGAGTATTCTTGTTCACACTTAACATATATACTTTATTCAGGATGTAGTTCAAACATTCTAAACATCTCGGACCAAAACACAGAAAAGCGAGCTTTCCTATGTGGTCAACAAGATATCTAAAATATCCTCCCTACAAACTAAACAAAATATACATGACTAAGTTATTTTACAAGCGTATCCCACAAGCTTTAGTAGATAAAAAGATAGTGATCATTGCCCCATTCCTTTCTCTCTAAACCTGTTTTGTTTAGGCATCATCGAGAGGTCCTTGGAATGAGCACAAAATAAGATAAGTCTAAACAAGACCAAGATAAAGCAAACAAACAAGCTAATGTTCTTCATACCGCTAGCCAGGACTAACTACTGTGAGGGGTACTTGATGCTTATGTCCATCATAGGAAAGCTTCATCCTAGGACATGTTGTGATCAGGGTTTTGGTGGGACTGATTGGGTGATAAGTAATTGATACTCTGAGTTGACCAACTTGCTGACTTACTGACTTAGGCTTGAGACTTTGACAATTAGGGTGTTCACTTTTGAACCTGCTAGACTTGCTTCTGACTGACTCATCAAAGGGTGAAATCAACGATGCTTTATTATGAGTGATGACAATCATGGGTGAAAGCGAGATGAAATGGATGCACCATTTTGGGTTTTTCAGATATTTTGAGGTTGTTTTTTGTATTTTCACATTTTTCAATGTTTTTGGTATTTTGTGTCTCGGGGGCCGATCAAGGATGGCCTTGCATATGTTTAAGCTCAGAGACAATGTAGTTCGGACAAAAAACTGACTTGACTTAATGATAGTATGGACAATTGGATTTCCATTTTATTGCTTAAGGGACTGACTCAAAATGCAGATCAGATGGGCAAACAGATTGCCAATGCGTTGGACGCCTAAAGGACTGACCCTAACTGTCTTGGGGGATGATCAAAGATCAACCTTGCCTACGTTCAAACTCAGAGATGACGTAGTTTGACAAGGTGAAAACTGACAAGAGTCAATGATGAAATTTTTGAGGATTTTCTAATATTTGGACATGCTTTTGGATTTTTTGAATGATTTGGATGTTTTTGAATTTTTTCGCACAATTTTGACAATTTGGATATACGATGATATCAGTGCTCTATTTGTTATTTTGTTGAAAACCAAGCTTAATGTTGATCAATCAGATTGATGGATTGATAGTTTGACTAAGTGTGTTAAGTCAAACAAAAGTGATAATGCACTTTGTAAAATCTAGGAAGTTGTGTTATCCCAGAGTAAACTTGTATAAAAGTGGATGGTTTGACTAAGTGTGTTAAGTCAAGCGAGGTGATTATGGATTTGATAATTTGGCTAAGCGTGTTAAGCCAAATAGAGTGATGATAATGAAATTGTAAACCCAAGGAAGTTGTGTTATCCTAGAGTAAACTCGTGCACAAGATGATAGTTTGACTACGTGTGTTAAGTCAAACAAGGTGATAATTGATTGGATTCGATTGATCAAGATTGATGAAGCTTGATTTGGGACAAAATTGTTTTGATGGTTTGATGCGACTCTGACATGCACATTAGATGCGATTGATATTGATTATTGGATTGATGTTCGACAAAAGATAGAGCATGATAAGGAATGTCTTCTTGTCAAAATATGCCATGGGCTAGTGATTTGGATTTTTTGGTTCACAAATGCCTTAACCAATTTGATTTCACATTTTCCAATGTTTGGATCACCAAATAAGTGTGAAGATATAAATCAAGATTTATTCCCGAAGCGAGATGTAAAATGTGCTCCCAATGTCTAGCAATGTATAGAATGCCATGGGTGGATTCTTGGATAGATGGATGGGTATGGTAAGCATGCAAAGGATGCCAAGGATTATCTTGTGACAAGATAAGGTATTTGAATAAAGGAATGCTCATTTGGATATTGCTCAGATAGCGTTGGGTAGGATGGGATCAATGAAAATGACCCATGTCAAAATGTCTACCATAAGCAAGTGTAAAGTGTGCACCAAACCTTCATCAAGACCTAGATAAGGTAGATAAATGGAAATGGGTTGGATAAATGGTTCATGGATAAACAGATTTATGTTGGCTTTATTATGGATGAAATGTTGGGTTTATTATGGATGCGATAAGATGCTTTCTTCTAAACTAGTGCACGTAGATGCTCGATTCTACACATGATGCCTATTTTCCAGGTTTTCATCATGGTACCTATCCAAAGCACCACCAAAGCAGTTTTTGCTAGAGGATGATTTTTCTCTTTACTGTTTTCAAATCCCTTTTCTGGTTTTTTTTTTTTGGATTTTTATATTTTTATATATTTTTGTATTTTCTGAGAGATTTTAAGCTGATTTTGACCCACTTGGTGGTGCTAATGTTGATGCTTCTTTCATAACGTGCCATTGGTATCCCGTTTGAAGAAGTTTCTTTGCCAAGACATGTGCACTTGAATGCAACTTTTGCGATCCCTGATCTGCTTTGCTGATATCAGAGTTAACTCTGTCTTTGTGCGCACATTGTGATAGAGTGCCTTCTGAATCCTTATGATGAAGGGTCACTGCCAATACATGGTCAATGTGAGAATTGGATATCATGTGTGGAGGCATGGATGGAGTGTGTTTAGGGATAAAAGATGGATTGGTTGAAATTTTGGAGCCTTTGACTCTCCAAACTTGGGAAGATGAGCAATGATGGGTGGATATGGAAGTGTGCATGGAATTAGGACCAACTACTTAATACACTTTGTATGTCGCTTGAGAAGCATTCTTTTTCTTTTGTGGACATCTTTGATGGATACTTTTCCCTTTTTTATTTTGCTCCATAGTTTCTTTGACTGATGGAGTTTGATAGGGATAATCTTTCTTTGTATTTTTTGGTATCCACTTATATTTGATTTGTCCTCCATGCTTCTTAGCTTCTTTTTCTTTGATAAGGTTCTTCATGCTTTGATTCAAGTCTTTCTTTTGACGTTGGTCCCAATTTGTGGATGGGGTGATGGGTGGATGAAGATTCATGACGTGGCGGGTTGTAGTATTGGCATCGGTTTCATCATAAGGATTCTTCGTGCTCCCTATGTTGATGGTTGCTTGAGATGAAGTTGCCCCCAATTTTGTGGAAGTAACCAAGGCCTTGATGCTTAGGATTTCCAACAATTTGCACTGGTTCTAGGAAACCCTGTTCATGTAGGCCTAATCCTCTACCTTGATAATTCATTTGCTGAAAAAATTTATTCACCATAGGATATGATTTACCTTGGGAACAAGGTGCTACTCCTTCTCTACTTTGTTGTGGACCTTCAAAAGTGTCAGCTTCTTTATTGATGAGATAGCTTGCCCTGAGAAAGGTGAGTGATCCAACTTTATAAGTGATAGGATCCTCCATATGTGGGATGAATTCTTCATTGATATCCTTAGCTTGATTTTGTGAGATATTAGATTGCAATACTTCTTCAAGGAGTGTTGATGCTTCACTATCCTTGTAAAAGTCCTCCTCATGATTCATTCTTGATATGCTTTCACATGATGTTTCTGATTTACAACTTTTGTAGAAGCCTTCTTCATTTTTTATTTGTGATATGTCTCTAGATTTCTCTATATCTTGATCATGTATACAAATTTTAAGAGTAGGAGACTCTTGTTTTGAATGACGATCATCTGTGTGTCCATCCAAAGAAAACATCTTATGGGTAGATGGAGGGGTATGTGATATATGGATATGATCATAATTTGTGACATCTTGTATAGATAAAAGAGTGCCCATTAGATCATTGTAGTATCTTGGAGATACAAATTCTCGATCTTGAGTGATTTTAGAACTATTTTCAACATGCTTTGGATCAAGTTCTTGACATGGGTCAATTTCACAGGATGGATTGCTTACAAGGGGTTCTTGGGTATCGTCCTTAGGCATGGAAAGTGGCTCAATATCCTCTTGATCTTTGAGTGGACTTGGATCAAATGGTGAGTTGAGAATTTCTTCAATATCTGTAACCATGAGGTCAAAGGATGTCAATATGTCTTGGAAAGGTCCATTGCTAGACTTTGGTGAAATATGTCGATCATGCTTTGGAGAAAAATATTGAGATATGTCCTCTAACTTGTTAGGTGATGTAGAGACATTTTCAACATTATCATTGGTCAAAGGATCTTGGTTTATGTTGATAGGATCAAATAACATAAACACTCCTTGGAATAGATCTTCATAGGAGGGGTCTTGATCATGACTAAAAAATGGCTCTTGACGTACGTTGATTTGATCATTGGATGAGGTGGAAACATCGTCAAGGTGTTCATCGATGGATAGGTATTGCATTTGCTGTTGAGCTAACAACGCTTGTTGTTGGTCGTGTTGTTGTGCCAACAATGTTTTTTGTTTGGCTTGTTATTGAGTTGCTTGTTGATGGATTGCTTGTAGTAATGCCCTGAATTGTGTTTGCGCTTGTCAAGTTTGGTGTTGGGCTTGAGCTTGAGCCTGTGCTTGTTGGGATACTTGAGCTGCTTGTGCAACTTATGCGGCTTGTTGGTTTTGGAGAGCCTTTTTGCGGGAAGCTTCTTGAGTGGCTTGCAACATGATGGAGAATGAATTGGCCGTGTTGTGTTTTGGCGGCGGCAGCGGCGGCAGTGGATTGGGAATGGTGTTGATTGTTGGGGTGAGTGGTGAATGGTGTGATTGAGATTCTTGGTCTTTGAGTCATTTGAGGAACAGTAGATGTGTTAACTGTTGGGGTTGGTTGGATGGTTTCCATTTGTTGTTGTGATATCGGTGGAAAAATGGGATGATTTGGTATGATGTTTTGATTTGGCATTATAGGTTGACTTAGGTAACTTTGATTTTGCATGGTGTTACCTTCACTTGGATCCATACCTAAAGTTGTCAACATATTGCTTGGATTTTGAACAACATTGATGGGATTTGCAAACATGTCTACCCCAAAATTTACCAAGTGTGGATTTGAAATGGTCATGTTTGGTAAATTTGTACTTGTCATGTATGGATTTGATGAGATAATGTTGTTTTGAAAACTCATGCATTGAGCGTTTGGTTGATAGATTTGCAAATTTGGACTTGGATTTAAATCTATCATTGGGAAAGGTTTTCCAAACTTTAGATTGGGCATACTCACATTCGTATTGTTGAATTTTGGAGGAGATAATGATGCCATGTATAAATGCGAGTTTCGATAATCAATTGGCATTGTGAGACTTGGATAGTCTGGTTGACTTAGATTACTCACGATAGATTGATCAATTTTATATTCCATGTTCCTCTTGTGTTATGACCTTGTTGCGAGAGTGAACCTCTAGGGTGTTTAGGACCAATGATGAGATGGAGGATGAAAGGGGTGAATGATATGGGTGTTTGATGAATGTTTAGGAACTTTGGATCAATGCTAGACTTTAGGATTTGGTTTGATTCGATAGTTTGACTAGGTGTGTTAAGTCAAACAAGATGATTATGCACTTGCAAACCCTAGGAAGTTGCATTATCCTAGAGAAAATGTGTACACAAGATGATAATTTGGCTAGGTGTGTTAACCCAAACAAGGTGATTTTGATTTTCCAAAAGTCTAGCATAAATGATGTTTCCAAGGTTCCAAAAGTTGTTGGTGAGATGAAAATTTGATTGATGTTTGAGAGATGAGGTGATGATTTTGATCCTAGATGACCCTATGAGGACTTACTTACAAGACCAAGGTGATGAAGAACATGCTTTTCCCTAGAAGTAATTCAAACCAAAAGACAAATGTCCTTATGGAAACCAAATGACTCAAAAGGGACCAAGCACATGTGTGGTTCAATTTGTCTTTTATCTTGGCTTAATGAATTCTTTGTTACCAAAGGCACTTGCTTGCTTATGTTTCAAACTATGTGTCTAATGTCCCACTTTCATTCTCATCCCACAAGGTCCATTGTGTGGAAATCGAGGAAAATAGGGAAAAAGTTTCTTATGTTTAACCTTGTTGAAAACAAATGACGGTAGAATTCAAACACTTAGAAACCTCTAGGAATATGATCCCTAGGGAAAGCAAGAGTGTCCAAATTCATCAAGATGTATTTGTTTCCCACAAGGTGTTTGAAATTTGAAGGTCTTGTGTATGTTTGTTTTCAAGTGTTTTGAGGACCAAGCAATGTGTTCTTTTCTTCAATCACTTTTACACTCCTAGGATGATGAGACAATATCTTGTTGGGTTCCCACTTGGATAAATCCAACTATGCATATCTTGTGCGAATGGCTAAATGCTTGACCACACTGGCTCCCCTCCATGATACTCACTTATTCAGGCCAGCCAAGCATTAGTACCCATGACTCTCCCATGGCATACTTTCCATTTATACAACAAGACCGCATGTATAACATGGGGCGGCTTCAAAGGACATGACCTTTTGCACCAACAAGATAGACAAGGTTTTGGTCTTTTTCTAAAGAAGGGGTTCTAATTCGGGCATTCCGTTCGTGGGGGATTATCCAACATCGGCGAGAGTCCATTGCTGTCCATCTCGTCGGAATAATCCTCATGATTCTTGAACTTTCCTCAAGAATCCACACTTATATACCGGTTGGAAGTCGCTTGGCTTTAGCGTGTTCCCGGTTGGGTCATTCCCTTGGGTGATTCCTTTTTCCCACAAGGCAGACCCTCTAAGATAAACAATAGTGAATAAACATTATTCGTAGTTCGATCGAATTTTGTTTAAAAAAAAAGGAGAACACTCGCAATAAGTTTTATTCACACTTGCATGTTTTGTTCAATTCTAAAATGCCCAAATTGAAATGTGGAGGCAATCGTTTTAACAAACTAATATTACCAAAATGTTTTTGATTCTCAAGATCACAATGAAGTGTGAGAGAAGTGCATACACATTTTAGATAATATTAATTTGTAAAAAAAATTGCAAAACATGGAAAACATTTGTTCATTTTAAACCTCAAAGCAATGATGACTTCTTTTTAAGCACCAAAATGAAGTGTGAGTTTGCCTTGTTCAATTGTTACCTTTTAAACAAAATCTAGTGTATTTGTCTAAGGTTCTTTTTAGCCCCTTGGAAACTTTTGAAAAGAAATTTGATTTGTTTATTTTAGAACCCAAAATAAATTTAGTGTCCTAAGATCAATGAACTTATCAAATTCTTTAAAGAGTGTTGAAAAACACTTTAATGTTTAAAAACACTTTGTACAAAATGAGCATGAGCATAATGAATCTCCTACTTTGTTTAAAAAAAGGAAATTTGCTTGTTCTTTTTAAATCCAAAATAAATCTAGTGTTCTAAGAGCATAAAGACAATCAAATCCTTAAACTTGGAATCATAATTGCTTCCAAGAGTGTCTAAAGACACTTGATACAACAAAGAAAAAGATGTCATAAGAAGCTTTGTTTTTGTTTTCTCCTCCCTTTTTTGATTTCCGAACCTGCAAAAGTGCTCAAAATGTTAGATGAGATCAAGAAACAAGGAGATATAGGGGTTAGATAAAAGATTAACCATATAAACACTAAAATTTAGACCAAGTTTCATGGTGTTTTGACATTAGGTGAAAGTTTGAAAATTTTAACTCAATAAAAGTTAAGAAACACCTACACCATTAGATAGCTTATGAAATTCTACCCCATTTAAAAAAAAAGCTTTGAAAAAGACTAAAAAATGACCAGGATACGCCCATTTTAAGTTTGAGTAAAAAAATAGGAAATCAAAAGCGGCACTATTTGCAAAAGCGGCTCTGTTTGACCTGGGAGCGGCTCTGTTTGAGTTTTAAGCGGCTCAATATAGCGTCGCGTGGCTCTGTTTGCAAAAGCGGCTCTGTTTTACCTGTGTCTGCAAAAAAAAAGTTAGAAACCGCATAATTTTTTAAAAAATGTGATTTAAATGCTTGAACTGCCCTCCTTCTAGCACCAAAATATGAACCTCTAAACCTACAATTGCACAAAGACGACAAACATTGTTAGTGTTAGATCTAAATGCATGCAAAGAGTGAGAGATTCCCCACAAAATATATCTATTAAAACTAAAATTAGGAAAATGAAGAACATAAAACAAGAAACTTAAAATAGATCCTAATTAAGCCAATAAAATGATGATCCCATGGGGGAATTGGTGCCAATGATATGTTGCAATTGTCCCTTTCCCAATTCCTATGGTTGCAATATAAGTTGATGAAGAAAATGGTCAAATCTCCAAAGAGTTTTGAGCATAACCTTGATGCAAAGTGTGAAATGTTGTGAATACTTGGGTGAAATGGGAAAAATTAGTTCTCAATTGAAGAGAGTAACTTTGCATGTGAATTATGGATTTGAGTATAATAAGTTTACTCAGATTGTGGATGATTGAATGAGAGGAATAGTCTCTCATTTATAGATTCCAATCTTGAAAAAATGAGTGAAAATAAGCAATGTGGGATCATTCAACATCCAATGGCCAAGTGCCACTTGTCAAGATGTGAATGGTTGAGGAATGAGCACATTTTGGTCAATGTGCATGATAAATGCTATTGGATTCAAATTTTAATTTTGAATGTGACATGTTGGGGGGAGAGAAGAATGGAGTTAATGTCACTTGACTCAATGTACTAGGACATGTAAGAGGCATTGAATGCCTTGTTGGAAGGACCAAGTCCACTTGGCCTTTTTGAATTCAAATGAGGGAATATTCCCTTTTGATACCTTGTGAGGGAAAATAGAAGAATTAATAAATCAAAGTATTTGATTTATTGTGCAACTTGCATTCTCTAGAGGATTTTAGTGAGAAGGATTAACTTAATCAATGTTTTGATTAATTTAATGAAGAATTAGGTGATGTGATAATTTAGACTTAAATAGATGAATTAATTTAAATCAGAATTGAGAGGAAATGGTTTATTAAATAAATGATTTGATTTATTTAATTAGGAAGGAATGTGTTGGATTAAATCAAATAAGGTTTTAATTTATTTAATTTAATAGGAGGACCTTAGAGATTTTAATTTAAATGAATTATTTAAATGAACAGAGAAAGATGATTAATTAAATTAAATTGATTAATTTAATTAGCAGAGGAGAAATGCCTAATTAAATAAATAATGATTTATTTAATTAAGGGATGAAAGGTGTTGATAAGCTAGGAGTATGATTCAAGATGAAACGGTGTTAGTAGGATCAGAATCAGGTGCATGTATATTTTACGTGTCTACAATCTCAATTTGACCCTCAACAAAAATAATCTCATAAACCTCCGTCACCTCAAAGTAGGCATCCCTCCCAACATCCACATCATAGATCACTCGCTCTCCATGGATGGGCAATCGAAGAATGCGCCAGACATCCTCCAAGGTCACTGTAGCCTCACTGGGCCATCGCTCTGCCAAGGCAATCAACATGCCCAAGTGTGTCCAGATAGGAGCGATGTAGGCGATGTACCACAACTCTATCACCCCAAGGTGCCTCTGGAGCAGCTCATGCATACCAACCAATCTGCTAAGAACCAGGGACTTGTGCTCTTATGAATGAAGAATCCCTAGTTCCACCTGCACAAGAAAAGCCACAACATCAGGTGTTGTAAAAAATTGGGATCCTATTCTAATTTGTCACAATTTAAACATCATATGCGACATTTTTTGCAATTGCGATGCTGTTTGGAAGTTCCAAACTACGCCGCCATGTTGCAATTTGATCGTGTTCGTAAACCTAAATTCTAAATTACACTGCTGTGGTGCAATTTGCAAATGTGGCTAACTTTGACCCCTAAACCCTAATTTATAAACTAAGCCGCAGCGACACAGTTTGCAAATGTGACACTCTTTAAGGCTGCACGGTGCCAATTATGCACTTTCAGTGGCACTATATAGCACTGCTTGACTCTGTTTAACCTTTGACCCTATTATTGCACACAAAAATTAAAAAAAAAGTCGAGTAAGGGTCACATACCGACGAAACTGCGCCTATTGGTCGTTGGTACACTCGCACTCAATCCGAAATGTTTCGTGGAAGCACTCATTGCACAATCTCGAACAGTGCTCAGAGCTCAAAATGCAAGAATCTCTTAAGGGCTAGATGTGCAAATGAATTGAAAGTGACCCCTTAGGGCCTATTTAAGCTTGAAAGTTAGGGTTTTTGGACCTTGTTTAGTCGTCCAACTAGGGTTTTGGACCCCCGATCCCATTTTCGCCTGATCGAGGGTCATTTTGCATCGTTTTTCATGTTTTGGCACATTTTTGGCATCTTGGACCCATCAAGTAGCTTGTCCTCTTTTTTCGCAAGATCACACAAAAATCCAAATTTTTGTCCGATCTCTCGAGCTGGGGCAGTAGTGGGGCATCTGAAAAATCTTTTTTTTTAAATTTTTTGATCTTGGTAGTTTATTCTTTGAACCAACACAACAGGTACATTGCTTCAAAGAGGGGCAAAATGTAGACACAAAAAATATACAGATTGATCCTATACACCCGTTCCCGATCTTACTAACATCAATTCATCTTGAATCATCTCCTCGTCTAGTCATTTAATTGAATAATCTTTATTCGATTAAATTCATCATATTTTCTCTCTTAATTAAATAAACCAAATTATCTCATTAAGTCATCTGCTTCTATTAATTAAATAAATCATTTTGTTTAGTTAATCCTATAGTCCTTTTAATTAAATAATTCACTTTATTTAATTAATCTCTAAAGTCATCTCCTTTAAATTAAAAAAATTAATCTTTATTTGATTTAATCTAACACCACCCTCTTTAATTAAATAAATTAAACTTTATTTAATTAAATCTAAATTCAGATTCCTCTAAACTTTGATTTAAATTAATCCAAAAATCTAAGTCAAATTGTTAAATCAGCTAATTTTCATCTAAATTAATCAAATCCTGATTAATCATAATCCTAATTCATCAAATCCTCTAGATTTTGCAACTTGCACAAGTAAATCAATTTAATTGATTTATAAATTCTTCTATTTTCTCTCAACTTGGCATCAATAAGGGAATATTCCTCAAATTAAAAAATCCCTCCAAAAGGGATAAGTACATCCAACAAGGCATTAAAGGCCTCTTACACGTCCTTTTCCTTGAGCCAAGTGACATTTACTCCATTCCTCTCTCCCTCCAACTTGTCATTTCACAAATTTCAAATTCCACCTAACCATATTTATTTGCACATTCATCAAAATGTGCTCATTCCTCCTCCAATCACATGTTGACAAGTGGCCTCTTCCTATTGGTTGGTCTTTTGTCCCACATTTATCCCTTTTGCCTCTTTCTCCATCATTCTCTTCTATTTATAGGAGGCTCTTATTTGAATTTTGGATCCACAACTTTATGCAACATCATTATCTTCAATTTTTTGAGCAATTGCCATCCATTTTCATGTTTTCATAGCTAGGTTATGAAGAAATTTCATCAAGGAGCATCAAGTCATCACCATTGATCATCAAGCTTGCAAGGAATTGGGAAAGGGCCATTTTCCACATCAAAATGACACCAATTCCCCCATGGGATTTGAGAGTTTGTTCATTTGAATAGGATTTAATAAGATTTGTTATTGTGTTCTTCATTTCATTTCTTATTTTTATGTTTCAAATGGATCTCATGGGGAATGTTTCTTCTAACTTGCATAATGAGCTAATTATATTTGTTCTTTATGTTTGTGAAAGTATAGGATCACCATTCACATTAGGTTCATCTAACACATATCCATCAACTTCAATTGAAGTCTTCAATGCTTCATCAAACTTGACATTTGTGCTTTCTACAACCTTTCTTAGACTTTTATTGTAACATTTATAAGCTTTTCTTCTAGTAGAGTATCCAAAGAAAATACCTTCATCAGATCTTGTATCAAACTTTCCTATATTTTCTTCATAGCTTCTAATATAACATTTTCTTCCAAATACCCTAAAATACTTGATAGTAGTAATCCTTCCACACCATAGCTCCTAGGGGGTCTTAGTGTCGTTAGTTTTTTCTTGAATTCGGTTGAACACATAAAAAAAAGTGTGAATTGCTTCTCTCTAGTAAAATTCTGGTAGACTTGCCTTTTTTATCATCGTTTTAGTAGCTTATTGAATTGTACTATTCTTTCTTTCAACAACTCCATTTTTCTAAGGAGTTCTAGGGGCAAAAAATTGTCTTCTAATTCCATGGGCTTCACAAAACATGTTAAACTCATTGAAGGTGAATTCACCACCTCTGTCAGAACTCATACACTTTATTTTCAAATTAATCTCATTCTCAACCATTGCCTTAAATTCTTTGAATTTATCTAATGCATCAAATTTCTCTTTAAGAAAAGTAACCCATGTCATTCTAGAGTAATCATCAATCAAAAGCATAAAATACTTGTCACCTTGTAGACTTCTCACCCTCATAGAACCACAAAGATCTATATGAATCAATTCTAGTAGTCCAGTAGTAGATTGTTCCTTTGACCTAAATTTGTTTCTAGCTTGCTTTCCAAATTGACAGTCCTTGCAAACTGCATTAATAGGCTTTGAAATTCTTGGTAAATCTCTCATAGTTTGCACTACACTAACTCTCACCATGTTGTCAAAATTTATATGACACATCCTTGAGTGTCATAGCCAACTATCATTAATCTGAGACATAAATAAATGCCCATCAACACCTTTAAGTTGATAGACATTTCCTTCAGTCTTCTTATGAGAATCAATCACAGTTCTTGACCCTTTTTTGATTTCACATTTTTCATCCTTGAACACACTATTATATCCCTTTTTACACATTTGTCGAACACTCAAGAGATTATGTATCAAAACCTTAACTTAATAGACACCATCAGTATTATGTTGTCTATCAAAATGGATTGAACCTATCCCACAGATCTTAGCACCAAAATAGACTTTTCGATCTCATATCCATAACATGAGAAATATCCTTCCATCTTCATTTTCTAGAATACATAATCAGTGCCATCGAACCTAGGACACTCGATAGTGATCTCATTCACCATCCCAGACCTTCCTTAAGTAGTTAACCTCTTCTCCAAGGAACCTTTCTCTAATACCAATTGTTGAACAAGATAAATGAGAGGGGGGTGAATCATATTTAGAGATTTTAAACTTCAAAACCCTCAACAAAAGTTAGATTTACATGCATTCACAAAAACTTTAATCTACTAATATATTAAATTGTTAAGTGCAGAAAAAAAAATGGAAGTAGTAAAACTGTGCACACAATGACATCATATTTACGTGGAAAAACCAATGAGGGAAAAACCATGATGAGGATTAGCTCATAGTATAAATAATTCCAAAATCTAATAAAAAAGCTCACTACCAACACATGACAAACTGTCTAATGAGGGCTCACTACTTAGGCTCACTACCACAAAATTACAAAGAAGATAGAAGAAAATTGTTACAAGGAGAAAACTATCTCAATTTAATAGAGATTCCACCACAATTTTCTCACACTTGCAGACATGCTTGAAATATAGAGTACACCTTCAGCTCACTGCCTTTAGGAACTCAAATTTTTTAAATTTGTACTGATTTTCTCAAACTCGCATCTCACATCTATCTTGTATTTCACAAACATCTCAACCCATACTTATATCATCTTCAACCTTGAAACCGTTTCAAGGTCAGCCATACATAATTTATATTTACAAATTCAAATTAGGTTGACGCCAAAGCATTCCTGTGGTGGAAGAGAATGAGGGTGACCCAAACACATTCTTAATGAGGACCTAAATGAGTCCCAAAATGCCTCAACACACTTCTGTGAGCTTCTCAAGTAGAGTTTAACACAAGGTCAGCTAACACCCATGCAACACACATAAAACAACTAAGCACACACATCCTTAACTTAGTCCAATATTTTCAAACGAACTTCACATGAACATGATCTGGAGTATGAAATAAACACATAAATTCATCTAGAAGCTTCACAAAAAACTTCACTTGAAGATCATGATCATTTGGTACATTTGAATAACCATGTTAGCCACTATAATATAATGTAGCTCAAAAACTCATCAACAATAACACCAAATCTCAAATCCTCTTGAACCAAGCAAGATAACAACCTTATGAACATATTCTTAGAACCACAAGTCTTAAAACCAAAATGTGGAGAAATGTGGAGCAAATACATTTCTCCCAGACCATAGCCAGACACACCAAAATGTATAGTTCACATACTAGTGAAAATATCTCGCACTGTACAAAGATCTAGAAGCCCAAATTCTAGATATAGCAACTACCAATAGTCATAAACAATACCTTAGATCTGTACAAGAATTTCATCAACCCAAAAGAAGCACAAAGCACATCTCGAAGCATACACAGAATACCTTCATAACACTATTTTCACTATCTGTCAAATTTTCTCAAAAGCACTTGGAGACCAAGTACTAGAGACATCAATTTAGCACATTAATTCACTCTAACACCCTTCCAGACATTGCAACATAAATATAACTCCATGTACTCATAAAAATTCTTCCACATCTCAACTATACATACACAAAATACAAACCTTCTTTATTATATTTTTCTCACATTCTTGACATATACACCCAATAACCAACTTTCATACACATAGTTGACATCAATGAAAACAACCGGTTGACATAAATGACAACACCTTCATACTTGTAACAATATAAAGGGTGTGCAAACATAAGGCACACACACATGAGGCTATTGTCATGGAAGGGACACTCACTTGACAAAGGTATGATGGAAAAGGGAAAAAAAAGACCCCCCATGTCACTTTATATCATAGTGCAAGTAAAATATGACACAAAATGATTTGCAAGATCCCAATAATCATGTACAATATAGATGAATTTTCTTTTAGTTGTTTACATAATAAGAAGTGTATACAATGAAAGCCATGTCCAAAAAAGACTAAATTTTGAAAATACAATTCTCTTAAAAAAAAAAGAGGAAACTAGTAGCACCATAATGAAGTATAGAAAAAAAAACATGCACTTTAAAAAAAAATGGCATCCAAAAAGGAGTCTAGATGCAAAAGATATGGTCCATTGAAGTCTCAAAAATGAGAATTGAACAAAAAGAACAACGAGAAAATTGATTTCTTGAAAAAGACTAGAATTCCAAACTAAAAACTACTTGCACCACTATGAAGAACACAAAATTCTAACCTTTCAAAAAATATTGTACTAAAAAATACCACCGAATTGTTGGGATATGGCCACTGGAAGATGAGGCGCAAAAATGAAAATCCCAACAAAGAGGGGTTGAGCATGGAAAAAAAGGAACTCCACCAAATTTCTCAAAAAAAATCTCCAAAAATAGAGATCCATGAAATTTATTACTTTTTCTAAAAAGAATAAATTTTTTTAGCCCCCCTAGCCTAGGCGTTGGTCACCCATGCGACCAGGGGTATGGAAAATAGGTAGTTGCAGGAATTTTATTAAAAAAAGTATTTATTTAATAATTATTTAAAAATAATTTTAACATTGTTAAATTTTTTTTTTAATAAGGTTGGGGTGAGGGAAACACCCCCATCGCCACTGCCCCTTATTAAAGGGAGCGACCTAAAGGTCATCACCCTAGCTATGACCTAGGTTGTAGAGACCTTTAGGTACCACCCCATTAAAAGGGGTTGAAGGTATTTCGCTAGCATATGTACCCTCGATACCCTACTGTAAGAGAAGGGGGATTCACTACTCATGAGTTCTCTTCACTTAGAGAGCCTCAAGGGGTGAACTACCCTAAACTACCTCAAAGGACAGTGACTAGAGTTCTAGAGCTAGAAAGGGTAGGTCACAGAGATTCTCTAGACAAACTGTCAAGTTCTCGGCCAAAGGACATTAGCACAAAATGCAAACAACACCATGACACACTGGCATCCTCGAGGTGCGCTAGCGTCTTGTACAGACTAGAGAATGAGTTTATCACAAAAAACAACAAAGTGGCTACTTCTACTCCAATTGTTGGGAACTTCTAGAAAGTGATAATGAAAAAAAATGTAATAGAACGAAAACAAAGTGAAGTGGAAATGAAAAAGATAAGAAGGGAAAGTAAATGCTTACAACCGTGTGAAAGATGAAGCCTCCAGTTCTTGAATGTCTTCAATACCTACACACAAGAGAGAGAGAGAGAATTTCTGGGCTATATAGGGGTTTGCCTTAGTCAAACCACCGTTTTAGTGTTCCCACCTCCACAGACAACCAGATAGATAGAGAGAAAAGTATGAAATGAAGTAAAGTACACAAAAGCACTACAAAAAAGTGTTATGCTACTCAACCAAATAATAGAGGAGAGGAGTGAAATATTACCACCTCCACCCAAAGCGCTCAAGGCTAATAGGGGAGAAATTGAGAGGAACTCAAGCCTCTTCTACCATGGTGTTTCGTTCCACACTTGCTCTACTAAAGTGATGGAGTGTTGATGTTGCTGCTGTGAAGTGTAGAGTGTTGAGTGATAAAGGTGCTTGGATCTTGTGAAGAGATTGTAGAAGGAAGAGGAGAGCCTCAAGATGGAGAGGTCCAAAGATCCAAGAGATAGGAGATCGCCCAAATGAAGGAATGAATAGTGAATATGAAGGAAGGAGGGAAGAAAATGACCATATTAAGGTCGGTCGACTGAAGAGGGCATTACAAGTCAACTCCCAATGGGAATGGTAATGCCTCTATAGGCTCCAGACATGGGAATATGTCAGGGACATTAACACGCCACACAGACGTCTGCACGCCGTGTGGGTGTCCTAGATAGAAATGCCTCTATCGACGCTCCAAATAGGCGCCAAGTGGAACGAAGGTAGTAGGCTTATGTGGAATTTTTCCTTTGGATTTGGTTTTCTAAAGTGTAAGGGGGTAAAAGGGAATTTTCATTAGGGGTGCAAATTCATGTTGATACATTTTTCTGCCACTTTAGCAAGCACGAGTATTGATGAGTGCTTCGGTAAAGTAGAGTAGTGAAGTAGTAAGGTTAGAAATGTATACGTGAATTGAGGAGGAAGCAGAGCATGGTTTGGTGAACTTGGAAGTGCAGGACAAGAAAATAACTTCATAACTCTGCAAAATTATGAAGGTGAATAAAGAAAGCGCCTTAAAGACCCGCAGGTCTGCAAGGAAGGTATCCTCCAAGAACTCTCACATGGAGGAAACCAAGAAAGTGCCTTACAGACCCACAAACTTGCAAGGAAGGTATCCTCCAAGAACTCTCACATGAAGGAAACCAAGAAAGTGCCTTGTAGACTTGCATACCTACAAGGAAGGTATCCTCCAAGAACTCTCACATGAAGGAAACCAAGAAAGCACCTTGCAAACCCACATACCTGCAAGGAAGGTATCCTCCAAGAACTCTTACATGAAGGAAACCAAGAAAGTGCCTTATAGACCCGCAGACCTGCAAGGAAGGTATCCTCCAAGAACTCTCACATGAAGGAAACCAAGGAAGTGCCTTATAGACCCACAGACCTGCAAGGAAGGTATCCTCCAAGAACTCTCACATGACGGAGACCGAGCAAAGGGGACTCTGTAGAGTCAAAGATGGTGACATGTTTACCCGTAGATAGAACATGTTAGGAAGTGGCCACGCAGGCTAGTGAACAGACAATCATGCAGACCATCGCTAAGTTATAAGGCTTTAAAAGGGGTCCCTTGGGAACCCTTCAAAAGGAATGAGAGTCCACTCAAGGGATGCGCTATTTGAAGAGTGAAGTCTAGTTAGGCTGCCCCCAAGCTAGATGTAAGGATACAAGGACGGTCTAGTAAAGTTGCCCCCAGACTAGAGGCCAAGGTGTGAAGCGGGTCTAGTCGGGTTGCCCCCAAGCTAGACACCAATGAATTCATTCGAGAGAAAAGGATTTCAAAGAGGTCCCTCAGGAACCCTTCAAAAGGACGAAGGTCCACTCAAGGGACACTACATTTGAAAGACATAGAGAGGGAGAGAGGGTCCTTAAGAAGGACACACATCTCCAAAACAAGTTATCACTACCCTCAATGTATAGGGGAGAAGAAACATGCAAGATACTTAAAATAGGATAGAGGTAAACCTCGATATCACTAGTTGTGCGAAGAAAAGACAGGTGCGTCAACAAACACCTGAATTGTGAAGTTGTTTTATTTTATCCTTCAAGGCCTTACATTCACTAGTGGAATGACCGACCACTAGATGGTATGCGCAGAAAGAATTTTTTTCTTTATCATGTTTATGATACTTCTTGCATGTAGGAGGAAGAGTAATTAAGTGGGCTTTAAGAAGCCACAAAAAAATACACTCTTGCTCAGACAAAGGATGAGGAGTGGGAAGAAACCCTTTCTCTTGCGGAGAAAAGCTTGACTTCTCACAAGAAGAAGATATGAAGATAGAAGAAAAAGGAGGATAGACCAATCCATGAGAACGAGGTTGAGTGGACTTTGTGTCAGCATTCAACCGTGATTTCTGTTCAGATTTTTTATTCGAGCATCCAATCCCCAAGTTACGCTTATGAGGCACAAATTATATAGGGACCTGAATGCCTCATTCATTACGCCCACAACCTTTACACTCATAGCCATACTTAGAGACGAGCTTAAATACAGGGCCATAATGTGATTGCAAATCATGAGAAGAAGGAGGATCCTCATAGAGAGAGTTATTCCAAGGGGGAACATACTCTTCTATAGGATCACCATCATCCTTCTTGATGGGACTATCAATATTATCCTCCTTAGAGGAAGCGCAATCATCTTCCTCAGAAGGAGGATCAATACTTAGAACATTACAGTTCACATTCACATTATCCTGTGATACAAAAGAACAATCATCTTTGATAGTGGGTGTGAATGATGTTATCAAAGGGTGTAAGCGGATCGGGTTGACTCTATATTCCTGATTGAAGGAATCTATAAATTTTGAAGGACCCCAATCATCACCAAGACATGCATTCCTTCGAGAAGAGGTAGAAGGAGTAGTCTTAGTATTTCTCATTTCAGAAGGATCTTTAGGGACATCCATCTCAAGAGTATTTTGTGTAGCAAATACTACTGGAGTAAACATTGAAACATTGGAAGACACTAAAGGAACAAGAGTGGGCACAACTGAAGCTTGACCAACAACTGCCATCTCACATAAGTGCTTGGCATCAGGGTCAACCTTGACTGTGACCACTCGATTATTACAAATGAACTTCATAGATTTATGCAAGGTAGATGGGACTACACCAATAGCATGAATCCATGGTCTATAAAGAAGGAGGTTTTAAGGTAACTTCTCTGACATAACATATACAAGGGTGGGTATGGTAATGGGTCCCGACTTCAAAGGCAAGACTATCGTGCCAAGGGATTTTTGACCAACATTATCAAACACACGAATGTCAACAAAAGAAGCGTTAATAGAAGATGGGTCAATATTAATCTTAGAGAATATGTCAATGCTACATACGTTAAGCATCGAATCGATGTCAACAAGAGTATGTCTAATGTCAATCTTATTAATATTAACTATAATCATTAAAGGGTCTTCTTTATTTTGTACTTCTGAAGGTGGGAGCTCCTACGGATAGAACGTAATATTCGGTGAATTTGCATGAATATATGCCATCAACGCATCAACATCTACTGGCCTAGCAGAAGAAGGAAAGAGGATATTTTGCAAGGCTTCCTGAAGCATACCTTGATAAACTGGAGCAGACTGAAGCAAGTCCCATAGTGAGATCTTAGCCAGAGTAACTTGGAGTTGCTCGACAAGATCATAATCACTAGGTGCTTGAAGAAGGCTTAGTTGTTTATTCATTCTAGTATCATAGGTATGGACTATTGCTCTACAAGAGGGAGCCATAGAAGGATCAAGGGAATCACTATTGGATGAAATAGCATCAATAAAACAAACCCTTTCAGGAGAAGGACTAGCTGGAGTCAAGTAAATGATCGGTCTCTTAGGCCCTTGAGGGGCAACATAGACATAGATTACATTTACAGAATCATCACATCTAGTAGAACAATTACTCGAAGACATATTCTCAACATTGATCCAAACAGGATCAAATGTGGAAGTAGATTCGTCATGCACTAATGCATCATCTCTAGAGGAGAGTTCATTAGAATAGATAAGAAATTCATCATTCACAAATGCAACGTCCCTAGAAGAGAGTTCATTGGAATGAATAGAAGGTTCATCATTCTCAAATGCCTCATCTCTACAAGAGAGTGCATTGGAATGAATAGAAGGTCCATCATTCACTAATGCATCATCTCTAGAAGAGAGTGCATTGGAATGAATAGAAGGTAGAGTGGCATTAAGAAAGGTATCAATGATTTCAACTTCTTGCAACATGATGTCCTCTGAAGCAAGAGAACTCTCATGAGAAGGATCAAAGATACAAAGTGACATGGACAAGGCCAAGTCACCATCACATGCATGAAATGGAATATCATTAATAGCTTGAACAAAATTAGATACAAAACTAATAAAGGAAGATATTAAATTCATTATGATTTGTTTGGTATTTTCTATGTTTTAGTAATTTGAATTTTTGGAGGTCTTTGGAGCGGAAATAGGGTTCGGAACCTGCGTTGGTCCCTAAAATTCAACTGTCAAAGGCACTAGTATTTTAGAGACCAATCTAGTTCTCTAGAAGACCTTTCCAATAGTGTAAATGGTTCTGAATTTTGGGCACTGAGTCAAAAATTATGACCCCGCCAAGTAGGGGTAAATAAATTCCTAGTTTTTTCAAAGAAAATTGTTCTTCACGTTGGGTTCACCAAAATGTGAGAGAAGGGGGATTTGCTACTCACGAGTTCTCTTCACTTAGAGAGCCTCAGGGGGTGAACTTCCCTAAACTACCTCAAAGGACAACAGCGAGAGTTCTAGAACCAAAAAGGGAAGGTCACAAAGATTCTCTAGACAAACTGTCAAGTTCTCGGCCAAAGGACGTCAGCACAAAATGCAGATGACACGGCGGTGTGCTGGAGTCTTTGAGGTGCACTGGCTTCTCGTATGGACCAGAGAGTGATTTTATCATAGAAAATATCAAAGTGGCTACTTCTACTTCGATTGATGGGAACTTCTAGAAAGTGATAAAGAAACATAATTTAATAGAACTGAAACAAAGTGAAATGGAAATGAAAAAGATAAGGAGAAGAAGGGAAAGGAAACACTTACAACCATGTGAATGATGAAGCCTCCAGCTCATGAATGTTTTCAATACCTGCACACAAGAGAGAGAATTTTGGGGCTGTATAGGGGTTTGCCTCAGTCAAACCCTCGTTTTGGTGTTCCCACCTCCACGGATAGCCAGATAGATAGAGAGAAAAGTATGAGATGAAGTAAAGTACATAAAAGAACTAAAAAATAGTGTTATCCTACTCAGCCAAATTATAGAGGAGAGGAGTGAAAGCGTACCACCTCTTCCCAAAGTTCTCAAGGCTAATAGGGGAGAAAATGAGAGGAACTCAAGCCTCTGCTGCCATGGTGTTTTGTTCCACACTTTCTCTACTAAAGTGATGGAGTGTTGATTTTGATGCTATGAAGTGTAAAGTGTTGAGTGATAAAGGTGCTTGGAGCTTGTGAAAAGATTGTAGAAGGAAGAGGAGAGTCTCAAGATGGAGATGTCCAAAGATCCAAGAGATAGGAGATCGCCCAAATGAAGGAATGAATAGTGAATATGAAGGAAGGAGGGAAGAAAATGGTCATATTCAGGTTAGTCGGCCGAAGAGGGCATTACAAGTCAACTGCCAATGGGAATGGTAATGCCTCTGCAAGCTTTGAATGTGAGAATTTGTTAGGGACATTAGTGAGTTGCGCAGACGTCTGCGCACCGCGTAGGCATCCTAGACATAAATGCCTCTATTGACGCTCCAAACAAGCGCCAAGTGGAACGAAGGCATCGAGCTTATGTGGAATTTCGCCTTTGGATTTGGTTCTCTAAAGTGTAAGGGGGTAAAAGGGAATTTGTGTTAGGGGTGCAAATTCATGTTGATACACCTACATTTTATTTTATTTTATTTTTAAATTTTTAAAAAGAAACTTTAACAATAATAATTTTGAAAAAACTATTTTTTAATGTACCTCGACCTACATACTAGGGAGGCTGTATGGCCTCCATGGAAAATTATTTTTAGCTCAAAAGCTCCCAAAACCAAAATAGGTCAAATTGTTTATCAAAATTCATCGAATTAGCCTCTTGAAAGAAATCATGAGGTTCTTTTTGGCTCAAAATACTTTGAAATTTTAACTACTCAAAAACTTGATGTTCTATTACAAAATTATCAGAATTGATACTCAATTTTCATCACAAGTATCTTCACTAGATCAAACCATCTTGCAAAATTGTCTTTCAAAAAAATCAAAAAGTATGTTATAATCAACCAAAATGATCTACACCATGATATCCATATCAAGATACAATGTTGATATCAATGACAACACTACAACACATAACAATATACCTTGTGTTTATTCTACATGCTCATGTTGCCAACAACTGCATCAATGAAAAAAATTCTCATTCTTCCAATAGTCTCCCCCTTTGTCATTGATGGTGACATGAAAAAATATCTCTAATACATATCTCCAAAACATTCCCCCCCTTTGAAATCAAGGGCAAAGGGTACCTGCAACAACTATTCTAACATATACTAGATCTCCCCCCGAGAAATATATGCATATGTACAAACAAAAAGATTGAATTCCAACTTCCCCTAAGTCATGTACCATATCAAAAAATAAAAAGTTTTATTGGAAACTACTCTATATACTCCACATATGTACAAATAATCTAAAATTGAAAACTAGAAATGCATAAATAATAATAAATATTATCAATTGAAAGAGGTTGACTCTTGTAGCTTCTACACATGGGTCTTCCATGCCTATTTACCTTCTTCCCATGCCTTCTTGTCTGCCCCAAACAATTTGCATTGATTTTGAAACTCCATTAGTAACTCTTCTCCTTCTTCTAGAGTGCTAGGTATATGATTCATCTATGTAGCTTTGGTATCACTCAAAAGGGCACTTGAAACAAGTATGAGTTTGGGATTCACCAAGTCCCTTATTTCTCCAAACTGCACAATGATATGCTCCTTTTGAGCTTGTAGCTGAAAGAATTTCTTATGAAATCCTCTATAATATTCCTTGTATCCCTAGCTAGGTCAAGTTCTAGATCATGGGCATTGGAGGCATTATTGATTTGCGACTTAATGGATTCCATTTCCTTTCTGATGCTTTGTACGGGCTCTAGGCCACTTTATACCATATTGTAGCAAAGCCTTCACCTAATCTATAGATACTTGTGCATCCTTCTAATTATCTTGAATTTTTTTATGTGCAAGAGCACATTTCTTAATGATTTCCAACATATTTTTATCATTTGTCTTCTTTTCAAATTATTTCTCCACTTCACCTCTAATATCAGAGGTATACTATCTAAAAGAATCAATTAACAATTTACAGTTCTCCATACTGAAAAAGTGAAGTATCTATGTTCACATTGGGAATGGCCTCTTGCAATGCTTTTACTTCTTCTTCCATCAACTCTCCACTCTTTTGATGTGTATCTATGATCTCCTTCTGGAAAGATGCATGAAATCCATCTCCCAACTGTAGCTTGTGGAGGGAGAAAATCTTATCTAGATCTACATTTCATTGTTGCATTGGTAGTTGTTGAAATTGTGATGATACAATAGGATGGAAATTGAGCTACATACTCAGTATATTCTTCAATCAATCTCCGGAGGAGCCGAAGGATTCACCAGAAGTCTTTGTGTTCTCTGTAGCCTTATCTTTCAACTTCTTTTCCCCATTCTTGTCATAATTTATTGGATTTTCTTCTTCTATTTGTGCATCTCCGGATACATCCTCGTTCTTACCTTCATCTTCCTTCTCATTATTTCCTTGTTATTCTTTTTTTTCGAAATCAACAAATTCTTTATCACATCCTTATTTTCATTTTCTTCCTCTGCAGGCTGATCTGTATTAACTGGAGGAGTAATATTTTCTTCAGGTGGATTAAGAAAATCCTAAAATACTAGGTGATATTAATCATCCATCTTCTTCATTCTTATAAAATCTATCAAATCAAAATCCTCAACAAAAAATCAAGATCCAATCCAAAATCCAAATCAAATCCAATCAACCAAATTTAATTATCCCCTTAAGGTCTTAATCACTAATATAATCCACCCTATCCACTCTCTTCTAATCCCTTCTAATATAATTCACTATAATCACCATTGAATCCCATTCTTCCATCCGAATTGAATCCAATATCATGCTTCCTATGCTTTGATGTTTCCCCTTTCTAAACCACAAATCCCATATTTGATGATGATAATTTTAGCCTTTTCAACCAACCTAATTACTATCCCTATGATGGTGATTGGAGTCTTGTTGACCAAGATGAGCTCCACCAATCCTTATATGGTATTGATTTAAGCATGTTTGTAGCAATCCCTTTTCCTCCATGTTGAACACCTAGAATACTAAGAGGGGGGATGAGTTAGTGTTCTATATGGCCAATTAATCACAAACCATCCAATTAACAAAGTGTATCTAAATGAAACAATAAATGAAAGCATGAAAGGAATCACAAGATCACATAACACATGAACACTAGGATTTTTATGTGGAAAACCCCAAAAGGGAAAAACCATAGTGAGGATTAGCTCACAATATATTATAACTGGTTATAAGATATTACAAGGGCTCACAACCAAGACACACTGTCCTTATAAGGCTCACAGCCAGGGATAGATACAAAAAAAAAAGTGGCTTCACAACCAAAGTGTGAATTGATACAAAGTGCACCTTCCTTGTGTTGAATTCAATTTCTTTGAAGCTCTTAACACAAAAAACTACTCAACTTGCCAACCAATTAATATTCACAATAATTCTGCACTTATTCTAAACTCACACATCTAAATTCACATGTTCACACAATGTTAGATCTCTTTCACATCATAATATATGTCATATATCCTCTACAACTCAAAAATGTCTCACATATATACCCAATTACATCCGCATACATCAATTAGGTCGGCCTAATTAGATGTAGCCTAATTTTTAATTCAAAATAGCTTTGTCAACTCCACACTTGAATCCAAAACATCTTCGTTCTCAACCCAAATATGAAATACTTGATTTAAGTTGGCATGGACCTAAAATAAGTCCTACTAACAGCTACAGTACATGCTTATCCTTTACAACACATAACATGTATTAGGTTGGCCAAGAATTAGACCTATTAACAAAATAAGCCAACTGATCACACACTAACGATCCATATGTTCATATAAGTGCACACCATTTGGAATATATATAGTAATGACACCTATGAGAAAAATCCTAAAATTTCTAAGACTGATTCTCAACACCAGAGAAATGCGGACCAGATTATATCTACCCAATCACATTGTATAAGCCAAAAACTAAATGTCAAACTTTTGTCATTTGTAACTTTCAACCTGCTTAACCAAAATATCTGAAATCATGATCATAGATGCACCTAGCAGTAAGGAATGACATATTATAACATCGTGAGCCGATCTTGTTGCATGAGAAATTTTAGACCAAAATTCCAGATTAAAATGTATTAATTTTGTTTCTCGTATTAGACAAAACTATCAACAATTAATGTTGGCATCAATGACAACACATTAAGGGATTTCTTATTCATTATTTCAACACTCCATCCATCATTCCTCAAGTCAAAGAAACCAAAAGTTCCTCCACCAATCATGAATACATCTTAGAATATCTCTTAAGCCAAGATAATGATGTCATGATTAGATACCTTCTAAGAATTGAAGCCAATATTTCCTTAGCTTATTACCCCAATATATCTTCTATTTCTCATCCTTCTCCTACCATTGACAAGGGAAATAAATCCTCTATCTGTACTCTTCCTTATTTCCCTTTTATATCCTAAATTCCCATCTCTAATCCCTCTCTCAAATTCATATCCCCATTATCAATCTTATAATCCCTTGTATCCTCCACCTCTTATTCTAATCCTTCATTCCCAAACCTTTTTAATCCAATGAGAAATTCAAATTATCATATTTCTTTGATGAATTCCTCCAAGGACTATTAAAAAAGATCCTAATCCATTGTGTATAAATGCATTTATTCAAGCTCACCCTATCGATAATCCAAAATCTATCAAATATCTCAAATCCATTAAATCTACCATCTATAAGCATCATAAATCCTTCATCCATCGATGTGAACCTCTCCTAGAGGCCCTTCATTTCCCTATTTCTAAATATTATCCCTCTCTCATTTACTCCAATCAAACCCAACTATGCCAAGTGTTTGTTTTAAAGCATGTCCCCAAATTTCCTCCTCCAAATCAAGATCAAAGCATCCCTTCCAATCCTTCTCATGATCCCCTTCCATCTCAAGATCTAATCACCCCCATAAAACCCATCCAAAAACCACAATACTCACCTTTATTCTTCCATATTCATCCAATATGATTTTCTTGAAGAAACTATAATTCTAACAACGTCCTATACCCCTTAAAATGGACTTATGTCTTGATTAAAAAATATTAAGTAGATAATGTGTGGGGTCATATGCAATGGTGCAAGACAATGGCTATAATTTATTGAGGGTTTTACATTCTTTATCACTTTGTTTCTATCCTTCTATTTTTGGTCCCATTTCCCGCCATTGCATGCATTTTTTGGCTTGAAATATTTTTTTTTGGTATTTAAATTTTGTATTGTTTGTCCCATCCTAGAAAGTTAACTATTAACCTTAGAGTCTAGCAATTATTACAGCATTGTAATGGGTGCCTGGTCACATGAAAAAATTATAGAGGGGGATGAAAAGGCATCAACTTATCCCCATAATGACAAGGAAGGGTCAGATGGCATTAACAATAGTAGTAAATGAAATTTGAGATAATTCAAAGATAATTATGGAGGAGGGTGGTGGAGGTATTTTGACAAACATAATATTTGGGACCATGGAAGATGGAAAGATCTGTGGGGATCGATAGGGAGGGGATAGAGAAGGTAAGTGCCCTTTGGAAGTTCCTAGGAAGATTGTTGTCATTTTTAATTTAGATATGATAGTTTCCATGGATAGGGAATAAAATTATTAAAAAAATGTGGCTATTTTTCTTGCTGCCCTATATTGCAATAAGATTCATGATAGAAATTTTATGGATGAATGGTTTAACAATGTTTAGAATAATAAATTAGGAATTCAATTTTCATTCTATAGGATGGTTTGAAAGGGGTTATTTCTTACTCTATGGAGGAAAAATATGTATTGAAATAATTCTGGAATATTAGGAATTTAATGTTTTGAGAAATTTCATGGTCTCTAGTGGTTTTGAATGATGATGTCTTAGCCATTTATTACCCTAGATGGGATACAGTAAAAAACATCCCTCCCCAATTATGAGCATTTTTTCCATAATTATGCAAGGAAAATAATGAGGGTGGAAGAAACTAAGAATGCCCTCCTACATATGGATGCAAGGTTACCGGTCTCCTTATCCCTGGGGGTGGATATTCCAGAGGAAATTGAAATTTGATGCAAGGGGAAATTATTGACCTAGAAGATTGAGATATTGAGAGGTCTAAATGATTTATTTCTATGTAAAAAGGGTGGCCATGTGAGAAGAAACTACCCAATTTGTAAGGGTAAAATGGGAGACCAAAAGTTTAACCAAAATCTGTCAACCCTAACCCTAGGGATTTTGAAAAGATAGGGTGAATTTTGAGAATGTAAATGATTCCAAAATAGATTATATTGAAGTAAAAAAATTAAAAAATAATTTAAAATTAAATGAAGTAAACCCTAAGGAAAGTATTTTAAAATCCATTTCTAGGTAAATCACCAATGGAAGCAAAGTGGTTGGTATATCAAATGTAATCCTTACTAATCCTAATATTGAAGCCAAAGGTGCAAACTCTAAGATTGAGAATTGGGCCATAGAGGCAATATATATAGTATTAGGGGTGGCTAATTCACTCCCAATGGAAAATACATCCCAAATAAAGTATAATTTTATCCCAATAGTTAGGCCTATCAATATTCTTGGGCACAAGAAGAATGCCCAAGAGCTAGTATTGGACAAGATTAAATAGAGGATTGCTCAAAACAATAGTTTTAAAAAGAATAATTGCAATAATAGAGAGGATCATTCCAAGGCCATAAAGACCTTATCCAATGGGGAGGATCATATTAATGGGGGTAAATAAAATTTTGGGAATGAATCAATAAGTGATAATATATCAAATAAAATCCCAAACTCTAAAATTCTAAACTCAATACTGTTAGGGAATATTGCATTTAACCCATGAATCTTAATCCATTTCCTACATAAACCATGAGAGATAAACATGCATACAAGTAACCATAATGCATAGATCAAATAGAAAAGCCACAAGATAACACAAGATATACCCTGGGAAAACCCTCAAGAGGGAAAAACCCAGCCTCCAAAAGAATCCATACTCCATCATATTATTTAGCAATAAAGCAATACAAGAGTTACAATGAATACCTTTGAAGCATCAAACCCTCCAATGCATTCCCATGTGTCCAAGAATGAATCAACACATCCCATTCCATGCTTCACAAATTCACTCCTCAAGAAGACTCAATAATGACAAATAACCGACTCAACCAACCTAAACCACTACATATGTGTTTGATTTTATAGACACAATCTCACACAATATACAACTAGTGGTAAGGTGAAACCATGTACCAAAAAACCATGTGAATACAAAACCTCTAACCCCTTATTTAATATTGGGTACTAAGACATCACATTATTTAATATTTCCCAAATATTAAATTATTATCACATGCCTCCCACACATTAAATAATAATATAATGTTACAATACAACATCAAGTGGACCCCAAATAATTACCTAGTGTAATTAACCACACCACCAAGGTGCATCACAACTAAATAATTATTTAATTACAACATTATAATAAATCAATTTATGCAATGGTGTACAACACCATATCTCAAAAAGTACAAGAATTTAAAACCAAATAATCTAAGGCCAAAGAAATAGAAGGTAAAGAAATGAAGGATACTGTAGAGAAGGGGGATTCGCTACTCACGAGTTCACTTCATTCAGAGAGACTCATGGGGTGAACTACCCTAATATACCTCGAGGAACAATGACGAGAGTTCTAGAATCTGAAAGAGTAGGTCACGAAGATTCTTTGGACAAACTGACAAGCTCTTGGTCAAAGGACATCAGCATGGAATATGGATTACAGCGTGATGCGTTGGCATCCCCGAGGCGTGCTGGCATCTCGTACGAACCAAAAAGAAAGTTTATCATATAAAATGGCTAAGTGACTACTTCTACTATGATTACTGAGACCTTCTAGAATGCAATAAAGTAACAAAATGTAATAGAACTAAGATAAAGTGAAATAGATGGTAAAGAGAAGGAGAAGAAGGGAAATAAAATGTTTACAACTAGCAAGTGATGAAGCCTCCAACATGTGAATGTCTTCAACACCTACACATAAGAGAGAGAGAGAGAAATTATTGGGGATGTATAGGGTTTTGCCTCAGTCAAACCCCCATTTTGGTGTTCCCACCTCCATGGACAACCAGGAAGATAGAGAGAAAAGTAGGAAATAAAGTAAAGAGAACAAAGGCACTACAAATGCTACTCAACCAAATAATAGAGAGAGGAGTGGAAAGCTTACCACCTCCGCCCAAAGCGCTCAAGGCTAGAGGGGCAGAAAAATGAGAGGAACTCAAGACTCTGCTACAATGGTGTTTGTTCCACACTTGCTCTACTGAGTTGATAGAGTGTTGATGTTGCTTCTATGAAGTGTAAAGTGTTGCTTGAGAGCTGGAATAAATGTTTAGAATTCTTGTAGAATCTATAGAAGCTATAGAAGATATCAGAGAGATCAAAGAGAGTGTAGAGAGGGCTCAGAGAGAGCTAGAGAGTGAAAATGGATCAAGAAGAGGTAAATTTGAAGAAGGAGATGAAGGAAACAACCATATTTAGGTCGGTCGGTCGAAGATGGAATTACAAGTTGACTTCCAATGGGAAGTGTCACACCTCTGCATGCTCCAGCCATGAAAATCTGTCAGGGATGTAAGTGCACCGTGTGGATGTCTACATGCCCCGTGGGAATCCCCGATAGTAATTCCTCTATCGACGCTCAAAAAAAATGCCAAGTGGAATGAAGGCAGTGGGCTTAGGTGGAATTTCACCTTTGAATTTGGTTTTTCTAAAGTGAAGGAGGGTAAAAGGGGAATTTTCCTAAGGGGTGAAAATTCACTCCTATACATTTTTCCCCCACTTTAGTGAGCACAAGTACTGATGAGTGCTTTGGTAAAGTAGATCAAAGAAGTTGTAGGGTTAGAGATGTATACCTGGACCGTTGAGGAAGTAGATCATGGTCTGGTGAACCTGAGAGTGCAGGATAGGAAAAGGACATCATAGCTCTGCAGAACTTATGAAGCTGAAGAAATAAAAAGCCTTATAGGCCAGTAGACCTGCAAGGGAGGTGTATCCAAAATATCTCACTGAAAGGAGACCCAGGAAAGCAGACTCTACAGAGTCAAAGAGAAACTTCATAGGCACTCCCATGAAGTGACATGTTTACCCACAGATAGAATATGTCAGGAAGCGGTCATCCAGGATAGTAGCTGGACAGTCACACATACCATCGTCAAGTTGGAATAATTTCAAAGGGGTCCCTCAGGAACCCTTAAAAATTAATAGGGGTGCACTCAAGGGACACACTTTTTGAAAAGTGAGGTCTAGTTGAGCTGTCCCGAAGCTAGATGTAAGGACGTGAAGTAGGTCTAGTCGGGCTGCCCCCGAGCTAGATGCAAAGATGTGGAAAAGGTATAGTCTGGATGCTCCCAAGCTAGACACAAAGATATGAAATAGGTCTAGTCGGGCTGCCCCCAAGCTAGACACAAAGATGTGAAATAAGTCTAGTCGGGCTGCCCCCGAGCTAGACGCAAAGAACTTTCTTGAGATAAAAACTTTCAAAGGGGTCACTCGAGAATCCTTCAAGGGAAAAGGGGTCCACTCAAGGGACGCTTCATTTGAAAGACATAAAGAAGAGAGGGGATCCTTAAGAAGGATGCACATCTCGAGAATGAGTTATCACTGCCCCCAACATATAGGGGAGGAGAACCACACATGATATTTAGAACATGCAGGGTAGAGGTAAACCTTGGTATCACTTGTCATTTGAAGAAGAGGTAGGTGCATTAGAAAATAAATGAGTGATGGCACATGAATCATGAAGTTGTTGTATTTTATCCTTCAAGGCCTTACATTCACTAGTGGATTGGCTAGACACTCGATGGTATGCACAAAAATAATGTTTTGTTTTATCATGTTTAAGATATTTCTTACGTGTAGGAGGAGGAAGAGTAATTAAGAGGGCTTTTGGAATCCACAAAAAAATACATTCTTGCTTAGACAAAGAATGAGGAGTAGGAAGCAACCATTTCTCTTGCAGAGAAAAGTTTGATTGCTCATAAGAAGAAGATACGAAGATAGAATACAAAAGAGGAGGATCTCTATAGAGAGTGTTACGATTTGCATTCACATTACTCGATAATGTAGAAGAATAACCATCTTTGATGGTGGGTGTGAATGATATTGTTGGAAGGTCTGAGTGGATCGAGTCAACTTTATATTCTCCAGTGAAGGATTCTATAAATTCTAAAGAACCCCAATCATCACCAAGACATGCATTCCTTTGAGAAGAGGTAGAAGGAGCAGACTTAGTATTTCTTGCTTCAGAAAGATCTTCTTTAGGGACATTTATCTCAAGAGTATCCTTTGTAGTAGGTATTGATGGAGTAAACATTAACACATTGGAAGACACTAAAGGAATAAGAGTAGGCACAACCAAAACTTGACTAGCAGCTATCATCTCACATAAGTGCATAGCCTTAGGGTCAACCTTGACTATGACTACTCGATTATTGCAAATGAACTTTTCCATATTTATGCAAGGTAGACGGGACCACACCAATAGCATGAATCCATGGTCTAACAAGAAGAAGGTTACAAGGTAATTTTTTTGACATAACATACACAAGGGTAGGTATGGTAATGGGTCCCAACCTCAAAGGCAAGACTACCATTCCTAGGGCTTGTCAACCAACATTATCGAATCTGTGAATGTCAATAGAAGAAGTATTAAGAGAAGATGGATCAATATTAATTTTAGGGAATAGATCAATGCTACATACATTGAGTGCCAAACCAACATCAATGAGTGTATGTCTAATACCAATCTTATTCATGTTAACTATAATTATTAGAGGATGTTCTTGCTTATGTACTTCTGGAGGCGAGAGTTCCTATGGATAGAACGTAATATTCGGTGAATCCACATGAATATAAGCTATCAATGTATCAACATCTATCAGCCTAGCAGAAGAAGGCAAGAGGATCTTTTGCAAGGATTCTTGAAGCATACCTTAATAAACTAGAGTAGACTGAAGCAAGTTCCACAGTGAGATCTTATTTGGAGCAACTTGAGGTTGCTTGATAAGATCATAATCACTAGGTGCTTTAGTCATAGGTTTAGATGTTTGAAGAAGGCTCAGTTGTTTATTCATTCTAGTATCATAGGTATGGGCCACCGCTCTATAAGAGGGAGCCATAGAGGGATCATGAGAGTCACTATCAAATGGAATACCATCAATAGAAAAAATCCTTTTAGGAGAAGTACTAGCTTAGTCACATAAATGATTGGTCTCTGAGGCCTTTGAGAGGCAACAGAGACATAGATTACATTTACAGAATCATCACACCTAGTAGAATAATTATTTGAAGACATATTCTCAACATTGATCCAAACAGGATCAAATGTGGAAGGAAATTTTCCATGCACCAATGCATCATCTCTAGAGGAGAGTGCATTAGAATAAATAAGAAATTCATCATTCACAAATGCAACGCCCCTAGAAGAGAGTGCATTGGAATGAGGGGTAGATTTATCATTCACAAACACATCATCTCTAGAAGAGAGTGCATTGGAATGAGGGGTAGAATTATCATTCACAAATGCATCATCTCTAGAAGAGAGCACATTGAAATGAATAGAAGGTAGAGTGACATTAATAAAGGTATCAATGATTTCATCTTCTTGCAACAAAATATCCTCCGAAGTAGGGGAATTTCATGAGAAAGATCAAAGATACAAAGTGTAATGGGAAAATCCAAGTCACTATCACATGCATGAAATGGAACATCATTAATATTTTGAACATAATTAGATATTTAACTAATAAAAGAAGATATTAAATTCATTACGATTTTTTCGGTATTTTCTATGTTCTAGTAATTTGCATTTTCGGAGGTCTTCAGAGTGAAATTTGAGGTCAAAACTTGCATTGGTTCCTAAAATTTGATTTCCAAATGCACTAGTGTTTTAGGATTGAACTAGTTCTCTAGGAGACCTTTCCAACGGTGCAAACGGTTCTGAAATTCGAGCATTGAGTCAAATGTTATGACCCCACCAAGTAGGGGTAAATAAATTCCTATTTTTCAAAAAAGATGTTCTTCACGTCAGGTTCACCAAAATGTAGAGAAGGGGGATTCACTACTCATGATTTCTCTTTATTCAGAGAGCCTCACGGGGTGAATTTCCCTAAACTACCTCAAGGAACAATGATGAGAGTTCTAGAATCCGAAAGAGCAGGTCACGAAGATTCTCTGGACAAACTGACAAGCTCTCAGCCAAAGGACATCAGTGCAGAATACAGATGACAACATGGTGCATTGGCATCCTTGAGGTGCACTGACATCTCATATGGATCAAAAAGAAATTTAATCACAAAAAATGGCTTAGTGAATACTTCTACTCTAATTACTAAGAACTTCCAAAATGCAATAAAGTAACATAATGTAATAGAACTAAGATAAAGTGAATAGATGGAAAAGAGAAGGAGAAGAAGGGAAATAAAATGCTTAAAACTAACAAGTGATGAAGCCTCCAACACATGAATGTATTCAATACCTACACACAAGAGAGAAAGAGAAATTGTTGGGGCTGTATAGGGGTTTGCCTCAGTCAAACCCCCGTTTTGGTGTCCCACCTCCATGGACAACTTGATAGATAGAGAGAAAATTAGGAAATAAAGAAAAGAGCACAAAAGCACTACAAAACAGTGTTATGCTACTCAGCCAAATAATAGAGAGAGGAGTGAAAATCTTACCACCTTTGCCCAAAGTGCTCAAGGCTAGTGGGGGAGAAAAATGAGAGGAACTCAAGCCTTTGCTGCAATGGTGTTTGTTCCACACTTGCTCTACTGAGTTGATAGAGTGTTGATGTTGCTGCTATGAAGTGTAAAGTGTTTCTTGAGAGATGGACTGAATGCTTAGAATTCTTGTAGAAATTGTAGAAGATATCAGAGAGATCGGAGAGAGCATAGAGAGGGCTCAAAGGGAGCTAGAGAGTTAAAATGGATCAAGAAGAGGTGATTTTGAAGGAGATGAAGGAAACAAACATATTCGGGTTGGTCGACCAAAGAGGGAGTTACAAGTCAACTTCCAATGGGAAGTGTAGTGCCTCTGCAGGCTCTAGCCACAAGAACCTGTCAGGGACATAAGTGCACCATGTGGGTGTCCCTAACAGTAATTCCTCTATCGATGCTCAAAACAAGTGCCAAGTGGAACGAAGGCAATGGGCTTAGGAGGAATTTCACCTTCGGATTTGGTTTTTCTAAAGTGAAGGAGGGTAAAAGGGGAATTTGCCTAAGGGGTGAAAATTTGCTCCTATATAGATACAAATTGTTGAAGTTGTGAAAAATCAACCCTGCAGCTCCCAAGGATCACCTGCAATCAAACATGTGTCACAGAAATAGAGAATAGAAAATTTATGGAGGCAAAGATCTATTGACCCAAAAAAAATGAATCATATTAATGTGCATCTTCTAATGATAATACAATAGATAATCCTTATAAAAGGATAATTAACCTAGAAACCATGGGTGAGGATAAAACAAGATCATGACATGTGTCCTCATCCTATGATGAAACATAAAGAAAACATGAATTAAGTAAGCTTAAGTAATTAGATGAAAAGGAACCTAATAATTAAATAAATAATTAATTAGGAAATATATTTTACTCTAACACCCCCCTAAGTGAAACTTATGGAGAAGCTCAAACCTCTAAATATGAATGCATGATGGGTATTGACAAACAAGGCTTGGTGAGGTACCCATTTACAAACAAAAGATCTTGCAAAACTAGAGAAAAAAGAGAAAATCCAGTGGGAGAAAACTCCTCTCCAAAAGAGAGAAATACAAGTGAAGGACTAAAGAAGCCTCCAAACAAGAGTGAAGGAAAAATAAGTATCCAACCAAGAAATGTCCCAAAATATAGGAAAAAAGGATGAACATGAAGAACACCACTGAAGCATGAAGAAGCTACAAACACTGTCAAAGAATGACTGCTATAGTGTTGAAAAATAACCTTCATTGAAATAGATGATCAAGACGACAAGAATTTGCATGAGTTCCCCTAATGAAACTACTCAAATCAGATGGAAAACAAAGGCAAACATCTAGAAGTCAGAGATATAGATGACATAGGTACCAAAATTATGAAGAATTGATCAAGTGAAAAATGGAATGTCACCTTCGAAAAAGGAATGCAAGAGTGTCCATATGGTAAGTGATCCATCTCAATGAAATGCATGTAACCGATCACTTATGTATGCTACATATGGAATTACATAGGAACAAATACTATACATATAGCTCATTCCAACGTGAACCTAAGGAAGCATTAGCACCAACAGTGGAAACCCCTCCATAATGCTAACAAGGGAGAGCCATGATAGGTATAGTGAAACTATATGCCACAAAGAAGTGCATGAAGAAGAATCAAGAATATTTTAACATGCAAACATGAAAGTACCAACACATATAAAGGGTGTGCAAATAAAAGGCACACACACATGAGGTTGTTGTTATGGAAGGGACACTCACTTGACAAAGTTATGACGGAAAAGGCAAAACAAAAACCCCCCATGGTACTTTATATCATAGTTCAAGTAAAATATGACACAAAATGATGTGCAAGATCCCAATAATCATGTGCAATATAGATGAACTTTATTTCTATTGTTTACATAATAATAAGTGCATACAGTGGAAGCCCATAATGTCCAAAAAGGACTACATGTTGAAAATAAAATTCTCTAATAAAAAGGAGGAAAGTTGTAGCACCATAATGAAGTATAGGAAAAACATGCACTTTCCAAAAAAATGGCACCCAAAAAGGATTCCAGATGTAAAAGATATGGTCAGTTGAAGTCTCCAAAATGAGAACTAAACAACAAAAACACTGCAAAAACTGATTTTTGGAAGAAAAACCAGAAGTACAAACTGAAAAATACATGCACCACTGTGAAGAGCACAAAATTCTACCCTATTTAAAAAAAAAATGCACTAAAAAATACCACCATATGGTTGAGATATGGTCACTGGAAGGTGAGGTACAAAAATGAAAAGCCCAACGAAGAGGGTTTGAGCACGGCAAAAAAGGAACTCCACCAAATTTTTCAAAAATATCTCCAAAAATAGAGATCCACAAAATTTAGTACTTCTGCTAAAAAAAGAATTTTTTTTAGCCCCACTGGCCTAGGCGTTGGTCACCCATGCAACAAGGGGTAGGAAAAAAAGGTAGTTGTAGGATTTTTATTAAAAAAATGTGTTTTTTAAATAATTATTAAAAAATATTTTTAACAAGGTTAAAAAAATTTAATGAGGGTGGGGCATGGGAAAATCCCCCATCGCCATTGCCCCTTATTAAAGGAAGCGACCTAAAGGCCATTGCCCTAGCTATGACCTAGGTTGTAGAGAGGGTGGCGATACCTTTAGGTATTGCCCAATTAAAAGGGTTCGAAGGTACTGTGCTAGCACAAGTACCTTTGGTACCCTACATTTTTTTTTAAAAAACTTTTTAAAAAGAAACTTTAATAATATTTTAAAAAATCTATATTTTTTCTTCTTTTTTTAATGTACCTCAACCTGCATGCTGGATATGGCTTCCTTGGATTTTTTTTCCTTAGAAGCTCTCGACACCAAAATAGGTCAAATTATATATCAAAATTTGTCAAATCAGCCTCCTAAAAGCAAATGTGAGGTTCTTTTTAAATCAAAATACTTTGAAATTGCAACTACCCTTCAGATCTGGAAAAAAACTACTTCAAACCCTTGTAGATATGACGTTTGGAGCCCAAATCAGGCCAAAAAAATTTCAAAACTAACTTTACCCATAGCTCTAAATCCAATGGAAAATATTGATTTTCTCTAAGATGCATCGAATGATAGCTCAAGGCATGAAATATCTCAGAAGGAGGAGAGGGGATTATAAATCTTGAGCTTTGATACCATGTTGAAGTTGGGAAAAATCAACTCCATAGATCCCAAGGATTACCCACAATCAAAAAACTATCATAGAAAGAGAGAATAACAAAGTTATGGAGGCCAAGAGCTATTGATAAATAAAACATGAATCATAATAATATTGAACAATCAAAATACTGAGACGAGGGTGAATCAACATTCTTTTAAACCATTCAAACATTTAAACATCCAATCCACTTAGCACATTCAAACAAAATAAAGTATGAAACATTAAGCAATAACTTATAACACATGAACACCAAGATTTTTAGGTGGAAAACCCAAAATGGAAAAAAAAACAATGAGGATTAGCTCACAATATATTTTAACTAGTTATAATATATTTACAAAAGTGATCACTATAGGTGGACTCACTACCCACTAAGAAAAAGAGAGATAAAAGAGATATTATGGCTCACAACCTAGATTGAACTGTTATAGTTGCATCTATCATATGCATGAATTATAGTTCAAATGAAGCTCAATAAACTGACTTTACACACTTCATTTGATTATGATCTAACACTCTTCTTTCCTCAACATTCACATCATTCTAATATTTTACTCAACATTCACAAATTAAATTTGCACTACTTCGATAATATTTAGTCAATTCACATCATATACATGTCTCACATTCATCAAAACACCGAAAATGATCTAGCATATATATCTTCTTCAAGAATAATATCAATTAGGCCAGCCTAATTAGTTGTAACATAGAAAATATACAATATATAACTTGTCGGCTCAAAACCTTCCACACACTCCTCATGCCAAGATTTTATCCTTACAAAAATTTGAAATAGGTTGGTATGGACCTATAATAGATCCCACATAACTCCACCATAATTATTTAATCTTCACATACCTTCACACCTATTAGGTCAGCACCACATAAGACCTAATACCAAAATTCTTCAACTATATACCCATATTTAGAAAAATGTACCTAAAAAATCATGCCAATTGGAATTCATACTCTATTGACATCTATCAATATCTCCTTAAATCCACAAAATCAAAATCCTATCTGCGAAGAAGTGCAAAATCTCCTGCTCATATGCACTATACAAGAAATGACTGTAATTTGCTAGGTCAAACTTTTGTTATCCATAACTTTTAAACCAAAGTCCAAAACAAGATGGAATTCTAGGATTAGATGCTTCTACCAACCAAAAATATAATGCTAGAATCATAGAGTGAAATATTCATTTGTGGACCAATGTGGACCCAAAAATTGGATGCTCTGTTACAAAATTATCAGAATTGACATAGTCAATTTCCATCACAAGTATCTTCACTAGATCAAACCATCTTGCAAAATTATCTTTCACAAACATCAAAAAGTATTTTAGAATCAACCAAATCTATCTACACCATGATCTCCATATCAAGATACAATGTTGACATCAATGAAAAAATTGCAACACATAATAGTATACCTTGTGCTTATCCTACATGCTCATGTTTCCAACAACTGCATCAATGAAAAACTTCCCATTCTTCCAACAATCTCCCCCTTTGTCATTGATGGCAACATGCAAAAATATCTTCAAAAAATTCTCCCCCTTTGACATCACGGGAAAAGGGAACCTACAAAAACTATTCTAACATATATCAGATCTCCCCTTGAGAAATATATGCATATATACAAACTAAAAGATTGAATTCTAACTTCCCCTAAGTCATGTACCATATCAAAAACTAAAAAGTTGTATTGGAAACTACTCTATATAGTCCCCATATGTACAAAGAATCTGAAACTGAAAATTGGAAATGCATAAAGAATAAGAAATGTTATCAAATGGAAGAGGTTGAATCTTGTAGCTTCTCCACATGGGTTTGCCATGCCTATTTACCTTATTCCCATGCCTTCTTGGGTGCCCTAATAAATTTGCATTGAGTTTCAAACTCCATCAGTAACTCTTCTCCTTCTTTCAAAGTTCTAGGTATAGGATTCATCTATGTAGCTTTGGTAGCACTCAAGAGGGTACTTGAAACAAGTATGAGTTTTGGATTCACCAAGTCCCTTATCTCTCCAAATGATAAAATGATATGCTCCTTTTGAGCCTATAGTTGAAAGAATTTTTTGAGAAAATCCTTTATAATATTCCTTGTATCTATGGCTAGGTGAAGTGTCGGATCATGGGCATTAGAGGCATTGTTGATTTGGGACTTAATGGAGTCCATTTCATTTTTGATTCTCTATGTGGCTTTGGGCCACTTCATAACATATTGCAGCAAAGCCTTTGCCTCATCTACACATACTTGTGAATCCTTTATATTCTATTGGAATTTTTATGTGCAAGAGCACATTTCTCAATGATTTCCAACATATTTTTATCATTTATCTTCTTTTCAACTTATTTCTCCACTTCACCTCTAAGGTCAAAGGCATACTCTCTAAAATAATCAATTAACAATTTCAAATTCTCCATACCAGAAAGTGGAGTATCGGTGTTCCATCGGGTATGGCCTCTTGAAATTCCTTTACTACTTCTTCCATCATCTCTCCACTCTTTTGATGTGTTGTTGTGATCTCCTTCTGAGTAGATGCATGCAATACATCTCCTAGCTATAGCTTGTGAAGGGCAAAAATATTGTCTAGATCTACATTTCCTTGTTGCATTGGTAGTTGTAGCAATTGTGATGATACAAAAGGATGGAAATTGAGCTACATACTTAGTAAATTATTCAAGGAATCTCCAGAGGAGCTAAAGGATTCACCAAAAGTATTTGTGTTCTTCGTAACTTTCTCTTTCAACTTCTTTTCCCCATTCTTGCCACAATTTACTGGATTTTCTTCTTTTGTTTTTGCATCTCTAGATGTATCCTTGTTCTTAATTTCATCTTCTTTCTCATTATTTCCTTGTTTTTCTTATTTTTTGGCATCAAAATTTTCTTTATCATCATCCTTGTTTGCATACTCTTCTTTTGCAGGATGATCTGTATTAACTAGAGGAGTAACGTTTTCTTTAGGTATTGAAGGAGTGGTTGTACCTTCCTTTTCTACATCCTCACTGCTGATTGTCTCTCCTTCAAAATTCTTCTCCGCTTCTTCATCTTCCTTTTCCAATTCTTCCAATAGTAGAGGGACATTATCCTAAATATTATTTTCATTTGTTGCATGCTCATTTTGAGCATCAATTTCCTAAGCTTCTTCTCCTGTAGTGACTTCTAGAGTAGTGTCCTTTTAAGTCATACCATATTTTTGTGCAATGTTTGAAATTTTATCAATTGTCTCCTTCTGTAGCTTTTCAAACTCATTCTTGTCTCTACCTGTTAGTGCGAAGAAATAGTTAGTAAGGAGTGAAGAACTATTTAAATAGACCCTTCATCCAAATTAAGATTGATGCAATGATTGATATTACTTGATCTTTCAACAGTGCATGTTTTATCATCATAGAGATTTTTTGTGTTTATGGAACAAGTGGATATATGTACAACTAAGCATGAATTGTGAAGGAAAATTTTGTTTCTATTTTCTTAAAGATATGATATATGGACACATGGATAATGTATTCCAAATTAAGACAAACCTTGGTGACATTTAGTATCCATTTGTTAAATATTTGAGACATGTCAGACAAGGAGTGTCCTAATTTAGATTAGTGACAATAGAACCTTGTAGGAACATGTGAGGAAATTACCATAAAGTATGTTAATCCTTCTGCAAGAAAGTGTTAGCTGACCTTTGACTTGCATATGATATTTTGATTATGGTAGATGGAATCCGAATCACACACAAGGACCTTAGTTTCCCTAGTCATGTTAACAAGACAAACCACAAATAAAAATCAACAAAAATAATTATCATAATCTATCATTTCTGCTCTAATCACTTGTGGATATACTCAAGTAGCTTAAGATTATGATGTAAGATAAATCAAATAGGATAAGACTAATACTATACCAAATGAGTCACCAAATATGTAGGTATTTTGGTTTATTGACAAGTATTTGATATGTTTTCAAAAGATTGTGTCTATTTTAAGGAGTAAGAAATTTTGTGTAAGATTCCTAGTCTAGTTGTGATAATGAAAAATCTTAGAAGACAAATTAATTTTGATAAGATAGATAACATCTGTAAACAATAGTTGAGAACTAGTTTGGGTAGAGTATTCTTTTATTTCATGATTTGTTAAGGTCGGTTCATGTGTAACATATCCTATTTGTGTTAAACATGTTCATTCTCTACAAAGGATAGTTTTATTATGGAATCTTGGATTTATGATGCAAAGTTTATTGTAATGGAACCTAAGGAGACTAACCTAATTACTTGGGGGATCATCAATGTTGGTCTTGACTATGTGACAATGCAAAGACAATGTAGATTGACTGGCCATGATAAGTGGTGATTTATTATGACATATGGATTATGATGAAGTTTTGACTGTGACAGACCCTAAAGGATAGACCTAATGCATCAGAGGCTCATCAGTGACTTGCCTTGCCTACATACATGTGTAGAGACAACATAGTTTGATACCATGAACTGACATCATTTTTTATATTTTATGACTATTTTTGGGTTTTTCCAAGGATATTTGAATGTTGATGTTTTGTTGAATATTTTGATGTTTTTGTATTTTTGTGATAACATCCTTGGATACTATGTGTAAGATCCTTTGGAAACCTATAGGTCGAGGATTTCCCCCAGTCCACAACAAGACTAGTAATTTATGAAAGGATTGATATGATAAGGAATTTGACACTAAATGTTTAATCAATCTTAGGCCATGAGAGGGGTGAGAAAGATTTTATTATGAAATGAGCCAATGCTCAGGTTATTATGGAAGGAATCTAATAGAGTAGTGATAGATGGTAGAGTGGAAGTTGACTACAAATGGCACCTATTTTCTAGGTTTTCACCATGGTACTTGTCTGAAGTGCCATCGAAATGGTTTTCACTATAAGACAAATTATTTTTCTTTCTCTTCTTTTCTATTTTTTCTATTTTTTTAATTTTTTGATACAATGGGATCTCTAGAGGTCATATATAGTACTTCTAAAGGTGCATGCTATTGATAGGATTAGATAGTGGTTCACCCTCAGGAGTAGCCAATTGATAGGCATCAGATCTGTATGCGACGGTGATGATAAAGGACCCAACTAGTTAGGCTCAAACTTGCCTGGATTTTATATTTCTGGTTGGTTCTTAGGATTCCCTTTCAAGACCAAATTTCCAATGTTGATGTTTCAAACCTTGTTTCTCTTGTTATAGATACATCGTAGGTGATTATGACATGTTCGCAAGTAGACCAATGCAGTTTATCTTCTTTCATCCAATAGTTCTTGCTCATGTAACCTCAAGATTTAGTAATCTTCATCATCAATAAAATTATACATGGAAATTCTCAAGGATGGGATCTCGACCTCAATCTGTAGGATGGATTTGGAACTGAAGACCAAGGAATAAGGCGTGGTTCCGCTAGGAGTATGAATTATTGTACGATAAGCCCATACGGCTAGATTTAGCTATATATTCCAGTCTTGTCCAACATCATTGACAATATTTTTTAGGATTTTCATAATGGTTTTATTAGATGCATCCATCTAACCATTACCCTAGGGATAATATGGAGTGGAGAAGTGGTTCTAGATGTGGTATCTTTCACATAATTCCTTGACATCTTTGATTTTGAAGGGAAACTCATTATTTGTTACTATGGATAAAGTAACACTATCCCAACATATGATATAGTTCATTATGAACTTTGAATTTTTTTTTACTAGTGATATATGTCATTGGTATGGCTTCAATCGATTTAGTGAAATATTTCATTGCAGTGATAATAAAATTTTTCCATTAGCAAATGTAGGTTGAATCTTATCGACGAGGTTGATTCCCCATTGAGAGAAAGGCCAAGGTGAGGTAACTGGATGGAGTCCCTATGTTAGTGCATATACCAGGTCACTATGTATTTGACACTGTAGGCCAATAGTACCCTGTTCTCAGAATATTCTTGGCTAGGGTAGGACCACTAGAGTGAGCCTCACATATACCCTCATGTATATCTTGTAAAGATATCTTTGGTTCCTCTGTGTCAAGACATATAAGGAGGGTGGTATCTAAGCTACAATAATAAAGGGTTTTTGTGATGATAACATACTTAGCTACTCATCGGATAATTTTTTTTTTATTGGTTGTTGGAAAAGTCAAGAGGTAGGGTTTGGGTGTGAAGGTAGTCATATATATCCTCATGCCAAGGTGAGTTGGGACCAACAATATTGTAGATGAGCTTAGATTTAGGGACATCGAATGTAGGGATCAATAATTTTTCCACCAAGAACTCACACTTATGTATATTATTAGGAATTTCCAAGAGAGACCCAATGGTGGCCATTGCATCTACTCCCTTATTTTGCACTCTTGGGATCTGTGTAAATAAAATGGTTTTAAATTATTCTTTGAGGCTATCGACCATTTTATTATATGGTACCAATTTGTTTTCCTTAGTCTCCTATTTGTCATTGAATTTTTAGACCACTAATTGTGAGTCACCATATACCTGTAGGTCTTTGATTTTCCATTTGGTTGCTTCTCATAGACTTGTGAGTAGGGCTTCATATTCTGCTATATTGTTCATGCATGAAAATTCAATACTATATGGTTTAGGGATAGTGTTCTCTTGTGGTGTAATGAAAAAGACACCAACTCTTGAACCGTGATTTATGTATGACCCATTAAAGTATATTTTCCACTTTTTAGATGTATCTATCTTGAAGATTTCCTCATCTGAGAATTTAGATACGAGAGGTGTGAATGCTTGTGTAGGGGAATCTTCTAACTAATCAACAATGACTTTCCATTTAATTTATTTCGTTTCCACATATTGAATGAACTCATTGAGGATCATCACCCATTTCACCAATCTACTTATTAATTTTGCCTTACTGAGTAAATACTTCAGTGGATCAATTTTCACTATCAACTTTGTGTGTAGATTTAAGATGTAGTATCATAGTTTTTGTGTAGAAAAGACTATAGAAAGATATTATTTCTCAATGAGAGTATAATTGAGTTCACACCCTACAAGGGTATGACTGATGTAATATATTGCATGTTCCTTCCCATCTTCATCATTTTGTGCTAGGAGAGATCCTAGTGCAGATGATGTTGCTGATGTGTATAGGATGAGTGGTCTCCCATTATTGGAGGCCTTAGTACTTGTGGTGATAGAAGATAGTCCTTGATATGTTGAAAAGACTATTGAAATGAATTAGTCCATTTGAATGGGATATTCTTATGTAGGAGATACTGAAAGGGATGGAACTTGTCTACCAGTTATGCTATAAACATGTGAATAGATTGTAGTTTTCCCTCTAGGCTCCTTAGCTAAGTTAGAGTGGAAGGTGGCGACATGTAAATGATGGATTTCACCTTTTTTGGATTAACCTCTATGCATCTATGCGAAATAATGTATCCAAGGAGCTTCCCAGAGGTCACCCTAAAGACACATTTCCTTGGGTTCAGTCAAACCTTATATTCTTCCAACCTTGTAATTTTTTTGTCTAGTATTGTTAAGTGATCATCCCTTGTCAGGGATCTTTCCAAGAGTTCATACAAATACTCCTCCATTAGTTTATTCATCATGTCATGGAAGATTGTAGTCATTTCCCTTTGATAAGAAGCTCTGAAATTTTTAAGACTGAAGGGCATGACATTCCAACAGTATGTGCCCCAAGCATAAGTGAAAGTCATCTTGTACTAATCTTTTGATGTAATTTTAATTTGATTATACCTAGATAAACCATCCATCAGTGATAACATCTCTTATCCCACTATAAGACCCATGATAATATCTATATTGGGTAACACTAAATCATCCTTTGGTCAAGCCTTGTTCAGATCTCTAAATTTAGTACAAATATGGATGCCTCCAATTGGCTTGGTAACTAGCACGAGATTTAAAATCTAGTTTGTATAATTGATGCATCTTATGAACCCAACATCCAATAGTTTCTTCAACTCTGCTTTAACTAGTAAGATAATTTTTTGGTGAATCTTCCTTAACTTATACTTAAAAGGTTTAACATTAGGAAGGAGAGGTAGGTGATGGAGTACTAGTTTAGGGTCTAGCCCAAGCATTTTTGCATAGGACCACACAAAGTTGATTTTCCTTTCAAGAAAAAGTCAGTGAATTTTGGCTTCTCTACATCTATTAGGGACACTTCAAAGTGTATGATTTTTGGATCTTCTATTGTGCTGATGTTGACCTCTTGTGACTTCTTGAAAAACATTGGGGATTTCTCTTGATTTATGGGGAGTGGGTTTAACCTTCCATCCTTAGGTGCCTCAGAGAGGTTTTCACCTTCAGATATGTCCTTTTAAAAATTTTTTGCTATGTTTGTAGGTACCTTTCAATTTTCACCCACATACTTATTTTTCTTTATTTATTTTGTTTTGTGACTAGAAGGTAGGGTTGGCTCCCCATAGTATGCAGACATGTCAAGATCCATGGTGAATCCAACCTTGTGATCCCCACTTGGTGTTTCGTCTCTAAGTCCCATAAACTCAACAATTGCTTCATCGTTTTTGAATAGGTCTAAGCTTGGTGGACCTTGTTGGTCCCAATCAATTAGTTGTGGGTGAAGCAATGAAATGTTATTGTTAGTATCAAAAAAGCTAAAGGATGATGTAGATAGAGTGAATATAGAGGAATTATCTAGATCCCAAAAGGTATCAATCTAGGCATGTCCATTCATATATTTGGTTTGAGGAGAGGATTAGTCAAGATCCTGAAAGGTTTCAACTAGGTCATACTCACTATAGGATTTATTAGAACCCCATTCCCATTCATTAGAGTCTGTTTTAGTATGGTAATCATTATATGTCTCAAAAAATTCAAAAAAATTAATGGATTCCTTTTGAAATACCATGGTACTAGGAAGTTCCATTTTTAGAGGTTGATACGCTAGCCCTGTGTTGCACAACTGTTTACTTTCTAGGATAGGTTTTGTCATACCTTGTTTTTGTAGTCCAAGGCCACTATGACCATCATAGCATTTTTTTTAATTATTTCAAACCCCTTACCATATTTATCAACAGGTAGATCTCCATGTATCTCATCCTCTTCATCTATATATATCCATTTAGAGAGGTCTTCTTTGATATATTCATTTCCCAGTTTGCCCCACTTGGTGAAGGTCATGGGTGGGTGATACTGAATCATCACCTTAGGATATTTCTTGATGTTATGGGGTTTTCCATAATGTTTTTGTGAAAATGGTAGTTTCCCCGCATAGAATAGATTTTCAATATTGTATTCTCCAACTCCATCGTCCTGGATCTAGACCTTGGTATCAAGGAATTTTGTTGGTAATGGAAATGATTTTGATAGAGAAGTTGGGTGAATGTATTGTGATGAGGAAGGGGTAGATGAGCTCTACCAATGGCTAGGTACTTGATTCTTAGGTGTTCCTCTCAAGTTTTTGCAATATTAAAAGGGTTCATGATCATTGGAAATAGTGATCGCTGCACTGTTGTAGGGGAACTTTAGACATTGATGATATGTGGAAGGTAAAACCTTCATGGAGTGAATGAGAAAAAGGTTTTAGGGTAGGTCTAGATCCATAACCTAACATACTATGTCATGTACAACAGGACCCACTCTGATTGGTAGCATGATGACTCCCTTAGACAAGCTTTCTGTATCATTATACCCACATATCACACTCCTCTTTGACTTGTCTATACAAGCCTCTGAGAATCCCATGGTAGTTACTAGTCTCAACGTGCACATATTCAACCCTTCTCTACCATCTATCATAACTCATCTGATTTAGTGTTTTTTAATGTATACTTCGAGATGTAATGGTTCATTATGATTTTGTTTTTGCGAAGTAAAATTGTGTTGGTTGGTAGCTAAGGACCCTACCATGGTTTGAAATTGATTCTCAATTAATTTTGTCGGGTGGATGAATCCTATAATGCCTTATCTAGAATTGCCTTGTTCTTAGGAGAGGTGTGTAGCAACTCAAGATTTGAGATTTGAGTTGGGTTTTTTCCTAGATGATCAAGCAAGTTGTATTCATGTGTTGGTTGAGGTTTAAAGGGGATCCTTGCAGAGTCACCTTCTATTTCTGGTTGGAAACCACACATTCAGGATTTTTATTTTTGATGGTGATGGTGGATGCATTATGGTTCGACAATGATTGGATATGATCACTGTGTACTCATAGGTGACACTAGTACAATTGGCATCAAATTTTCTGCCTGGTCTAAAACTCGAGGATTTTCCCTTCCCATGGTTTTATAAAGGGTCCTTGAAGATTGTGTGATCTTTGTTAGAGGTTTCTAGTTGGTTATCTATTTGGATATCACCCTTCTCTATGTGATATTATATAAGGTTCTTTAATTGGAAGAAGATGAACATCTTATGTCCCTTAATTTTGTGATATTCACAAAAATCATTATCGTTCCACCAAGTTGGTTTGAATGGAATTGGCTCATAATGTCTAATCTAAGGTAATTGGATGACATTATTTTGGAGAAATTTCTTCAAAATTTCCTCAATTGGCTCCCCTAAGGGAGTATTATTTTATCTCAGTTGAGGGGCCCTAGGAGGACCACAAGGTGTGTTATTTTGGGCCACATTAGAAGTTTGTTCCTACTTTTTTAGAGTTTTATTGGTATTCATTTATGTGGGTCCTTTCATATTGAGCATAATATGAGGTTTATTTAACACCGCCATTTGTCAAGTTTTTGTTTTGTGACCAAAATTTGTTCTCATTTAGTTTTGAGCTAAAAGAATAATTTTTATTCTCCTTAAAAAAATTCACATGCCCTTTTGCATTGAGGGATTTCTTGATGGATAATCCATTTTGTATCACATCATCAAATGTGTTAAAGCAATGAATTCATAAGTGGAATAGGACCTCCTTATTGAGGTTCTCCATGAAGATCTAGACTAGTTGCTTCTTTGGTATATAGTAGGCACACTTGCTAGCTAAGCTTCACCATCTTTGTAAGAATGATGCAAAGGTTTCACCATATTTTTATTTTTCCTCACACAAATAGGTAATGTTGACATTAGATGATATGTTGTATGAAAAGTGTGTGATGAATTTTTCCATAAGTTCACTCCAAGTTTGTTTACCTAAAGGTAAGTGCGCAAACCATTCGAGGGATTGTCCTCCTAGAAGTCATGGAAAAATTCTCATGAGATATGTATGATCATGTGCCACATCTAAGGATGTAGTGTGGAATTCTTGTATGTGTCCAACAAGGTCACCCTTTCCCTTGTATTTATCAAATTTTTGAATAATAAAGTTTGTGGGAAAGGGAGGCATGTGAATGCTCCTATCAAAGGGGTAAGGACATAGGTCTTCCATTGAGTATGATTTTGACTCCCAGACTTTACATGCATATTAGTCATCTAATTTTATAATGTTTGTATCTATTGAGCCATTAGGTCCAAGGGTGATGGTACCACTGGGACCGAGATGGGTGTGATGTATTGTGAGGAACCCTACGAGGGGTTCCCAAATGGGTTTGTGTTGTGTTTTGGATTAATTCTATGCATATTTTGGTTTTTGATGCATGGGTGGAATGTGGTGGTGATATTGTGAGGTGTATGCGGGATTTTGTGTGAATGATGGTGGTGGTGGAGGAATGTTGACACCAGCTGTGAAAAATGTACCAAGATTATTTGGTCCTTGTGTTAACACTAGTTGTGAATGATGTACCAAGATTGTTTGGTCCTTGTGAAGGGTTTTGAGTAAACCCAGTTGTGTATGAAAAACCATGATAGTTTGGTTACTATGAAGGGGTTTGAGAAAACCCAAATATGGAGTGCAAACCAAGATTTTTTGGTTGTGATGGAGGTGGGGGTTGATTAAACCCAAATATGTATGCTAAAAAATGATAATTTGGTTGCATAAAAGGTGAGGGTTGATTAAACTTGAATGATTATAAAAATCCCAAATTTTTGGGTTGTTGTGGTGTTAGGGGTTGAGAAAACCCAAATATAGATTGTGAATCCAAATTTTTAGGTTGTTGTTGGTGTGGAGTGATGTTGGAACCTATACCGAAAAAAGATCGAGTCCTTGTCAGAGTTGTACTTACATTTTGTGAAGTGGATGTGGTACCCACTTGTAGTCCTAGATACAAATGGTTAGTCTTTTATATCTTATTTGATGCATTCAAATGATTGGAAGTTTGGGATGCAATCATGGTGTGATTTGGTACTATAGTTGTAGATGTAGAGGAAAATGGATTTTTCATAGATTTAGTGGATGTAGGTGGTGGTGTAGCTTTCACAGTTGATGTGTAATGAGATGTTTGGGTAGGTGGCATGCCTATGTTCAACTATTATGTGGTTTGCAATGTAGTAGGTTTAAGTGATGGTGGAGGTCTATTCATGGCACCAAATCTTGGTGTCACAATGTTAAGACTCTCCCCTATGAAGGAGTTTATGTCAAAATTAGATGGTAGCTTAGCTACATGTTGTGACAATTTCATAAAATATCTTTCAGGGTTTGTTAACACAATTTTATCAATAATTCTCAAGATCCTTGGATCTTGAGATGCGTTTTCAATTTCCTCAGGCATGAGCCTTCGATTGACCTCTTTCAAAGTGTAATACTCAAAAGGGGGAAGAGTCTAATTTTGGGAACTTGTGTGAGTACTAGGTTTTTTGCCAAAGTTCATATCACAAGTTATGTTTACATTGGATTAGAACATGAGTCCATCCCTTTTCTTTTGATTTGTAGTGAATTGATTGTTTCAGATTGTGGAACTCTGTGTAAAGATAAGTTTTTAATGCAACCTTTGAATTTAAATCTTTTTCCTATTAGAAAAATGTGTCATACAAAGCCATAGATGTAGTGCACAAGATTGCGACTGTGGTTCAGTTGGCAATAGTTACATTGTAGAACCATGCAAATGCATTGCACATACTTGTGATTCAATTTTGTTCACTAAGGTAGGAATTTCAACTGACATAGATGCGGTGTTTCACTAGATGATTGTGTCACAGTTGACAATGAATACATAACACTATTTTTGTAATGAAAATACATAGTTGTGGTGCACAGGATGACAAATGCGATGCAGAAGTTTAGGCAAACAAATGAAATCCTACTCTTTTTTAATTTTCTAAATTTTAGATGTGATTCAGTGAAGAAAACACAAAACATAGATGTTTGATACTTGTGATTAGTTGATTTTGTAGACATGGAAAATATAAAATTCGATCTGGCACACTTGATCCTGATTACTAACGACATTTCTTCCTGAATCACACTCTCAGCTTATTATCATCTTATGTCTCTTAATTAGATAAATCATTATTTATTTAATTAGGTCTATCTCCTCTGCTGATTAAATTAATAAATTTAATTTAATTAACCCTAAAATCCCCTTTTAATTAAATAATACATTTTATTTGATTAAATCCCTAAAGTATTCTCATTAAATTAAATAAATTAAACCTTATTTGACTTAATCTAACATTATCCCCTTTAGTTAAATAAATCAAAAACATTTATTTAATTAAATCTTTCCTCTCAATTATGATTTAAATCAACTCATAAATTGAGTCAAAATTATCAAATCATCTAATCCCTCATTAAATTGATCAAATCTGGATTAATTTAATCTCAATCACTAAAATCCTCTAGAGAATGCAACTTGCACAATAAATCAATTACTTTGATTTATTAAATTGCCTATTTTCTCTCAACATGGAATAAAAGGAGAATATTCCCTCAAATTTGAATTCAAATTCAAGTGGGCTTGGTCCTTCCAACAAGGAATTTAATGCCTCTTACGTTTCCTTGGCCTTGAGCCAAGTGACATTAACTCCATTTCCTTCTCCCTCCAACATGTCACATTCAAATTTCAAATTTGAATCTCATAGCATTTGTTATGCACATTGGCCAAAATGTGCACAACCTTCAACCATTCACATCTTGACAAGTGGCACTTGGCCATTGGATGTTGAATGATCCCACATTGCTCAATTCCACTCTCTCTTCCATTTTGGAAATCTATAAATGAGATACTCTTCCTCTCATTCTAACATCCACAATTTGAGTAAATTTATTATACTTAATTTCATCTTCAAGCATAGCCATTCTCATCCATTTCATCAAGTTCTTAGCTAGGTTATGCAGATTTTTCATTATGGAGCTTGATTGAATCTTCCCATCATCAAATCATCAACATTGCAACAAAGGAGTTGGGAAAGGGCCAATTTCGACACACCAATTGGCACCAATTCCCCCATGGGATCAAGAGTTTGCATGCTTGATTAGGATTGCTTTAGCTTTTCATGTTTTTTTCTTGTTTTTCCTATTTTGAGCATTGTAAATGGATTTCATGGGGAATCCTTGTTTTATCTTGCATATGAACCTAACAATGTGTTTTTTTGTTGTGTTTGTGCAAGAATAGGATTGGGGTTCACATTTTGGCGCTAGAAGGAATGTTTAAAATTTTTTTTGATTCCAATGACAAGAATGCTTACAATTTAGTCAAAACAAGAATCAAACATGCACAACCTAATGTAGTGGTTGAACGGGTGTATAACTGTAGATGGGGTCCAACTCCAATTTAAGGGATAAATACTTAGAATGATTAGGTTTTTGAACAATTGGGTCAATTTTTAAAAAAAATTCTCTATACAAAGGCATATATAATAGACTTCCAGTGACATAGGGTCATCGACAGACACTGTGGGCACGAATTTGTTTGCTTATCGAGAAGCTATTGATAGAAACTCAACAAGTTCTATCTCGAATTATGAAATTATATGGTGAGTAGCTTCAGGGTATGATCTGCATCCATTGCACCACTTTATTAGTTACATTTGGAGGACTTTAAAGGCTTCTAAAACAAAAGGTTTTTAGTGGGTAGAATATTGGTGAACACCGTTGACCTCTCAAACATCACATCAAGAAACCCACACAAGTCTGGAGAACTACATGCATGGATGGACCTAAAAATTTCACTCACAACCAATTTATATAGAGCACCCAAAAATGCTACTTAAGGTCGAACCCTTGAGTTATCCATTAGGATATGTCTCAGGGAAGGCCTCCTACTTCAAATAAAATGGTGAAGGTTAATATTGCTATTTCTCGTCACCCAGGATCGCACAAGTGCGCAAGGGGAGAGGATACTATGAGAAACACACCTTCATGTGCAAGTGCACAAGAGACAATAATCAAATGGTTCTTTTTTAATTACACCAAAATGAAGTGTTCAATTTGTTCAGTAATTTGAACCCAAATGAAAGATGACATGTTCAAACACACTATCCTTTTTAAACCCATCATAGTAAAATGAGATTTATGTTCTCCTTTTTAAGAGCACCAAAGACCAAATTTGGGGGATTATGTTTTTCCTTTTAGGCACAAAAATCAAAATGTGTAAACACCATGTCCTTTTTAATCACTAAAATTGAACTGTGTAAAAAAGAATATCCATTTTAATCACCAGAATTGAAGTGTAAAAACCATGTCAATTTTTAAGCACAAAAATTGAAGTGTGTAAAAACCATGTCAATTTTAAGCACCAAAATTGAAATATGTGAGATAATTCGAAAACACAACAAGATGGAAGAAAATGATTAGTAAGACAAAAACAATACTCTACTAATAAAAAAAAAATAGTATTGTATTCCTTGTTAATTTACCTTTCAATTTTTATCAATCACTTGTAGTGCAAGAGGGCTTAGATGTGTCACACAGAGAAGTGACCGCATTGCGAAGGGCCACAAATGCGGATTTTGGGAAAGAGACTATGGCTGTCTATTTGTTGATTGTGTTTTACAAAGGCACAAATGCAACAAACTGTCAGAAACCTACAAAATAAGTAGAAAAGAATAGTGATGAGTGCGACACAACAAAATATGTGTGCATAATTGAGATTGGTGATTGCATTGACCAGTCAAGTGACTATGATTCAAGACCCCATAGTTGCATAGTAGTTTTCCATGATTGCGTTACTATTTGTTACAATTGCATCATTGTTCTTGTAGCTTCACAAAAACTTAGATCCATACAAAATTAGTTAAAAAACATGATTTTCATGCTATTCACCAAATGTAAATTAGAAATTTAACCTTCAAGGCATAGAGTTAATAAGAAATAAAGCACACAACCACTGTATGCAATCCTAAATACTCAAAAATATCCAATCTATTCAATAGAAAACATGCAATAATCAATAAAATTATATTTCAAGAAATTGACACCTTCACCTTCACCGTATTGCCATGGATGACTTCTAGTATTCCTTATTTGTAAGATTTTCTCTTAGTTATGGGTATGCTACTATTTTTCTATGAGCTTCAAGTATGTTTGAGGATTGCAATGATGCAAATGTAAAAGTTTAAGAGTTTGTGATTATCCATCAATGTCCAATTGAGGCTTGATTTTATAGAAAATATTGTTTCAAATGAATGATCTAGATTAAAAGGTGAAAGATCAGGATCAACAATTGAGGTCCATTGAGAGGAAATATATTGGAGAGTTAACTGGCTTGATTGATTCAATCAAGGGAATTAATTGGATAATCAGTGGAAATTGATTGATTAATCAATGAGATTGATTGATTAACTAGTGAGATTGAATAATCAATGGGTTTGATTTGTTAGTCAACATATTTGATTGAATAATCAATGGGTGTGATTGATTGGTCAACAAAATTGTTTGAATAATCAATGGGTGTGATTTATTAGTCAACAAAATTTATTGAATAATAAATGGGTTTGATTTATTAGTCAACGAAATTGATTGAATAATCAATGGGTGTGATTGATTAGTCAACAAAATTGATTGAATAATCAATGGGTGTGATTGATAAATCAATGTGTGTGAGTATAATTAATTAATTAAAATAATTAATCAATCTTTGGAGGAATGTGCAAATAAATATTGAATTAATAGACAAAATTTTATTTATTAATAGATCATGTTGAGTGAATATTGGAATACTCAGTCATGTGGAATTTTATAGTAGCTTGTAGAGATGTTGTTAGCCCTTTCCTCTCATGGGAAGCTAATACTAGAGAGCAAGTACATTTTTGGAGAGAATATTGGAATGGCTTACCACCACTTCATTTTAACTAGGATATTCATTTAGTTGTCGCAACATTGGGGAGGATTTCTAAAAGATTATGTCTCTTCTTGTCATCATATAATAGACCTGGTTCAATGGAAGGATTTGGCAAGTACTCCTCTTCTAGATAACCAAAAGGACATTCTTAGAGATATCTTGAAGAATAGAAAGCTCTACCTCTCACATACCTTGGATAAGTTGTTGTGGGCTCCTTATAAGAATGGTTTGTACACGGTCAAACAAGGTTACAAATCTGTCATTGCCCAAGCCTCTCAAAATCAGTCTCACAGAGCTTTTGTCTTTTGTTGGAATGTTGCTCATTTGCCTAAGGTTGGTAGTTTTGCTTGGTTAGCCTTGAAGAAGAGGATTCTCACAAGTGATTCCTTGGAGAAGTTTGGTATCACAAGGGCTTTCAGATGTGTTCTATGTAAAGAGGAAAATGAAATGGTGGATCCCCTTTTTGTGACTTGTCTAGTGGCATATGACGTATGGAGTTTCATTATGGGAAAATTGAATATTATTTTTCCTCCGCCTAACTCTCTTTGGGACCTATTCACTACCTAGCCAATTCTCCATAAGTCTACCCTATTTGCTTGCATCTGGATAATTACCCCTACTATAGTAATATGGTCAATTTGGTTGGAAAGAAAAAAATGTATTTTTAAAAACCAAGCATTTTCAATTGACAGAATTAAAGTGAAGTTGGAGAAGGCAATTTCAGAAGTATGTAGTTCTCATGTTACAAATTCTAAGTCAGGCTCTTCTATCTATTCAAATTGGGATAACTTTATTCTAAATCACTGGAAGCTTATGAAGTTGCCACTTCAAGGAGCACCATTATAGCCAAATTTAGTCAAAGTGGACAGAAATAAAGTAAAATGGCTACCACCTAGGTCATCTTTTCTCAAAATTAATTTTGATGGGGCATCTCGTGGAAATCACGGGGTTGCAGGAGCTGGAGTTTGTATTCATGATTTTAGAGGTTTTTTGGTTGTAGCTAGAACAATTCATTTGAATCCATGCACAAACAATATGGCAGAGGTGCATGCTTTATTGGCAAGAATATCTTTGGAAAAAGATATTAATATTAAACGAATCCATGTGGAAGGTGATTCACTTCTAACAATTAATGCCTGTAAATTGAAGAAAATATGTAATTGGAAACTAAGATATGTTCTTCAAAAAATTTGGATTTTGTTAGAATCTTTTGATGAATATTGTCTCTCCCATACATACAAAGAGGGAAAAAAATTAGCAAATAGGTTTGCCAATTTGGCATGTGATCAACAAGCCTCCATTAATTTCAAATCCATTGAAGATCTATCTGCATTTCCCCACCTTCAAGAAATTGTTAGAGTGGAGAAATGCCAATTGCTATAAGGCTGGAAATGGACAAAGCCTAGTAAGAGTTGGCAGGAAGTTGGCGATGGGATGGGGATTGCTACCAATAGGATGGGAGTTGACAGACTTAATTCAATCCTACGTGGCTTTCTCCTATTCTGGTATTAACCATCTCATGGTTAATACAATTTATGGGTAACATACATGCTAATGATGGTGTATCTAGGTGGAGATACATCCTCTTCTATCAAAAACCCCGTAATAAGAGTCCATCAAAGTAATAATGTCCTCAGTTTATTACTCTTGTCTTCTCTCCCTTGCCACCTCAATGTGATTGAATGAGCTCTAAGCATGTGCTTAATAAGCAATAACTATAATGAGTAGCTCTTTGCAAAAATGGAGTACCTCTCACACTAAATGGACATCTTTCATTCATTTTTTGATTCTCGCATCCATTCTGAGATTCCAAGCTGATCATCCAATGTTTAGATGTTATCTTGCCTAATGTTTATTTGTGTTGCAGGTACAAGTTAATTAAAAGATTAAATGCTTTGTTCTGCAATGAATTTTGTGGCCATTTATTCACATGAGCTAGCACTCATGGAGAGATTGTGATTTAAGTTTAGCCTTTTCCTTATCATGATAAAGCATGAGGTCATTTCAGTATGCAAGATTTCAAAGAGTTTATTTAATCACTTTTGATCTCACTCATTTGCACAAGAATTGATAGAATTTTCTAGCACAATCATCCTAAGCTAGGGATTTTCCAGTGGAGAGAAATGGCATTCCGACCATGGAATCTTAGAGTTTGCTTGCCTGTAAAACTATGGGAGTGACCTTTTGAAATCTATTTGTCCCAAGAATCTTTGAATACTATGTTTAAAATCGATGGTGGTAGAGTGGAGGAATCTATCCGCACGATGTTGGGGGTGGATGTTACCTGTCTGAGGGCTCACCGCATAATTTTTCCTTCCCAAGTGATTTCGATTTTCCTATCCAATGATATGGATTTGGTTTAGTCTTTGTCAGAGCTTGAAGATTTGGTAAGAAATTATGTGCATTTCCAATATATTTTGGACAATTATGTTCTTAAGGCAGTGCAAGGTTATAATATTTTCAGTGGAGATGGGTACATTGGTGGTTTGTTTCCTAGGGATTTTGTGCAGAAAAACCAAGGGTTTGAGGATGTTTATGAAGCTATCAAGTTGGAATTGCAATTTCACAATGATAACATCCTCCTGCTTTTTTGCGAAATTATTGAAAAAGGGAAAAATCCCTAATTTTGTATAACCCTAATTTATAAAGGGTTTAGGATAGAGTTATAGTATTAGAAGATACAGGCGAGTATTCGTGATATTGTAATAGGGTTTTACACTAGTTAATGAAATCATTGGATGGCTGCGGTTAGGTGGATGTAGCCCACATTGGGTGAACCACGTTAAATTCTCTGTGTTAATTTTTCTGTGTGTTTTATTTCTGGTTTATTTGATAAAATCTGCATTTAGCTTTTAGATATCTGCCGTTAAAAACCTAACAAGTGGTATCAGAGTGGGTTGTTTTCGATTATCATTTGCAGGAAAGTCTCACGGTTAAGTGGGAGCAATGGCAGACGAGGGTAAGATGAAGGTTGATAATTTCAATGGGCAGAACTATCAGTTATGGATGATGCAGATGGAGGACTATCTCTATCAAAAGGATTTATGGCGGCCATTGGAAGGGAAAACCAAGAAATCCACAACAATGATGGATGAGGACTGGGATATTTTGGACAGAAAGGCACTTGGCAGTATTCACTTATTCCTGGCACAATCGGTGGCATTCAATATCACAACAACAAAGACAACTCTAGAGTTGATGGAAACCCTAGCAAAGTTATATGAAAAGCCTTCCGCTTTGAATAAGGTATTTCTTATGAAGCGTTTATTTAATATGAAAATGGTAGAAGGTGGATTAGTTACTGATCATTTGAATGAATTTAATACGGTTACCAGTCAATTAACTTTGATGAATAAGTTAGGGCTCTTTTGATTCTGTGTTCTTTGCCTGAAAGCTGGAATAGCTTGGTAATGGTGGTTAGCAATTCTGTTTTTGGTTCAAATACATTGAAATTTGATGATGTTGTTGGTGTTATTTTGAGCGAGGAAATTCGTAGGAAAAGCTCAGGTGGAACATCCACATCAAGCAGTGTTTTGAATGCAGAAAGCAGGGGTAGAACAAACGAGAGGCGAAACAATTTTGGGAGTTGTGGGAAGTCATGAGGAAAATCAAGGGACAAAAGGTCCCAATCTAGAGACAAGAGGGATCGCTGGTACTGTGGTAAGCCAGGGCATGTAAAGAAAGATTGTTGGTCTCGAAAAAATAAAGAAGGAGACAAACAGGAAGGAAATAAAGAGGCAAATGTGGTAATTAATAAATCTAATGAGGATGCTTTGATTCTTTCTCTTGACAATGTTGATGATTCTTGGGTGTTAGATTCAGGGGCTTCATTTCATGCTACGCCCCATAGAAATTATTTTCTTGATTATGTCCAAGGGGATTTTGGGCTGGTTTATTTGGGAGATAATGAACTCTGTTAGATTGTTGGAAAGGGAAGAATCAAGATTTAGTTGTAGAATGGGAATCATTGGCTACTACATGAGGTAAGGCACGTTCCAAAGCTAAAAAGAAATTTAATTTCTGCAGGGCAACTAGATGATGAAGGTTGTGTTGTTACATTTAGTGATAAAAATTGGAAGGTTACAAAAGGTGCCTTAGTGGTAGAAAAAGGTGTGAAAGTAGGCACCTTATATCTTTGTACAGGTCATACTGTTCCTTCTACTTTAGCTATTGCAGATAAAAATCAATGTTCAAGAACAGTTGCTGCAGTTCAGCAGGAAGAAAATCAGATAGTTGCTGCGAATTCTGAATCAGCACTATGGCATAATAGACTTGGGCACATGAGTGCAAAAGGTATGAAAGTACTTCATTCAAAGAATGCTTTACCAGGTCTAAAATGTGTTAATATGGATTTTTGTGAAAGTTGTGTGTATGGCAAACAAAAGAGAGTTAGTTTTCTCAAGGATGGGAAACAAAAGAAAGATGAGAAATTGGAGCTTGTGCATACGGATGTATGGGGACCAGCTCAGGTATCTTCTCTTGGTGGCTCTCATTATTATGTCACATTCATTGATGATGCAACTAGGAAGGTATGGATTTATTTCATTAGGCAGAAATCTGATGTATTTGAAACTTTTAAAAAATGGAGAAGTTTGGTTGAGAATGAGATAGGTAAAAAGTTAAAATGTCTCAGATCTGATAATGGTGGTGAGTATTGCAGTAAAGAGTTTGAAGATTATTGTTCCTTTAATGGTATTCGTAGGCAGAAAATGGTTCCAAGGACTCCACAGGAAAATGGAGTGGCTGAGCGCATGAATAGAACAATAATGGAGCGTGCACGGACTATGAGATTGCATGCTGGGTTGCCTTTAAACATGTGGGCAGAGGCTGTAAATACTGCTGTTTATTTAATTAATAGAGGTCCATCTAATCCTTTGGGTTGTGGTATTCCAGAGGAAGCATGGAAAGGTAAGAAGGTGAGTTATTCTTTTATGAAAACCTTCGGTTGTGAAGCATTTGCACATGTAGATTCTGAAAATAGAACCAAGCTTGATGCAAAATCAAGGAAATGTATATTTGTTGGATATGGCATTGATGAATTTGGTTATAGGCTTTGGGATTTTGAAAATAAGAAAATTGTGAGAAGCAGGGATGTCATATTCAATGAGAAAGTGTTGTACAAAGATCTATTGCAGCAGCATGAGAAGAAAGAACAGGATTATGCAGTGCTGGATGATATTACAAACAACAATGTTCCAGTGGTTCCTCATGCTCCGCAACAATAGCAACAAAAAATACCACAAACTCCAGTGAATGTTAGGCGGTCTTCAAGGTTAAGTAGACCTCCAGAAAGATTTTCTCCCTCTTTGTACTCTATTTTATTAACTGATGCTGGTGAACCAGAATGTTATCATGAAGCTATGCAGGTGGATACCAAGGTTCAGTGGGAGCATGGAATGGAAGAATAAATGGACTCCTTGCTAAAAAATCAAACTTGGGAATTATGCAAGTTGCCTGCAGGTAAAAAGGCTTTAGCAAAAAAATGGGTTTATAGGATGAAAGAGGAGGATGGAGGTAAGAAAAGATTTAAATCTAGATTAGTTGTAAAGGGATTTGCATAGAAATAGGGTATTGATTTTGATGAAATATTTTCTCCAGTTGTTAAAATGACCTCTATTCGTACTGTGTTAAGTATTGTGGCAGTTGAAGATTTGCATTTAGAACAGCTTGATGTTAAAACTGCCTTTCTCCATGGTGATTTGGAAGAGGAAATTTATATGGAACAACCACAAGGATTTGAGGTCAAAGGTAAGGAGAAACTAGTGTGCAGATTGAAGAAAAGCTTATATGGCTTGAAGCAAGCACCTCGACAATGGTATCTTAAATTTGATAGTTTTATGGCTGAGCAAGGTTACAACATGTGTAATTCAGACCATTGTGTTTATTTTAAGATGCTAGGTGAAGATAGTTACATTATTTTATGTTTATATGTTGATGATATGCTTGTAGCGGGGTCTAACATGGATCACATAAAGGAGTTAAAACAACAGTTAGCAAATTCATTTGCTATGAAGGATTTGGGGGCAGCAAAACAAATCCTTGGTATGAAGATTGCAAGAGATAGGAAAAATAGGAAATTGTTTTTATCTCAGGTTGATTATGTTAAAAAGGTGTTGCAGAGATTTCATATGGAGAATGCAAAAGCTATCAGCACACCTTTGCCCAGTCATATAAAATTGACTAAGGATATGTGTCCAAAGACACAAGAGGAGGAAGAAAAAATGTCCAAGGTACCATATGCTTCAGCTGTAGGTAGTTTAATGTATGCCATGGTATGCACAAGACCAAATATTGCACATGCTGTAGGAGTTGTTAGCCGGTATATGAGTAATCCAGGAATTGAGCATTAGAATGCAATGAAATGGATTTTCAAGTATTTGAGAGGTACACCAAATAAACATTTATGTTTTGAGGGCTCTAATACAGATTTAAAAGGCTATGTTGACTCAGATTTGGTAGGGGATATTGATACCAGGTAGAGTACCACAGGTTATGTATTTATCGTTGGTGGGACAACAGTAAGTTGGATATTTCGATTACAAAAGGTGGTTGCTTTATCCACCACAGAGGCAGAGTATGTGGCTGCAATAGAGGCAACAAAAGAGATGATATGGATGCAACTTTTTATGGAAGAGTTGGAAAAACAACAGGCTGAAAATTACTTGTTTACAGACAGCCAAAGTGCTATACATCTTGCAAAGAATTCTGCCTTGCACTCTAAAACCAAACACATACAGTTGAGGTATCATTTCATTCGGTCAGTGATGGAGGATGGATAGGTAAAGATGGCAAAGATACATATAGATGTAAATCCAGCGGATATGTTTACTAAGGCAGTGATAAGGGAGAAGCTGAGATCCTCTTTAGTTTCGGTTGGCCTTCAAGGTTGAATTAAAGTATAACAAAGCAGCAGGGTCCAAGGTGATTATTTCTAGTGGGAGCTGTAAGTGCAGTGGTGTCATCCAGGTTCAGTCTCCAAGTGGGAGATTGTTGGTATGTGGCGACTGATCATTCTATACTATACACTCTTCATGTATCCTCGCCGAGGTCTGGGGCCGGTAGCCCTCGAGAAAAAATTTTGTCCTGCTTTTTCGCAAAATTATTGAAAAAGGGAAAAATCCTCGATTTTGTATAACCCTAATTTATAAAGGGTTTAGGATAGAGTTACAGTATTAGAAGATACAGGCAATTTTTCATGATATTGTAATAGGGTTTTACACTAGTTAATGAAATCATTGGATGGCTGTGGTTAGGTGGATGTAGCCCACATTGGGTGAACCACATTAAATTCTCTGTGTTAATTTTTCTGTGTGTTTTATTTCTGATTTATTTGATAAAATCTGCATTTAGCTTTTAGATATCTGCCATTAAAAACCTAACACCAGCTTCGGGTATTCAATTTGAATTGCAAATCAAAGTTCCCTCACCAGCTCAGGATCAACATCAAGGCTACCAAGCTTACCATGATCGTGCACCAAACAGTGGTTTTCTTCACTCTTTAAACAATGGCTCAGATCATTTTTCCTCCACCAATGCTCGAATGCCTCATCCTATGTAGCCTTCGACCTTCTCCTTGGGTCATCGAAGCTTGTTTCAAAGAGGACTACAACTGACGAAGAGGCTTGAAATTGAAGATGAAAGTTCAGTCCATGGTGATTTTATGGAAGAATAATATGTTTTGTTCTATAGTTTCTTTCCATATTTGAAGCTGAATTTTGTTATATTATCAACTTCTGGGGGTGTCATTTGGGTGATGTATATGTGTTTTTTTAGTTGTAGTTGTAGTCTTTCAAATCTGTAGCAGAATTTTGATATACTTCTAGCTTCTTTTCTCTCTCCTTCTGAACTTAATCTTTCTTCATATATGTAAAAGCATATTTTATATAATATATATATAGGCCTTCTGCCTTTTGCCTAAAAAACATAAATTGGAGAATTAAATAATTAATTTAATTATTTAATGTAGAAGTGGGAAAGTGGTTTAATTAAATGATTTATAAAAATTATTTATTATAAGAAGGGTGATTGATGTTAATTAAATAATTACATGATAACTATTTAATTAAAATAGAAGAATAAGTTAAGTTAGTGACCAATTAAATAAATAAGGTTTATTTAATTAATTAAGAAGAATAATGTTAAATTAGGACATTATTAAACAAATAAGATTTATTTAATTAGTTAGAAATGATGAATTAGAATGAATGAATTAAATAATATAAAACCACTTAATTAATAGTAGAATATGAAAATTGATAATAATTAAATAATAAGGTATTATTTAATCATTAGGGAAAAGGAGTCAAAATTAGTAAAATGGTGTTGCTAGTAGGTCAAGAAATTTAGGGTATCTACAACTGGTACTGTCATTCCTATAATAGATAACATGAGAAGAATGCTTGATAATGAAGATGGAATAGATATTATGTGTAGCCTAGCTCATATTATTGATAACCATATTCCTATAGCTATTTATGATCAAACTTTGGGTTACACCCAAATTCAAGGAGGAAATCAAATTCCCCCCCTTCAACCATAGCCTCTATGCCTACATACACTCATTCAATTGTCACTACAACAATGCAACCAACTAGCAATATCACTCCAACTTTGGGTATTTCCACTAGAAATACTTTTAGCTTTGTCAATTCAAATATCATATCTCCAAACCCCCCACCTCTCACAAACTTGTAATTATCTTGTCCTCCCAACACATATACACCTCCACCATATTCCCCTTCATCTCAAAACACAACCAATTATTCTTTCATAAACCAACTTTTGCAAAATATCACAACTCTCCAACAACAAATAGCAACATTGAACCAAAATCAAAATGGCCAACCTTCACAATATGTCAAAAGAAACCCATTACCATTGGAGATATTGAGAACACAAATGCCACACAGTATAAAGATTCCTAGATTTGAGAAATACCACGGTAAAGGAGATCCTAGAAACCATGTTTCAACATCCATAGACTTATGTAGTGACTTCATTTTTGAAGATAAACTCTTGGCTAAACATTTTCTTAGGTCTTTGAAAGATATAACCTTGGAAATAAATTTTTCCTTACCAAATAACTCAATCAAATCATTTAATGAGCTTTTTTATGCCTTTCCAAACCATTTCCAAGTGCACATTGGTCCTAAGATGGCTAAACTTGACCTCATACAATGTAAACAATGAGTAGATGAAAAGGTCAGTTATTTTATAGCTTGTTATCAACTACTTTACTCACAAATCAACATTAACTTCCTGATGCCGATATTTAAAGGATGTTCATTGATAAATTATTAAAAAATATTCAAGACAGGCTTGGGATGATGAAATTTCCCTCTTTTACACACTTATGCACAACTCTCCACGATTATTATAACTCACTTAATCAATGTGTAGACAAAACTCCTTCAACTAGTCTTGAAAATTTTGAAATTGTGCATCATAACAATTTTCAACCATTCAAGAAACCAAACAAGAGATTTATACAAATAAGTCAACCTCAACCAACTCATCATGTTGAAACTCAAGTGGCTACCATAAAAACAACAACCCCATTACCCATTTAGAGAAAAGAACAGGAAATTGACCCTGCTACTTGATACCCTCCATTTAATCATGTTACAACTCTTGAGAAAAAATGTAATAGACTTACCTCACATTAGACCACTTGATACCACTAAACTGTTACCTCCGAAATATATCCAAATTCTTTTTTCTAATATTTCCAATGTCAAACCAATGCATCTCATTTGTTAAAGATAGTGATACTAAGAATGATGTGATGAATGTTGACAACATATAGGACATAATGTTAGTGTAATTAATATTTAATTACACTTGCATAAATTTACTTAGGTTGAGCTAATTTTAGGTCAACATTAGGGTTGCATACTTTGCTTTTATAAAGCAAATCATCTCATTGTAATATTGAATTCCTAAATAATATTATTTTGCACATTGACATGCAAAGCTCTTCTTTTTTATGTTTTCTCTTCTGTGGAAGGTGTTTAGGTTTGCATGTCTGATCTAGGGTTTCTAACATGGTATTAGAGCCTTCACATGCAGCCCCTTCTCAAATTCTGGAGAAAACCATTGCAGATTTCGTTCGGGGTTCCTCAAGGATTTTATGCCTTGAGTTCATTTATGCAGCATCTTGGATCAGATCGGGCTTCACCATTGGATTCAGAGTGCTGGAAAAAGTCAGGTTTGGCTTTCATTTTGCAGATTTTGGCCATGATTTGCTAGATCTGTGAGGGTTTTAGTTTTGGTGATTTTTTGGAAGCTCTGGAGGTACTCATTTTTTTGAAGCATTTTGAGCAGAAACGGAGGTCACCACTGCGTTTGCAGCAGCAAAAAACCCTAAGTTCGCCTTTCGTTTTGTCGATTTTGGCGAAGTTGGTTCGGAGGGCAACATTTTTTTGCCAGGGAAGCTGTATGGCCTCCCCAGCACGCATTCTGAGGCACTTTTTCTCACGAAAATCGAGAAAAAAAATTAAAAATGCGTCAAAGTTCGCGCCGCCAATTCAAAAGCTCACCGTCGCCACCGCGCCACCGGGCGGCCACCCAGCAACCACCGCCGTCGGTGGCTCCACCGGTCCGTCGCCTCCCATCCAGCTCCGCCCGCCAGCGCTCAGCCCTCGCGGGCTCCAACTCCTCCAACCGCGGTCATATGGTGACAAGAGTTATAATGAGGATCCCTATAACTAAAGAGATGATGCAAATTTATTTGGAAACATAATGAGGATCCCTATATCTTTGGATTGCATGTGGGCACAACCTCCTTTTTCATGATGCAAATTTATTTGGAAACATATTTTTGGCACAAGGTTTTCCAAATAAGCTCTCATGGTCCTTTAATCAATTGACATATATCATTCTACTTTAAAGTAATTTCTCACTATATGGTGTTTAGAAATTCCTTTAAAGTGGGGGCATACATCGACATTATTACATTGACATTACTTCATTTCTTACTTCAATTTGTTCACAAAGGTTGAACTTAGTGTAGTGTTGGCATATCATCTTGATCATGTTGTGGCACCTTATCAAAGTTATTAGAGAGTATAAATTTTGGTATGGTTGATGTATGGAAGGCCTATAGACCTAGCGTGACTTTTCCATCTACCATCTTATTATGAGTTCACACCTCATAGATCTAGTGTCTATTTCTCATCTACCCTTGGGGGCTCACCTAGTGTATGTTCGCATAAAGTTGTCATTGATGTCAAAGGGAAAATGAGTGAGGGTATGGATTTCATTGTGCTCAGAGGATTAGGTTCTGGAAGAATTTGTGAAATATAATGGAGAGAAGAGAATGTTTTACAAAATTGCAATGTTGTTAAAAAATATACAAAGTTGTCATGAAATGTTGTCATGATGTTGTAGGGGTTGGTTCCAAAAGTCAGAGGAGAAAAATAAAGTCAGTTTTGATATGGGTTTCTCAAGAGGATTCAATTGGTCTATATGCATGATCAAAGGAGGTGGAATGTTCTTAAGAATGATTTATTCATGTCTCTGGTCAAACTAGGTTTTTGTAGATAAACCCTAGGTGTGGCAGTCATGGTGATGAATAGTCTTTATATTTTGATGTTGACTATGTATAGGTAGTTGTAAGCTGCTTAAGTCATCACTTAAGCCTTTAGTATCATTGAGATGACCAAACCTTTTACCTTGCATTATAGGTTTGTGGTTTGTGTGCATTACATCAATCCTTCACATCACATTTTGTGTATTACTGCAGTCTTGTATTTGTGTGATATGAAATGAAGCATCTCAATGATGAAGATTGGAGCATGGGGATCGGATGACTATCACAAATTTCCTTCACATTTTGTTTTGAAGGCTACCTTAGATTGTTCTTTGAGAGATATGTGATGAGATCAGATTGACAGCTGGGAAGAAGTGAAGGAAATCCAATGGTCATTGCTTCATTGCTTCACATCATTATTGTGAATCAAAAGGAAGAAAAGCTATCAACGATATGTGATGGGAGTAAGAGTTAGTAGAGTATGTCAAAAGCATGGATAGGTGGCATGTTACAATTGAATCACTCATGTTATTCACATCATAGTTGTGAATAATATAGCGTTAGGCCTAAAAGTGATACACTAAAAGGTAGTGATGAAGACATGGTGGGTCCCCTCTTAAAAAAGAGAAATGAGTGATAAGGTGGACACGTGCTCTATGAGATAGATAGTTGTTTTCTATTACATCATGAGGTCACTTCACGTCGTGATTTTTTCTCTTTGCAAACAAAAGAAGTTGCAATGGGCAAAGAGGATACGATGAAATTCAACAACAAATGCTACGAGGTGAAGATCAAATGGTGATCGCTAGACCTCTTCACATCATGAAAATTAAGTTCTATGCCCTAGAAAAAGTCATGAGATGTTAAGTGCAATGGGTATGTATACAAAGAGATAAAGGTCAATGTTGACAGTTTAAAGAACATCAATCTAACATAAGTATTTTAGAGATGGTGAGAATGAAGGATGACTGGAGGATTATGGTGCAAAGATCAGACATCGATGACCTAAGTTTGAAGTTGAATTCTCACAATGGCTAAGTTAGTGTGAACTAGGTTTTTGACTAGTAGCCAACATAGTGAATAAAAATTAATTCGCCCAACTTATCCAACAACATATTTGATTGGCAATTTAATTTGTAGAACAGTGGAACAGACTGAAAAGGAGATCAAGATCAGAATCAGATAAATTATATAAGGAATGCATTAAATACATTATTCTAGGGATTATTTTTTTATAGGATGCCAAGTTTAGTAAGTTCATTGAATCGGTACAAAATTTGCTGATGATGGTGCATGAATCGATGACCATGAAGCTTGTTGAAGAAGATAGAAAGTGAAAAACCCTAACAAAGAATCTAAATAGCTGGTGAAAAGCTGAAGGTTATTACTTCTGGTTGGTGAATGTTTGAGAAGAGAGTCAATCAATTAATTGACTATGTTGAAGCATCAAAGTGTGTATGTGTGAGATCTTGAGGCAGACAAAGAATGAACTAATAGAAAAAGGATAAGTGCAAAGAGGTGTGTGGTGGTGTGCATGTAGTAGAGAGAAAGAGAGAAGAATAGTTGACATTGTATGCACAATTTGTGAATGAGTAGAACCCAAACAAAAATCAAATATTTTTATTAGGGTTAACATTCAAGTTGCCAAATAGTGAGAGTTGTAGAACTAAGAAAGGTGCAAAGAAACGAATTGATTTGCAGAGACAACAACAAAGATTTGAACAGTTGCAAATAGGGTTGCAACAATGAATTGTGTTCAATAGAACAAATAGTAATGCTTTGCATTGTAAATTTGATTGGTGGGTGCCATTATATATTTGGGTAGGTTATTAGTGTAGGGAGTTGGTGCTTCCTTAGAGTGGGCACTCCTAAAACCAAGGGGTTGGTGTCTCCTTAGGGTTGTTTCCATTAAATATTGTAATAAGAAGATATTCCTTATGAGACTGGATTAGGATAGTAGATCCTAACAGTTATTCTCACTGTGGTTTTACCCATCTTGGGTTTTCCATGTATATCTTGTGTTATCTGCAATTGTGTATGTATGTTCTTATTTCTCTGCTCAGTTAATTTATCTACATAAGGTGTTAAGGTCTAAATTTTTTATGATCTACTAATTCACCCCCCTCTTAGTAGATTTTTGTGTTCCACTTCTTGTTGAAACACAACAATCTTGAGGTGGATTGATACATCACTTAAAATATAGCCCTAAATAGTCTTAAAAAATTGATTATTTTTTAACCTTTTCAATGTAGATTAAAACAACAAAAACAAAAAAATAAACATACACATATAATAACACATAACACATGATATATGTGGAAAAACCAAGATGGGAAAAACCACGGTGATAAATACTACTAGGATCTACTATCCTAATCCATCCTCACAATCAAATATTTTATTACAAAGTTTAAGGGAACCAACCCTAAGGAGACACCAATCCCCTATTTTAGGAGCATCTACTCCAAGGAAGCACCAAATCTATACTCTAAGCAGATGACACCCACCAATTAGATTTACAAAGAGATGTATTATAGTTTTTTCTTTTGAACATAGTTTAATATTGCAACTCAATTTGCAACTGCTCAACCCTCTTCTGATGGCTCTATAATGTACTTCTCTATTATGCACCTCACTATTCTTCTTTGCACCTTCCCTTATCTATTAGTGCATTCTCTGTTCGCGTCAAAGGACCATGCACACACTCTGTAGCTCTTCAATTTTCTTTTTACTGGATTTTTTTTCACCTCAAGAGCCAAGAATAATTTTATAATATACAATCCTTATAGTATTCACAGTGCCAACAACTACAATCATAGTTTGATTTCTAGTTTTGTATAACTTGCATTGTTCTACCTCAATCACCTTGAGATTTGCATGTACAATTCAGATCTTCTGCTAGGGTTTTCTTGGTATCTTCTTCAATAACCTACCTCATCATCGAGCCACACACATTCATCATGAGGTACATTTTCAATGAATTTTCTAAGTATGACAACCTATAAAACCATAAAAAATGATATGCAATAAATGCATTCCCTTGATTATGTTATCTAATTCTGATTCTGATCATTGTCATAATCTATTTATTGATTCTACCATTATATTGGTCACTAGTGTAGTTAGACCAATCAAATTCTTTTCAACATCACCATCATAGGAAAAACCCTCGTTCACATAGACATAACCGTTAAGAATCTTCATCTTTGAGTTGGGGTTGTCAATCTGCAGTCTTCGTGCCATGATCTATCAATCCTCATTCATTGCTCAATTTTAAAACATGATGGTTAGATTAAAGATCCTTTTAATAATCACCATTGATCTCCATCATACAAAAATTACTTAGCATAGGGTCCACAAAGACACACATCACAAGCCCACTATCCCGTAAACAAAAGACACAGGCCCACTATTTCTTACCGGGTTGGCTGGCTAATGTCATCTGTCATCTATGTTAGTGTAGTGCAATTCAAAACACCGATGTGAATTTACTATTGAGCAATCATTTATCACCACCTATTTTCATGTGTCATCATCCACTTCCATCACCTCACACTTTATTTGGTCCCACTTGACACATTTCACTAGCCTACTATACCACTGGGCTAGATAATGACCTACCACATACACAGTGAGATGGTGGGGAGGCCTTCAATCTTCTAGGCTTGATCACAATCATTGATCAAGATGAGAGAAAACATTTATCACACAAATTAGGAAGTATTAAAGTTATTAAATATCTCCCATTTTGGTAATTGCTAGGAAAGGGGACTTGTTGCACATACAACTCCAATATCTTAAGTTATAAATTAAGCAACCTACAATGATCAATACATAGTCAAATTCAAATTATAATATCTTCTCATCACCATGAATGTAAGACCTAGGTTCTATCTTTCAAACCCTAATTTTTTATGAGAGAAAACATCAAATAATTCTGAGATCAATCTTTACCAACTGACTTTGCAAATTTCACCTTTGAGAAGCTTTGAAGAAACCCATATCAAATATGCATCTTATATTATCTTATGATGAATAGAAGCAACTCCTATAGTGTCATGATAACATTTCAAGACAACTTTGTAATATTTGCAAAAAACTACTCACATTTCAACATATACCTCCAAAAATTCTAGACTTGATCCTCTGATCTCCATGACATCATGCCAATAATCTTCCTCATAGTATACCACTCAAATATCCACCTTTGACATCGATGACTATATTATGCCAAAAATCTCCCCCCTTGTCATTTATGGAAAAACCAAAAGCTCAAACAACCTTATTAAACAACAATGATATGATACCTAAAAAAGATGTTCCAATTTATGCTCTGTACCAATTGAACCATTTTTCTGCTCTATTACCAATTAAAATAGAACATGCCATGAGTTCACATACATAGCAACTCCCCCTTAGACATATCTTTCTCCCCCTTACTCAATTCAAAGAGCATTTGCACAATGTCTCCCCCTTTGACATCAATGGAAAAGGGTCACCTTCAAGACTTACACACTTACTCCACCAATGAATATCATCCTCCTTTGACAAGAAATTCAAAGAGAAGGAAAAGATTCATAAACCAACCACCATCAATTCATTAGAAATTAATAAAACCAGGTTTATCTGACTTGATTTTTCTTTCATACCTAGGGATGAATAGACTAACAATCAAGCTTCTCATGGATAGATGCATTATCACTAAAATTTAGTGATATGATGTGAGAGAAATTACTCCCGATTTCTACCTCAGATATTCAAATTTTTGCTTGGGAAGAGGCTTTGTGAATATGTCAACAAATTTTTCTTTGGTGGGAACATATTCCATACCGACTACTTTGTTTGCAACCTTCTCTCTAACGAAGTGACACTTGATTGATATTTTCTTTGTCCTAGAGTGCATCACAAGATTCTTTGAGATGTTAATTGCACTTGAATTATCAAAAATAATTGAGATAGGTTTATTGTACTCAACTTTGATGTCCTTGAGTGTTTGTTCCATTCACAATACTTGAGTAAAACATGTTGTTGCTAATGCATACTCTACTTCTATTGTAGATAAGGTGAATGATTCTTTCTTTTTCTCATCTAGGACACAAGTTTGTCACCCAGGAAAAATGCACCATCATTAGTGATTTTCTATCATCTGCACTACTAGCCCAATCAACATCTGTATATGCAATTACAGTGAAATATTTTTTCTTGGGGTACCAAAGTCCATAGTCAACGGTGCTTTTGATATACCTAAAAATTATTTTCACTGCATTGACATGAGACTCTTTTGGAGTAGCCTAAAATATTGCCACCATACATACTGCTTGGATAATATCTGGCCTTGATGCAACTAGGTACAACAAGATTCCAATCATTGACCTATACATTGTCTGATTTGCATCTAGGGACTCATTTCTCTTACTCAACTTACAACCAGTTATCATGGGGGACCTTACTGGTCTACTATCCTCCATTCCAAACTTCTTAATAATTTCCTTAGCATAATTATCTTGAGATATAAATATCCCATCATCAGTTTGTAGAATTTGTACACCAAGGAAAATTGACAAATATCCTAACATTGACATCTCAAATTCATCTTGAATTTGTGTAGAAAATACTCTACACATTTTATCGTTTCTGCCACCAAATATGATGTCATCCACATAAACAACAACAATAATCATGTACTCATTTTTCATATTTGAAGTAGAAGTTTTTGTCTACACATCCTTTCTTGAATCCTTGTTGTTGTAGATATTGGTACAACCTTGAATACCATGCTCTAGGTGCTTGTTTTAGACCATACTATGCCTTTCTCAACCTACAAACATAATATTCTTCTTCTTTTGATAGCTTAAAACCTTCTAGATGTTCTATGTAGACTTATTCTTCAAGATTTCCATTTAGAAAAGTGGATTTTACATCTATCTGATAGACTTTAAATCCTTTATAAATTGAAAATGCAAGAAACATTCTTTTAGCTTCTAATCTTGAAATAGGTGCAAATTTTTCTTTAAATTCAATGCCTTCAACTTGTGCATAACCTTTGCACATAAATATTTCTTTGTTTCTTACTACAACACCATCTTCATTCAAATTATTTCTAAACACCCATTAGTACCTATTACATTTTTGCTCTGGGGTCTAGGAACCAATTCCCATGTCTTGTTCTTCTCAATCTAATCTAGCTCTTCTTGTAACTCTCATCCTTGCTGGTCTTCATGTAACTCTTAGGCTAAAGTTGTGACAAGCGAGAAAAATTCACTTGTTCCCTCTTCTTTGCAAGTCTTCTCCTTGTTTGAAAACCTTCATTTTTATCACCAATAATCTAATCTACAGGTGATCCTTTTGAACATATTTTGTAGGTGATCTTTCAACTTCTTCTTAAAAAATTTCTTCTTCATTTTCAACATCCCCCTCTTCACAATTTGAGTCCTCTTCAAAGCTATTCTTATTATATTTGACATGTTTAATGTTCTCATCAATTTTGACATTGATTCTTTCCACAATCTTGTGTAACCTCTTGTTGTAGCACTTGTAAGTTTTTCTTTTGAGTGGAATATCCAAGAAATATTCCTTCATCACATCTGGATTCAAAGCTTCCCAAGTTATCTTCTTTTCTCTTAATGTAACATTTTCTACCAAATACCTTGAAGTATTTGATTGAAGTAGGCTTACTGTACAACAGTTCATAGGGAGCACTATCACCATTTTTCGCTAATTTGAACCCTATTAGAAAATAAACTGCAATATGAACTACTTATCTCCAAAACATATATTCCAACTTGGCCTCATTCAACATTTTTTGGCCATGTCCTTAACTACTATATTCTTTCTTTGTACTACCCCATTCTACTGTGGAGTTCTTGGTACAAATTATTGTCTTTTAATTCCATGTGCCTCACAGTACTCAATGAATTCACCTGATGTGAATTCTCCTCTATTTGATCTTAAGCACTTAATTCTTCTCCTAGTCTCATTCTCAACCATCTTCCTAAATATCTTGAATCTTTCAAATTCTTGAGACTCATCTTTTATAAAGGTTACCCATGTCATTCTAGAGTAGTCATCAATTAGCAACATGAAGTATATTTCACCTTTTGAACCTCTTATCCTTGTGGGACCACACAAATAAATATGCACCAATTGTAAGGGCTTTGTGGTTGAATATTTTTTTTTTTGAAAATTAACCCTTGTTTGCTTTCCTTGCTAATATTCTTTGCAAGTGATATTTGCATGCTTAGCGATCTTAGGAATGTGTCTTACAAGACCTCTTGAGATTACTTTCACTAGATGATCAAAATTTACATGCCCCAATCATTGATGCCACAACCAAATCTCACCATCTTGACCTATTAGACAACTTTGATCTTTCACTTCACAAAGATTGTAAAGATTTATATATGTTCTGACTCCTTGTGCAATTGTCTTAGCATTCTTCATTATCTTACATCCTTATGAATTAAATGTGACCTTATAACCATTGTCACACATATGACTCACACTTAGTAGGTTGTGCTTCAATTATTCAATGTACAAGACATATTTAGTAGGATTGTTACCATCTAAGCTCAACATTCCTTTGCCACAAATATTTACTACAGTATTGTCACCCAAACTAGCTAATCCTCCTATACATTTCTTGAGCTGGATGAATTTTCTCTTGTCACCAGTCATATGTTTAGAGCAGCCACTATCTATCACCCGCAACTTTTTCTTTTTGGCATGAAGTGCAATTTGTGTAATCATTGATTATGTGGGATTCCGATCTTTTTCTTTTCACACTTTCTTGGGATTCTTTTTTGCCTTCTCCTCCATTTATTTAAGAAAATTTGTCTCTTTATCCATTTTAGGAGGTTTGTTTTTCTTTTTCTCATTCCGTTCATTTGGTCTTATAAATCTTGTTCTACAATTTGTTGCTACATGACCAATGTTTTTACAATTGTAACACATTACATTCATAGCTACTAAAGGAGAAAATGAATTTTTTCTTACAAAATTTGTACTCCTACTAGGAACTACTCTGCATTCTCTAGCTCTATGACCAAATTGATTGTATGTATAACAATTCCTATAAAATCATGAAGAGTACCTGGTCATAGTATTTCCTTGAGACAGATGAGGGGATCTTCTTTGTCTAGGATTTTTCAAATATTTCACCCTAGTGAATCATTCTACATCAACTCTCCTTATGTTTTGTATCTTCTTCTGGTGATTAGGAATTGATTGGTTATTATTCTTGTTTATAATAGGCTTATTTCCTTCTCCAAAGGTATTCTCTTTTCCTTTCTTCTCATCATTTGTACTAGACTTTTTTCCTGCTCTAAATCTCTCATATAGCTTTGCAGAAGCATCCATAAATGTGATTTTCCCTTTCTCAAGGCCTAAACCAGATTTTTATTTATTAGGGAGCTTTTTTGTACTTAACAATCCATCAAGGATCTCTGACCCTCCCTTCTGTTCTAGGCCTTTCTCTATTTGTTCTCTATCTTTCTCCAAATCCTCTCTTAAGGCAACTATTTCTTCATCTAATTTCACACTTGTCAACTTCAGACTATAGTTTGGATTTAATCACATCTTCTATTCTCTTGGCTTCCTCCACTTGTAGCTTCAAGCTTACCACATTCTATTTAGATTATTCAAGATTCTTGGTTAGCTTGTCTGACTCTTTTTGTGCAAGTTTCTTCTAATTTTTATTTTCCTTTTTCAACCTTTCAATCTCCTCTCTTAGATCATCAATTTCATCTAGTGCATAGATGAGTTATCCTTCTAGGTCAACCTCTCATTCCTCTTCACCTTCTTCATTAAGGTCATCAAACCTTCCATCCTTTTTATCTTCATATTCTTTTACCATGAAAATAAATTCATTTTCTTTCATCATAAAGGCAAAATCTTGTTCATCATTTGAACTACAATAGTCATCAGATACATCGCTATCCTCTTGGATGTATAGATTCTTCTTCTTTTTATGAAAAATTCTTCTCTTAGGGAAGTAGGGTTTTTTCATCTTACCATCTAATTCTTGTTTAGAACTATCCTTCTTATAGTATAAACATTTAGCCGTAAAATGGCCTACTTTACCACAGTCAAAACATTTGAAGGGTAGCTTACCTTTGTACTTTTCAGAGCCTCTTCTAAGTCTTCTGATGAAGTTTGCTTCTTCCTCATAGATCTCTTCATGCTTGGATGCAATTTATTTTGCCTTAACTTTCTTGGGTGTGTCATCTTTCTCCTTTTTTGTAGCCTTGAATGCAACTTATTTTTTAGATGGCTTTGTGTTCTCCATTATCATCTCATATGCAGTGAATATGCCATGTAGGTCATCAAGAGTGAGTTTGTCTAAATACCTTCCTTCCTCTATTGTAGAGATCTTGGAATCATACTTGGAAATCATGGACCTTAAGACCTTTTGCACAATGACTGTGTCTTTTACTTCTTCTTTGAATCCACTGATTGAGTTTACTATTTCATCCACTCTAAGAAGATAATCTACAATCTTTTCTTCATCACTCATTTTCAGACCTACAAACTAGGCTCTTAGAATTTGACACTTTTCCAACTTTACCTTATAATATCCTTCATAAATGCTTCTCAACTTCCCCCAGACATCATGTGTAGTTTGAAAATGAATAAATTTGACAAACATAGAACTAGACAAACCATAAAGAATAGCATGTTTTACCTTTGCATTGTTCTTATAATCCTTCTTCCTTGTAACATCAGTAGGAGCTATAGCTGGTGGTGTATAACCATTCTAAATAGACATCCAAACATAAAACCCTAGAGATCCCAAGTATCTCTCCATCATAATACTCTAGAAGGAATGGTAATCCATCAAACCAAGGTGCCTTATTTGTAGAAGAACCTTATCGACTGGACATTGTGTTCACTTGTCCAAGATCTACTCGAGCTGATTAAGCTTCTCCTAGGGAACCTGGGCTATGATACCAATTTTTGAAACATAAAAATCTACTAAGAGGGGGGGGGGGGGGGGGTGAATCAGTAAACCACTTAAAACATAGCCCTAAATAGTCTTAGCAAATTAATTCCTTTTTAACCTTTTTAGTGCAGATTAAAACAACACAAATAGAGAAATAATCATACACATACAATAGAACATAGTGCACAATATATGTGGAAAACTCAAGATAGGAAAAAAAATGATGATAATTGTTGGTAGGATCAACTATCCTAATCCAGTCTCATAATAAATGTTATGTTATAAATTTTAAGGGCACCAACCCTAAGGAGACACCAACCCCCTATTTTAGGAGCACCTACTCCAATGAAGCACCAACTCCCTACTTTGAGCACCTACCTAGATATCTGATGACACCCACCAATCATATTTACAAAGCAATGTATTAAAGTTTGTTCTTTTGAACACAATTTAATGTTACAACTCAATTTGCAATTGCTCAACCCTCTTTTGATGCCTCTATAACACACTTCTCTATTATGCACCTCACTATTCTACTTTGCACCTTCCCTTATCTATTAGTGCATTCTCTATCTACCTCAAAGGACCATGCACACACTCTATAGTTCTTCCCTTTTATTTTTACTGCATTCTCTATATACCTCAAGAGCCAAGAATACTTTCAGTAATATTCAATCCTTATAGTATTCACTGTGTCAACAACTATAGTCATAGTCTAATTTTGACTTTTGTATAACTCACACTGTTCTACCTCAATCACCTCTAGATTTGCACATATGGTTCATATCTTTTTTTAGGGTTTTCTTGGTATCTTATTCAACAAGCTACCTCATCATCAAGCCACACAGATTCATCATGATGTACAATTTTAGAGAATTTTCTAAGTATGGTAACTTGTAAAACCCTAAAAACTAATATGCATTAAATGCATTCCCCTGATTATGATTTTGATCATTTTCATTATCTATGCCATCGTTCTACCATTATATTGGTCGCTGGTGAAGTTGGACCAATTATATTATTTCCAGCATTTCCATCACAAGAAAAACCCCCATTCACATAGACATAACCATTAAGAAATTTCATCTTTGAATTTGGGTCGTTGATCCTCATTCATCGCTCAAATTTAAAACACAACCATCAGATTAAAGATCCTTTTCATAATCATTGTCGATCTCCATCGTATACAAATTACTTAGCATAGGGTCCACCAAGACATGCATCACAAGATCACTCTCCTGCAAGAAAAAGACACAAGTCCACTATTTCTTAGCGGGCTGGTGGGATAACACCATCTGTCAACTACGTCAACACAGTGAAATTCACAACACTAATGTGAATTGACATATTGAGCAATCATTTATCACCACCTATATTAATGTGTCATCATCCACTTCCATCACCTCACACTTTATCTGGTCCCACCTGACACATGTTACTAGCTTTCTATACTATTGGGCTAGACGGTGACCTACCACATACATAATGGGATGGTGAGAAGGCTGTAAATCTTATAAGATTGATCACAACCATTGATCAAGCCAAGGGAAAAAAATTATCACACAACTTAGAAGTATTAAAGTTATTAAATATCCGCCAATATAGTAATTGCTAGGAAAGGGGACTGGTTGCATAGATGACTCCAATGGCTTAAGTTATAACTTCAGAAACTTGCAATGGCCAATACATAGCCAACTTTAAATTATAAACTCTTCTCATCACCATGATTGTAAGACCTAGGGTTTATCTACCAAACCCTAATTTTTTCTGAGAGCAAACATCAAACAATTATGAGCTTAATATTTACCATTTGAATTTTCAAATTTTACCTTTGAGAAGTTCTCAAGAAACCCATATAAAAATGCATCTTGTTTTATCTTCTAATAACTAAAAGAAACTCCTATAGTGTCATGACTACATTTCATGAAAAATTCCCAGCATTTGAGCAACTTTGCAATATTTGCAAAAACCTGCTCACATTTCAACATATGCCTCTAAAACTCCAGACTTGATTCTTTGATCTCCATGAAAACATTTCCAAAAATATTTCTCACAAGATACCACTTAGATATCCCCTTTTGAAATCAGTGAAAAAATTATGCCAATAGTTCCAATAATTGGTATCAGAGCCCTGGTTCCCTAGGAGAAGATTAATCATCTCGGGTAGATTTTGGACAAGTAGACACAATGATTAGTCAAGAGGTTTCATCTACAAATAAGGCACCTTATTTTTATGGATTAGATTTTTTATTTCTAGAGAATTATGATGGATACATATTTGGCATCCTTAGGGTTTGATGTGTGGATGTCTGTTAAGAATGGATATACACCTCTGGCTACTACTCCTACTAATGCTACTTGAAAGAAAGACTATGAGAACAATGCAAAGGAAAAGCATGCTATTCTCTGTGGTTTTTCTAGCTCAGTGTTTGTCAAAATAATGCATTACAATAATACACATGATGTCTAGAATAAGTTGAAATGCATCTATGAAGGAGATGATAAAAAGAAGCTTGTAAAGCTAAAAATTTTGAGAGCTAAGTTTGAAGGTCTAAAAATGAGTGAAGAAGAAAAAATTATAGATTATCTTCTCATAGTTGATGAGATTATGAACTCAATCAGACAATTTGGAGAAGAAGTAAAGGATTTAGTCATTATGCAAAAGGTGTTAAGCTCCATTTCATCCAAGTATGACTCAAAGATATCAACAATAGAGGAAGCAAGAGAACTAGATAAACTCTCTCTTGATGAAATACATGGCATATTCATTGCATATGAAATGAGGATGGGAAATGCGGTCATCGAAAAGAGAAGCCACATTCAAGACTACCAACAAGGAGAAGGTTGAAGTATCCAGGAGGGAAAAGGAAGACTCCTCCACATCTAAACATGAAGAGACTGGTGAGGAAGAAGAAAACTTCATCAGAATATTAAGGAGAGGCTCTGACAAGTATAGATGTAAGTTACCCTTCAAGTGCTTTGATTATGGTAAAGTGGGTCATTTTGCTACTAAATTCCCTAACAATAATAAGGATAACTTAGAACAAGAAGTAGATGGTAAAAAGAAGAAACCCTACTTTCTTGAGAATAATTTTTTTAGAAGAATAAGAGTCTAGAAATTCAAGATGAAAGTGATTCATCAAATGCTATTGATAGTTCAAATGATGAAAAATATTGTGCCTTTGTAATGGAAGACAAAAAAATTATTTTCATTGCAAAAGACTCTGAAGAATAGAAGAATGGAAAGGTTGAGGATCTTGGTGAAGAAGATGAAGAAGAAGGAGAAGTTGGCCTTGAAGGAGAACTCATATGTGCCTTAGAAGAGATTGATAACCTAAGAGAGGAGATTGTAAGTCTAAAAAATGAGAATAAGCATCAAAAGAAGCTTGCACAAAAGGAGAATGAGAAGCTAACAAAAAATATTGATGAATCTAATCAGATGGTAGTAGGCTTGAAGTTACAAATAGAGGAAGCCAAAAGGATTGAAGATGTATTCAAGTCTAAGCTACAATCCGAAGTGGAAAAATACATGTAGCTAGAGGAAAAAATAGTTTCCTTAAGACAATATTTAGAAAAGGCTTGAGAAAAAATAGAAAAAGGCCTAAAGTTGAAGGGAGAATCAAAGATTCTTGATGGATTATTAATCACACAAAAGCCTTCAAACAAAGAGAAATCTAGTTTAGGTATTGAGAAATGAAATGGTACTTTTACCAGTGCATCTACAAAATTATATGAGAGATTTAGAAAAGAAGAAAAGTTTGGTACAGATGGTGAAAAATCCTACAAGGAGAACACCTTTGAAAATGAAAAGAAGGCTACTGAGATAAAGAAAGTTGAAGAAGAAAATAATCCTTCTACAGACAAGAAGAACATTCAATTAGATCCTGATCATCTAAAGAAGAAGCAGAACATAAGAATAACTGATTTTGATGGATTTACCAGGATGAGAGATCCGAAGAAGCCAAGACAAAGAAGACCCCCTCATCCTACTCAAGGATATGCTATGACTAAGTAATCTTCATAATTTTATGGATTTTTTATACTTGTAATGAATTTGGTCATAGGGCTAGAGATTGTAGAATTATTCCTAAAATGAGTACAAATTTTGTAAGAAATAATCTATTTTTTGCTTTATTAGATATGAGTGTAGTGTGTTACAATAGTAACAATTTTGGTCATATTGCTAAGAATTGTAGAATAAAATTTATAAGAAAAAATATACATAATGAGAAAAAGAAAACCATGCCTCCTAAAGTGAGCAAAGAGTCTAAAGTTTCTAAAAGAAAGGAAGAGAAGGTAGAGAAGAAATCCAAAAAGACATGGAAAGAAAAAGAGTATATACCCACACAATCAATGATTGCACAAGCAACACTCCATGCCAAAAAGAATAATATGTGAGTTATAGATAGTGGATGTTCTAAACATATTACTAGGGACAAGAAAAAAATCATCCAATTCAAGAAGAGTAAGTATTATTCATTTTAGGTGAAAAAAATACTATAAAAATTTATGGTAAAGGAACAATCAACATAGATGGTAAATTACCTACAAAAGATGTTATCTATGTTGAAGGTTTGAAACATAATCTGATGAGTGTAAGTCAGATGTGTGACAATGGTTATAAGGTCACATTTAATTTTGAAGGTTGTAAGATAAGGAAAACTGCAAAAAAAAATTGCACATGGAGTAAGAACAGATAGCAACCTTTATAATCTCAATGAAGTAAAAGGTTAGAATTGTCTGATAGGACAAGCTAATGAGAGTTGGTTGTGGAACAAAAGAATGAGGCATGCAAATTTTGATAACTTGGTGAAAGTGAGCTCAAAAGGATTGGTAAGGCACATGCCTAAGATAACCAAGCCTACAAATACCACTTGTAGAGAATGTCAAATAGGAAACCAAACAAGGGTTAAGTTCCAAAAAAAAGAATACTCAACTTCAAAAACCTTGCAACTAGTTCATACTAATTTGTGTGGTCCTACAAGGACAAAAGGATTGAAAGGTGAAAGATACTTCATGTTTCTAATTGATGACTAATCAAGGATGATATGGGTAAAATTTCTAAAAGACAAGTCACAAGAATTTGAAATATTCAAACTATTTAGAAGAATGATTGAGAAGGAGATTGGTAGAAGAATCAAATGCTTAAGATCAGACAAACGTGGAGAATTTACATCAAATGAATTCATTGAATATTGTGAGAATAATATAATCAAAGACAATATCTAAATCAATAACTCCATAGAAGAATGGAGTAGTTGAGAGGAAGAATAGAACAATTAAGGAGATGGCCAAAACATTGTTAAATGAGGGAAAGTTACTAAATGTGTATTGGAGAGAGGTAGTTCATACTGTAGTTTATATTTTGAATAGAGTTCAAATAAGAGTAAACAGTGATAAAACTCCCTATGAACTATGGTATGGTAGACCTACATCTATCAAGTATTTTAAGGTTTTTGGTAGAAAGTGCTACATCAAAAGAGAAGAAGATAATTTGGGAAGTTGTGATTCTAGATGTGACGAAGGAATATTTCTTGGATATTCCACCCAAAGAAAGGCTTACAAATATTATAACAAAAGGTTGCACAAAATTTTAGAAAGTATCAATGTCAAGATTGATGAAGAATTGAAAAATGTTAAATCTAATAGATAACTTTGAAGATGAATCAAATTGTGAAGAAGAGATTGCTAATGAAGAGCTAGAAGAAGAGAATGAAAAAGAACATGCAAAATTTGTGCAAAAGGATCATTCTACAGATCAAATAATTGGAAACAAAAATGAAGGTGTTTAGATAATAAGAAGAATCGCAAAGAACAAGGAACAAGTAAATTTTGCTCTCTTTTCACAGATTGAACCTAAAATCCATGAGGAGGCCATAAAGGATGAGAGTTGGATAAAGGAAATGGAAGAAGAATTGAATCAAATTAAGAAAAACAAAATATGGGAATTGGTTCCTAGATCCCCAAGCAAAGATGTGATTGGAACTAAATGGGTGTTCAAAAATAAGCTAAATGAAGATGGAGCTATAGTAAGGGACAAATAAATATTGGTGTGCAAAGGGTATCCACAAGTTGAAGGGATAGAATTTGATGAAATGTTTGCACCTATTGCAAGATTAGAAGCCATACAAATGTTTCTTGCCTTTTTTAGTTTATGATGGATTTAAAGTCTATCAAATGGATGTAAAATATGTTTTTCTTAATGGAAGCCTTGAAGAAGAAGTCTACATAGTTCACAACCAGAAGTTTTTTATCTATCAAAAGAAGATGATTATGTTTGTAGAATAAGGAAGCATTGTATGGTCTAAAACAAGAACCAAGGGCATGGTATTCAAGTTTAGACCAGTACCTACAATAACAAGGATTCAAGAAAGGATGTGCAAACAATAATTTATGTTTGAAATCTAAAGGTGAGAACATGATTATTGTTGTTGTATATGTGGATGACATTATATTTGGTGGTAGTAATGACAAGATGTGTAAATAATTTGTTGCCCAAATCCAAGATGAATTTGAGATGTAAATGGTAGGAGAGTTGTCATTTTTCCTTGGTTTAGAGATTGAAAAAACTGATGATGGGATACTTATATCTCAAACCAAGTATGCTAAGGAAATGCTTAAGAATTTTGGAATGGAAGATAGTAGACCGGTTAGTACCCCCATGATAATTGGATGTAAATTGAGAAAATCAGATGGGTCCCCTGATGCAAACCATAAAATGTATAGCTTAATGATTGGAAGCTTGTTGTACTTAACTACATCAAGGCTAGCTATTATGCAAGTAGTGTGTATGGTTGCAAGATTTCAAGTTTCTCCCAAAGAGTCTCATGTCAACACAGTAAAAATAATTTTCAGATATATCAAAAGCATTGTTGACTTTGGATTGTGGTATCCCAAGAGAAAATATTTCACTCTAACTATGTATACAGATGTTGATTGGGTCGAAAGTGCAAATGATAGAAGAAGCACTAGTGGTGGAGAATTCTTTTTGGGAAATAAAATTATTTCTTGGATGATAAAAATTAAAGAATCAGTGACTCCTACAATAGTAGAGTATGTAGCAGTAGCATCCTGTTATACTCAAGTTTTGTGGATGAAGCAGACAATCAAAGACATCAAGGCTGAGTACAAAGAACCTATCTCTATTCTTTGTGATAATTCAAGTGCAATAAACATTTCAAAGAATCCAATGATGCATTCTAGGACAAAGCATATATCAATCAAGTATCACTTCATTAGAGAAAAGGTTGCAGATAAGGAATCCAACATTGAATATGTGCACACTAAAGAACAAGTGGTAGACATATTCACCAAGCCTCTTCCTAAGGGACAATTTGAATAGTTGAGGCAAAAATTAGGAGTAATTTCTCCCACATCATATCACTAAATTTTAGTGATAGGGCATGGGTCCAAGGGAAGCTTGATAGATATTTCATTCATCCCTTCAGAAATAAAGAGAGAGATCAAGTTAGGTAAACTTGGTCTTACAAAATTTAATAACTTGATGGGTGCAGATTTATGAATCTTCTCTTTCTTTTTGAATGGTTGGTCAAGGGGGAGAATACTTGTAGTAGCACACATTGATATTAGGTGGTATCTATCAAAGGGGGAGCAAGGTCCATTTTCCATTCCTAAGAGGGAGAGTAAAACTAGTTAAATACATAGTGCGACCCTTTTCCATTGATGTCAAAAGGGGAGAATTTATGAAAATTCTCGTGCAATTGAGAAAGGGGGAGATTGTCAAGAAAATGATATGATGATAGATATGTCTAAGGGGAAGCTATTTTTTATGTGAACTCATGGTCAATTTTATTTTAATTGGTATTAGACAATTGTTAATTGGTACAAATAAGTTCAATTGGTACAGAGTGTTTTGAGCATTTGGCTTTGCCATAAATGACAAAGGGGGAGATTGTTGGCATAATGTAACTATCATTGATGTCAAAAGATGTCATTGATATCAAAGGGAAGATAAATGAAGGCTTGGATGTCATTGTGCTTAGAGGATCAAGTTCTAGAAGAGTTGGTGCAATATAATGGAGAGAAGAGCATGTTTTGAAAAATTGCACAGTTGCTCAAAAAGATGCAAAGTTGTAATGATGTTGCAGGGGTTTCTTCTAGAAGTCAGAGGAGAAAACTAAAACTACATTTGATATGGGTTTTTCAAGAGGATTCGATTGGTGTGTTCTGCATGATCAAAGGGGGTGGAATATTCCCAAGAATGATTTATTCATGTCTTTGGTCAACCTAGGGTTTTGCAAATAAACCCTAGGTGTGCTAGTCATGACGATGAATAGTTTTATATTTTGGTGTTGACTATGTATAGGTGGCTACAGGTTGCTTAACTCATCACTTAAGAATTTAGTGTTGTCAATATTATCAGCCCCTTTACCTTGCATTACGAGTTGGTGATTTGTGCACATCCCATCAATCCTTTACATCACATATTATGTATTACTATGGCCTTGTGTTTGTGTGATATGCGATGAAGCAGCTCAATGGTGAAGATTGGAGCATGGAGATCAGATGGATATCACACATGTCCTTCACATCGTGTTTTTAATACTACCTCATCTTGTGCTTTGAGCGATATATGATGAGATCAGATCGACAGTTCAGAAGAAGCGAAGGAAATCCAATGGTCATCACTTCATTGCTTCACATCATTGTTGTGACGAAAAAGGAAGGAACGCTATTAGTGATATGCTATGGGAGTAAGAGTTAGTGGAGTATGAAAAAATCATAGATGGGTGGTGTGTTATGATTGCATCACTTATGTTATTCACATCGCAGTTGTGCACATCAGAGTTGTGAATAACACAACATCAGGCCTAAAAGTGATACACTAAAAGGTAGCGATGAAGACATGTGGGTCCCCTCTTAAAAATAGCGATGGAATGATAAGGTGGACATGTGCTCTATGAGACAGATGGCTATTTTCTATTTCATCGTGAGGTCACTTCACATCATGATTTTTTCTCTTTGCGTGCAAACAAAGTTGCAATGGGAAAAGAGGATGTAATGGTGATTCAATAATAGAGATTATGAGGTGAAAATTAGATGGTGATTGCTAGACCTCTTCACATCATGAAAATTGAGTTCTATGCCCTAGGAAAAGTCATGATACATTAAGTAAGCACAATGGATATGTATACAAAGAGATAAAGATCAACTGTGATACTTTAAGGAAGACCAATCTGATGATAGTGTTTTAAAGATGGTGAGAATGAAGGATGATTGGAAGATTGTAGCACAAAGATTAGACATCAGAGGCCCAAGTTTGAAGTTGAATTTTCATAGTGGCTAAGTCAATGTGAACTAGGTTTTTGACTAGTATCTGACATAGTCAACAAAAATTAATTGGCCGAACTGCTCCAATGACATATTTGATTGGCGGTTTTATTTTTAGAGTGGTGACACAAATTGAAAAGGAGATTAAGATCAAAATCTGATCGATTATACAAGGAATGCATTAAATACATATATGGATTAGGGTTTTGTAGGATGCCAAGTTTAGTAAGTTCATTGGATCAGTATAAAATTTGATGATTATGGTGGATGAATCAATGAACATGAAGCTTGCTGAAGAAGATAGCAAGTGAAAAACCCAAGCAAAGAATCTAAATAGTTGGTGAAAACCTCGAGGAAATTACTGTTGGTTAGTGAATGTATGAGAAGAGAGTCAATTAGTTAACTGAATAAGTTTTGAAGTAGCAGAGTGTGTATGTGTGAGATCTTGATGTGAATAGATAATGCACTAATAGAAAAAGGAAAAGTGCAAAGAGGTGTGTGGTGGTGTGCATACAACAAAGAGCAAGAGAGAGAAGAATAATGGATAGTGTATGCACAATTTGTGAATGAGTAGAACCCAAATAAAAATCAAAGATTTTTATCACATTCAAGTTGCCAAATATTGAGAGTTATAGAATTGAGAAAGGTGCAGAGCAAAGAATTGAGTTTCAGAGACAAAAACAAAGATTTGATTAGTTATAAATAGGGTTGAAACATTGAATTGTGTTCAATAAAAAAAAAAATAATACTTTGCATTGTAAATCTGATTGGTGGGTGCCATCAAATATTTGGGTAGGTGCTCAGTGTAGGAGTTGATGCTTCCTTGGAGTGGGTGCTCCTAAAACAAAGGGATTGGTGTCTCCTTAGGTTTGGTGCCCTTAAAAATTATAATCAAAAGATATTCCTTGTGAGGCTGGATTAGGATATTACATCCTAGCAACTATTCTCACCATGGTTTTTCTCATCTTGGGTTTTCCACATATATCTTGTGTCATTTTTAATTTTGTGTGTATGTTTTTATTTCTCTACTTGGTTAATTTATCCGCATAAGGTGTTAAGGTCTAAATTTTTGATGATCTATTGATTCACCCCCCATCTCAGTAGATTGTTGTGTTCCAATAGTGTATATTGGATTACACTTTCCCTTACGAGCGTATTTCATGACCATCAAGCATAACACAATTTGCACACTAGTGGATCCATGTGTTTCATAAGTGATTTTACATTCTTGTGAGTGCATTTGATGGATGTGGCATAATGCAATTTTCTAGTTCATCCCTTTTTGCATTATCTTTAACATTACATGCTTGTGTATCTTGTTTTGTTGTACGTATCTTACACATCTTGTGTGTCCCTTTGTCCTTATATTGGTTTACCATGGGATCTTGGATCCTGGGGGCATGATCACCCCCTTTGATCTTTTTCATCCTATCTTTTCAACATTTGTACACTTGGACCTCTCTTGATGCATATTTGTCTACTTTAGTGCGATTTTGAGTGTAAGCTCATACTGTCACTAAAGCGGGGGATAAATGTAGTGTAGGAAATTGTATACCTTTAAAATTTCACACTATGTTTGGGTCCCTTAATTAATTGGACTTAATTAAGCTCCTAATTTTCCAAATTATGCATTCTGAAGCCTTATTTTTCCCATTTTTTAAAAGAGAAGCCTATATTTAATTAGTGCAATTAATATGTTAATCACATTTGAGAATGATTTTCCTAGAATTATGGGCCAGGAACCATTTTCCCAAGGGCGAATGGGTCCTACTTAAGTGCCATGACCCAATTTTAATATCTTTTTTATGGTATTTTAATGATTCAAAATTCATATTCAATTTTCGGCTTTTGAAATCTAATTTTTGGGAAATTAGATAAACACCTATAAATACACAACATTTTTATCAATTTAAATCTAACACACTTTTTTTAAGACTTCATAAGAGAAAATATTATTTTCAAGAGCATTCAAGAGTATATTTTTCAATCATTTATTATAGAATTCAAGATCCTATCATCATGTTCAAGATTATGTGTGTTCATGTCATCTTGTCAAGGCTAATATACATTTTTTATCATAAAGCATTCAAGCAAAGAAAGATCTAGTTCCTTGGAGTGATGTGTTTGACTTCATTCCTCTAAGGGAACCCATTAAAGGTTTGGTAAGTTGTAGCAAGAAAGTATTCATTCATCATTCCTTCCATTTGTAATTATCATTATATCAAGGTTTAATTATTAAACATGGGGTTTGACGAAGACAAACCCCCATTCAAACAAACAATTTTTCTTCTCTTTGTATGTGTAGATTATAGGTTGAAGAAGGATTGAAGAAATCTCAAAGAGAAATTCTGCAACATTGCCTAAGTTGTCACCATTTTTGTCAAGCCACATAAACTCAATAGCAGATTTTATTTTTGACTTTTCAATAGTGGAACCTATACCAAATTGAAGCCAAGATCTAGCATTAGAGGACTATCAAAGCTTATTTTGGAAACCCTAACTAGGACCCATTCACCCTAGGATGAACCTATCCTTTAGCAGTGCTTAAAACCAAATTTTAATGCTAGGTACATATGTCTAGATCCTTCTCAGATCTACCTGTAAGCTATGATTTTAGTTTTTGTATCTTCAGGATTTTGCATTTTATCATCTAAGTCTTATTGTTCATTAGGTTTAGTTACATCAAATAATTTTCATTTAGTTCCAAATCCTAATTTCCCAAGAAACAAGAGATTCAGGTCTGATTGGCTCACCTTATGGTTAAAATTCAATCTCTACACCTTGCAATCTCTTAGTTTCAATAAAATTTGGGAAGAGGGACACCATTAGCTCCTGAGTTCTTTGTATGAAGGACCTAGGACACCCTATTTTAATCATTTCCCCCTTTTCCCTTCTTTTCATGAATAATCACCAATGTCATAAAAAAAATTCACATTGGGCTCACTCAACAATGGAGGAAAATATAACGGACTAGGTCCTAGGTTCATTACATTTGCCAAAACTCAAATGTGACACAAAAACCAATAGAACAATTTGGTTGAGAGAAAAAATTTAAACATACTTTTAAATGGCCTAAAATAAGAATTCACGAAGGAGACTTCAAATCCCTCATTCCAAATCATTCAAAATCACTTTAAAAATTCAAATTTTCTAACGTTTCTTCAATGCCAAAAACCAAAAATTTACTCATAACTCCATGAAAATAGCTTAAATTCTATTTTTTTCTAAAATACTCAAAATTCAAAAAATAAAAGATACCCTCTGGGTCTAAATATTCCCAACAACCAATTTATGCTATCAATTTCAAATTCTAAGCATTTCTTAATTTTTTTGGCATTATAACAATGTATTTTGAAAAATAAAAAATAAATGAATACACTTGATCTACCAATTAATTTATAATTTAAAACCAATTAAAATAAATTTCATACTTCATTAATCACATACAAACCATCCAAAAATAATTACCAAATGAAATGTTGAAGAAATGAGGAACTTACCTCAAAATTTAGCAAAAAATGAAATACAAGAAACTCCACACATACCGTGAGGAAGAGAGAATCCATTTCCATGTTCAAGCACACATCCATTCCTAATCCATTGCCTTAAATCTCACTCAATTTAACTCACAATTTCCCTCCCAATCAAAAACAAGAATGTGGGAGAGAAGAGGGTTTTTGCCTTCACAAATTTCTTCCAAAAACAAAATAACAAAAGAAAAAACCCCTTTTTTCCTATTTCAACCTTTTTTTCATTTCCAAATAAAATAATATAATATATTTTATTTTCCAAATAATTGCATATAATCTCTAATTTTATCCAATCCCAAATAAATTATTTAAATATAATCCAATTTGTTATTCCACACTTAATTTATGATTTAAGTCTATATAAGCATGATTTCATATTACTTTACAAAAATCGGAATTCAAACCAAACTTAAGTTACACATTCACTAGGAATTCACATAGGATACAATACCAAAATCATACCAATAGCAAGATCTAAGCCAACATGGGTAAAATAACTAGGGACTCACACTCAAATTGAGTATGACAAGAAAAAATAATTAATGACCAATGTGAAATCTCCTTATAACCACCATTGAGGTATACTCAGACCTATGGACCTAGGTGGGGAAATACCTAATACCTATAACCACTCAAAAAACATGTCCATTGTACCTGATCCATATATATAAATAGCCAAAGCATCACATAATTACTCAACAATGTACAATATAGTGTCCATAAATTTATTACAAAATGATACAGTTCATGATAGTATTTAATTACAACATCAATATTAATGCACATGTTCACAAACCCAAAAATTATAATAATCACTCGAGAAATCTCACATCACACATGCATCTCAAGAAAACCTCCATAGTGAAATACATCCACCCCCTTTCAAGGGACTTGGTAACTTAACACACACTCACTTTAATGTAATATATACCAAGCAAAACAATAAAATAACCATGGTGAAAAAAAAAATCAAGACATAGAACAATAATAGGTCAAAATTTGATCATCTAAAATCTCAACATACACATAGTGCAATGTTCCCACTAACATCACATGCTAGGAATAGGTAGGCACTATACTTTAAAAGTGTAACTCATGATTTTTCTAGTGACTAGCTCTAACATACCATTGTATTCTTTTGAATTGTTGTTCATATTTTATTTAAATCATAGTTGGGAGTATTAAGTCATGGCTTGCAATGTTGAAATCTCCACACCAGCCATGAAATATGCCTATGATCATACACATAGTATCCATAGCCAATAAGGTTGTAAAAAATTCAACATATGTGTTGAAGTTACTCATTTATTTTTTCCAAATATTTCTTTCCCTATTACATAGTTAGGAGAAGGATTTCAAGAGATTTATAGCCTATTATTGAAATAAGACATATTTAATATATGTAAATTTTATGGTCATACATTTTGTTTATCTTGAACTTCCCTTTATCATGGCTAGGAGGATGTTGGTATATGTTTTAGGGTTAACTATTATACCGCCAATTGCTTTTTCTTGAAATATTTTAAGATCCCTTCTACAAACTCATTTTACACACATTTAGTTTTCATTTCATTTTGTTACAACACATTTCTTTGATGCATTTCGATAGAAAGTTCTCCCATTTAATCCAAGTTTGTATTTTCTCTTTGACTTTCCTTTTGTTAAAAAGTTCATATATATTTTTTCTATATTCTTATATGATTGTATACATATAGGATTAATAAATAGTTAATGTATATTTTGTCTATATTCTTATATGACTATATACATATATGATTCTATATATATATGATCATGCTAATATGTTAAAGTACATATGTTCATATTACATATATACAACTCTATAATGTGATGGTTTATATGATGAGTACACAATATAAAAGATAAGGGAGAGATTATCATGTATATATCATAATATCCTTTCAAAATTATTTACATTTAGTTTTTATATTATAAAAGAAAAAATAACTAGTATGTGAATATTGAATTGATCATCCTTTACTTTAAATATTGGTTATATTTCACTTTATGTATATTATTTATTATGATATGACATGATGTTATAACTTTTTGTATATTCTCCATTATGAAATGGAATTTTGTATCTAGTTTCGTAGGCAAGACAAGTCTAAAGAATAAATTTTTATTACATTTATTATAGCTATTCATTATTATAAATAATAACATAAATCTCTATTCATATTTATGAATAGCAATAATAGCTAAAGGTTTCGTATATCTATTTCTTTGGATTGAGCATGTCCTTACAACCTATGTAGGGTTCATATAATCAATGTTCTAGCTATTTATGTATATGAATAATGTCAAATACCTCTATATAATTCAAATAGTTGTCATTGTTGGTTGTGCATAATATTATAAGTCAAAAATAGTATTTTTATAGTAATAATTAGTAAATTGGTTTAAATCTCACTTGGAATTAGGGTATGTTGGAAGTTTGAGATCCAATATGACATTTTTAAATACATATTTAGTTTATATCTAAGCTTGTATAATTTTGTATTTGTTCATGTTTGAATCAAGAAATAGATAGTAGTGTGTGAACTATGACATGTATACCAAGTTCGATTGAAATAAAAACTTTAGCTAAAGTAATACTTTCTAGATGCATTTTTAGTTCACACATATCTATAGGTCTACATGCTAGCCATATCTCATGTAGCTAGAGGTTACCTAATGATGCATGATAGGTTATATGTTAGTGTAGAATTTTTACACTTTTTTCTCAGATTTGACATAGTATTTTTGTAGTTACCATGATTTGTCACCCTCACTGAAGGGTTGGACCACTTATAGTAAGAAGGTGTTTGGGGGACTATCGGTTTATGGTTGGAGGTAAAGTTCCTAGATGATGCTCTCCCTCTACATAGATTGATAGAGTTAGATTTCTTGTACTTGTTGAGAACATTAGATTTATGTAATTATATGTCATAATGAAATGAATGTATTTTTTTGAATACTTAAATATAATAAGGAGATATAAAATCCTTCAATTTATTTTGTAAATTTTTTAATTGTTCAAAAATTGTAATGATAGCATACAAAGGGAATATGAAATATATTTATTTACATTCTATTCTTATGATAGCATGGAGTAAGTTCTAAAATTAGAGGTTGGAAGATCAAACTCAGCTGCTAGTCTAGTCCAACTCTTCATTTTCCCTCCATTTACAATGTTCCCAAAGGTTTTAATGCCTTTTTGATTCCACTTTTTTGCAAAATAACATTGCACTAAGGTGAGGGGTTTATATTTATTATGGACATTCCACCATATTGAGCTGAAACACTAGTAGTTAACACTAATCCTCAAGGTAACTTCAGTGGAGTTAAAATGCGAATTATGTTTGACTAACTCCCAATCCATCCAAAGGCTCTTAAAAACAACTGAACTGGTTGGTTACATTGGGGACTTGGACATGAAAATGTCACTCAAGGGGAGAATCTTACATGCTTTTGCTTGTTTAGTTACTTCCTACCTGAAGTTGTTTCTTACCAACACCTTCCATGGTTCATTCCCTTCAAGGGCTCTCACTATCCATTTGGAGGCTAGTGCAATACCTTGAAGTCTCAAATCCTTTAGGCCTAGACCTCCATGCATTTTGTCCATACAACACCACTCCCACTTCAAAGCATGCTTCTTCCTTTTACCTTTCCCATATGACCATAGGAAACCCCTTATTTTCTTTGTATATTATTAACCTGATAGCTGCAAAAGAACCACATAGAGGCAAAGTATATGTTGTATGAGGATAAGATTCTTTGACACACTTGCACTCTCCTTGCCAGTGATAGGTATTGATTGTTCCAAGCGTCTAGCTTGTTCTCAACTTTTCTTTTGATCCAATTCCACATTTCTTTGAGGTTGGGGTCAACATAAAATGGGATACCAAGGTATCTCACTTGGAGATTCGACCCTCCCCATTGAAAACTAAGCTCCTTGAACCATTCTAGTGGGTGGGTATCCCACCTAAGAGCAATAGATTTGGATCTATTGATTCTTGCCCCAAATGCTTGACTAAATATCTCTAACTTCAACATTAATGACTCAATATTCTATTTGTCAAGAATTGGGAAGAGGTCAATATCGTCTACGAACTGGACATTGAGCAGTTCCTTCTCATCAAGGAGCCTGATACCCTTTACACTCGGAGACAAAGTGAATTCCCTTAGTAGATAAAAGAGAGCATCTGAGGCTATCACAAAGAGGGTAGGGGCCAGAGGGCAGCCCTGTCAAATGGATCTCTCTAGTCTAATTTCTTCTGAGAGTGATCCATTCACATCCACATGCGCATTAGCATCCTTGAGTAGGATGTCTACCAGATTACAAAAAAGGGGGGAAACCAAAAGCTTGTAGGACACTTCTCAAGAAGTCCCACTCAGTTTTGTCATAAAATTTTTCAAAGTCTAGGAGTATCATGGTCGCCTTTTGTTATGACACTTTGGCCCATTGCATTTCCTCCCAACTTGTGATCAGGTTTTCAAGAATGTATCTACCCTTAATAAAGCTAGTCTATGTGTTGTTGATAAAATTTGGGAGTATATCAGTCAATCACAGAGCTAGGACCTTAGCAAAGATCTTGTATGATACATTCAAGAGGGTGATTGGCCTCCAATTCTTAATAAGGGTCTTATATCCCCTTTTGGGCAAGATATTAATTATCCCCTTGTTAATCTTGTTGCCCAATGGTCCTATGATTATGGCCTCCTCATAGAGCTGCAGTACGTCCTCACTTATCCACTCTAATTTTTTTTTATAGAACTCCATCAGTAGCCCATCGTGCCCTGGGGATTTTTCAGTGTTCATTGAAGAAATTTCCTCGTTAATTTCCTCTTTGGTGAGTTTGGCCTAGAGTTTGATAGAGTCCTCCCTAGTAATTTTGTTTGGTATTAGATTTTGGATTGTATCCCTTGCCAACCGACAACCCTCCAAGTTCGCTTATGAGGTGAAGAGGTCCATGTAGAATGCTTGAAATTGCTCTAAAATATCCTTCTGCTCAAAAATCATCCTCTCCCCATCCCAAATTTGGTCAATGTGTTCTTTTTCCCTTTTTTCCTTAAGATAATTGAAAAAAATTTGGTCCCTTTGTCCCCAAAGGTTAACCATTTGAGCTTTTCTATGATTTTCAACCCATTCACCTTGTGTTCTTGGAGGCTTCTTACATTGTCCTTGGATTTTTTCATCACCTCCCTCAAGAGTTTATTGCTTGGGTCCTCTTGGAGTTTTTCTTCAGATTCTATCAGGGCTTCTTGTAGTTCATTTTCCACCCTCGTTGCATCCAGTGCCTGCTTTTTTCTGATTGTTTGAAATTTTTTTTTCCAGCCACTAATGTTTGCATTCCATCTCTTTGTGGCACTCTTCTCTCTTAGAAACCATTTATTGACCTCCCTAAGGGATTCAATGGCATCCCTGTAGTCCTTATCCTTAAGAAGATTTGTGTTCAATATGAAGGTTACTTTCCCTTCCTTCAATTTAGGCTTACTTTGACATATGACCAGTTCAAATTTGATAGAATGATGATCAAAAAGTGTGTACGGGTACACACATACTCTAACCCCATCCTCATTTGGGATAAAGTTGAAGAAGTCTTTGCTAGCATAAGGTCTTTCCAACCTGCTATAAATTTTGCTCCCTCCTTTCTGGGCATTGCACTAGGAGAACCAAATACCTTTTCATTCACTTTTCCCCTTCTCCATGGGGTAAAAAATATTAAGCTTATGCTTCATCCTATACCAGAAGTGCTTCTCATACCCTTTCCATGACATACCAACTCCCCCCCACTTATCCTCTGGTTGTTCCACCATGTTGAAGTCTCCTCCTATGATCTAGGGTATATTTGGGAGGGTGGAGAGCCATTGCCAAAGCCTAGCTTTGTCCCTATGATCATTAGGCGCATAGACATAACATACCCCAAATGTAACATCCTCCTTCATCAAGATTACCCAGACCACCCTATTGCATGGGGAAACACCACTATTAGTGATTAGTGGGGAGCATTGTTTATCCATTAAGATGGATGCCCCCCCTCTTCCATTTTCATGCGAGGTGGAGAGGAAGGTAGCCCCATTCCATAAGAACTTGAGGTTTACTTCTAGCATAAAACCCACCTCCTTAGTTTCTGGCAACAGGACAAAATCCTTCTTTTTCACCAAATTTAGGAATCTCCTAATAATGTACTTTCAATCAGGTGACTCAAGTCCCCTGATGTTCCAGGATACACAATTAAGGTTCATCATCAACTACTATATCATATTCCACTTGGTCATTCCTAAATAGCTCAAAGCATTTAAGAATTTGTCCTTCAGTCTCAACCCTTTTAGCCATGGGTGATTGGATTGTCAAGCTTCTATTTTTCCTTTTATTCTTGGAAATTACTGGAGATTTGTTTAGCTTTATTGATGTCTTATTCTTTCTTGGCCTCCCGGGACCATTCTTTTGTTTAGGAGCTTCGACATGCCCCCCTTGAGTGAAATTCTCATGTTCAGATTTCTCAACATCCCCCCTTGGTCAAGGATTTTTTCCTTTAGTTTTAGAGGATCCTCGTATACTGCAGAGGTGCTAGGGTGACATCTTGGGTCCATCTCCAAACCTTCACAAGAATGAGGGTTCTCTAGGACTTGGACACCAGCTAGGACCAAGTCATTGGAAGGTTGAGTGGTTTCTATGGTAGAATCAACAATGACAGCGGGCTCACGGGTCTGGTTAGAGGCCACAAGCGGTCCACCATTAGAAGTAACCCCATCAATGGCCACTTGTAATAATGCGAGGCCACTGGAACCCCTACCCACATCTATGCTCACACCTCCACCTTGGTTCAGTTTTTTTAAACTAAGATCAAAAGGATTGGAGTTGTGCCTAATTTTTAAAATAGGGTTGGCGTCGGCTCTAGATTTTGGCTTGAGAAAGTTATCGTTAATTCTCTGCCTTATTTTCTTCATTACAAGTTGTTTTTAATTTAACTTATTGAGGACAGGCGTGCTTTCAACCATCACAGGAGGGTTCTTGTTGAAACCCGAATCGCATTGCGTGTGCATCGGCTCAGTCACTTCAACGTCCCCACTTTGTCCAAGTATGTCGAAGGAGTTGGGAAAATCAATGGGTCAGTTATTCATACCAGGATTAGCGTTGGAGGTGACAGATTCAGATGACACACCCCCATGACCCAAATCCTTCCTATTTGTAGACAGTTCTTCAGGGACCGACTTAGGGCCAAGGCTAGTGTTTTCAAAATGCAAATTTGGGGGTCAATGGTTATCGCCATCCCCAACGCTCTGAGCCTCGGGTGAGGGTCCGTCCGAGCTTGGTTTGGGGTTACCTTTTGTAAGTTTTTCCCCTCCTTTTTAAGTTACCTTTTGTAAGTTTTTCCCCTCCTTTTTAAATTAAGGGGCAGTTCCTACGAATATGCCCTTCCCTCCTATAGAGGAAGCATGCATTGATTCTGCCAAGGATTTTGAGCGGGAAAGACGTGACTAAGTCTTCCTCAAAAAAATTAAGACACCTAGGAATTTTAACCCCAGGATTGATGGTAACCAGGGCCCAAGCATCTAGGTTTGGCATGGCTGCTTTGGTCTCATCAACCCTTATAACTTTTCCCACAAGCTCCAGGATTTGAGGGAGAAGCTGCCAGAATTTTGGTGAAATTTTTTTTACAATGACCCACCTGGGGGCCGAGAGGGCAATTATTTCCTCGGCAATGGCCACAAAAGACCACGCGAGGTCATGAAAGGTGCAAGCCCCTATCATCCAATAGGGTTTATTTAAAACTTTCTTCTGCATTTCATTATTCTTCAAAAAAATAACAAACAAAACTTTCTGTATGAGTCTACTATAAGTTATTTGGATTTCAAACTTGTTTAACTACACATTAGAAAGCCAAGAGTCCATGAATTTTCTTGAAGGGAGTTTCTTAACATCCATAGCCGCTAAAAACACAATAGAATCTTTAAGCCTAGATATTTTATTGCTAATAGTTTCTTTCATAATAGAATTAGGGAAAAGAAGAAAGTCTTTAGCCGTGTCAGAGGAACGCTTACCTTCCCCGCCATAATCGCCACATGCCTCCTCCACAGAGAACCCTACGTTGACCGGAGCAGAGAAGGGTCATTTGGAAACAACATCACAAAAGGATTTTTGCAATACATTTTTATTCTTTTCATTCGAAGTACAAGAGGGTTCAGGGGGTCTCGCACCCCCCTCCATAAAAGATTAAAAAAAGAAATATGTAGAGCGAAATACACCACACATACTAAGGGAAAAACCCTACACTCATGCGTAATAGAGGTAGGAAAGCAAGATAATGATAGAAAGATCAAAGGGGAGGAGATCCTACGACCACAAATCATCTTGGGGGAGGGTACGACCTCCCCCACCACCAAAGAGCCTGATGCGAACACCAAGACTTCAATCAGAGCGCCAACATCATCGCCAAGTGCAGAGCCCCTCAACGTCTATTGAATCAATCAATAAACAGTAGTGTGTGAACTATGACATGTATACCAAGTTCGATTGAAATAATTTTTTTGGCTAAAGTAATACTTTCTAGATGCATTTTTAGTTCACAAGTATCTATAGGTCTATATGCTTGCCATATCTCATGTAGCTAGAGGTTACCTAGGGATGCATGATAGGTTATATGTGTGTATAATTTTTACACTTATTCTCATATTTGACATAGTATTTTTGTAGTTACCATGATTTTTCACCCTCATTAAGGGTTGGACCACTTATAGTTAGAAGGTGTTTGGGGGACTATCAGTTTATGGTTGGAGGTAAAGTTCCTAGATGATTCTCTCCCTCCACAGAGATTGATAGAGCTAGATTTCTTGCACTTGTTGAGAACATTAGATTTATGTCATTATATATCATAATGAAATGAATGTATTTTTTTGAATACTTAAATATAATAAGGAGATATAAAATCCTTCAATTTATTTTGTAACTTTTTAATTGTTCAAAAATTGTAATGATAGCATACAAAGGGAATATGAAATATATTTATTTACATTTTATTCTTATTATTTTATGTAATGTTATGATTTAAAAATATATATATATATGTTAAGAATTATCTCCTTAATCCATGAATGTGTAAAATAATTATTAAATTTTATAATTTATAAAGTTATAAACTTTAACTTATAATGTATTTTTGGATTAATCATTATAATCAGTATATTTTCACTCATGGTCTATTGATAATTTATTTAACAAGAAGCATAATTCTAGTTATTTATCTTCTCATGATGATATTGGTGACTCTTTCATTCATTATTACTTAATTTGTGATTTACATTATTTTAAATAACTAATGATAAATTATTTTAGTGGTAATAGAGTGGCAATATTGTATGTTAGATCATTTTTATCTTCATATTATGCTCATATAAATGATGATGATAGTTTGATGTATAAATTTGGTAATACATGATTGATTGATAAGATAAATAATAGTTTCATTCATGTTATTACTATTAGTATACATCATTCCATGATTTTTCATGTGCTTTTATAGATTGATTTACTTATAGCTCTACAAAAAAAGTGTTATAAATGGTTCTCATTCTTCACATTCTAATGGATTTCTTTGGGACATCCTATAGATTTTTATGCATCATAATGATATACCAAATTTTGATGTCTATAGGGATTTTTCTTTAGACAATTTTATGCTTTCATATGATATATATTTGAGTGCATGTGGAGTAAATTTATCTACACCTCATTTTTCACATGTCATAGACATATAGTAAGAAGAATAAAAGCATGAAGATCTCTTAAATTTTTACTTAGTAATGTGTGGATAATGGGTCACCAATTGATGATATATTTTCTTCAAATAATATTCCTAACATGCATACACACATGAATATGGGGCATGTTGAGCACAATATTTCACATTAGTAGAACTCTATCATGATTATATTAGACCACCTAGATAGTTAATGTGATTATTATGAATAAATATCTTAAAAGAAAGATTATACTAATGAATTACTAAATAATCTTTTTAAATATAAAAATTATGGTTTTTCCTTGAATAAGATTTATGGCACGTTTTACAAATTATTATGGTAGAGGAAATTCATTGTTTCATTTATAGTCCTTTCAAACTACTTGTTTTACTTATTTCATGAGGAAACATTGTTTGACTTAGATTATTTACAACAAGCTTGAGTAATAATTTATTTATGTATGGTTTTATTTCTTTCCATAAGCATTTGTCACACTTTTTTTGTAGATTTGGATATTTATTTCTAGAATTATTTTTATTACAATGTTGTGCCTAAGACAATTGTTTCTCAAATCAAGTAATGCAATCAAGAAGAATAAGAACTAGTTAAAAATTATATTAATATTTCAAGCTTTGATTACTTTAATATGGGTTTCAATTTACTAGATGATGATCTTTGAAGTTGATTTATCAATGGTTTATTTTCACTTATCTAACCTAACAAGTATTTTGTTCCTTATCATTCATTTTTAGGTTTATGTGTTGGTGTATACAAATGTGACCATTTTATTATTACTCTTTCACATCATACGATACTTATAACACTTCTTATTTACATTAGGTACTATCAATATCAAATATGGATTTTGTTAGGATATGCTTCTTGACATGTATTAGGTATCAATAAATAAAGGATTGGGTGCATATGCTTTGTAGGTCACCATATAATTTAATTAGAATAAACATATTTATTCCCCATGTTTTTTTAGGTGGTGAAGTGTTGTGTATTATGGTTCATAGGCATGTGATTCATATCTAGATAATATATTAATAAAGTTAGCACTCTTTTGGGAGATTTCCCCCTTCAAGTGGCACTATAAGCATTAATACACAACTATTATCCTTATCATATTTAGGTATCAATCTTGTTATTTATTGTATTATTGCCAACTACATATTGTAGGTTTTCCATTCAGATTGCTACAAAGATATGGGGAATAAGGATGCACCCACTATTAACCATAGTGAGGATCATCATGAAAAAATATAACCAAATACATAGAGAGATTTAAATATATTAAAGTATCCTCCAAATTTTATAGACAACTTTTAGAATAAAAACTTATCACTTTGTCCCTTGATAAAAAAAATGAATGTGTCTAAACATTCACCACACAAGGTAAATCATTTTTTAGATTATCAACACCTACACGAGAACTCTATGGATATATATATTTACATAGAAATATGAAATTTAATATTTATAGAAAAGGGGATACTATTAGTTTAGGCTAAGGGGATACTATTAGTTTAGGCTAAGGGGATACTATTAGTTTAGGCTAATCATGTGGAATTGAATGATGCAGAGTATATTAATGTTAGCAATGACAAGTATAGTGGTTTGAAGAAGCGTAACACATCATATGTTGAGTTTACACACGTGGTTATCAAAAAAGTCAACATGATGAAAAAGTAAGTATATGAAGGATATGAAATTCTAATGGACAGTCCTTATGGGGGTATGCATTAAAAAAATATTTTGAGTGGATTGACATATAACCAATTTATGGTGGGATATTTGTTGGTTAAAATCTCAAACTCACTTATCTCTCTTATTAACTATTATATTTCTATATACATTCTTTTCACTTAATATTATCACTTGAGGGATAAGGTTTATATATTTTTATAGGATACATGCATTCTAATTGCTAAAATTAGGGGAAAAAGTGGGTGCATCTGTTATTTTCCATTTTCACATTTACATTAATCACACAAAGGTAAAGTATTTCAAGTATTCATCTCTTATTTTTTAATTGTAGTTTAGATCTTCCAAACTCAATACTTCATGCTCATGCTTTCTATTTGATCAATCACACTTATGCTTAATCTCCATATAACCATTTTCACGATACTCCTTGATTTGGGTTCACACATAATCAAAGGGAGCATATTATTACTTAGTAATTTTAATTTTATGTGTGATTCACATAAAAAAAATTAATCATGGGTCTAGTTAATTTAATTTAAATTGTGTGTCTTATACTTTTTACTTTAGTGTTATTTCCCACATAGATTCATAATCACAACCAAGTAGGGACTAAATATAATGGTTAAAAGTGCATATGTTGCACTTATACCATTCATTTTAGACCACTTTGTGTAGGTGTCTTAAGTACTTGATTGTTCTATTTTATTTGACACACACTTTCGACCCAAATTGTTGAATTAACTTTGATAAACAAAATTTAGTGCATCCCCAAACATTTCATAGCTCTCAATTTATTAGTTCTCTTTTCCAAATTGAATCCATAAGTGTGAAAATGATCCAATTCATTTCTATGGCACAAATTTTAACCGTCTTCTTCAAGATTTAAATTCATCCCCTTTTTCAAGTTGACCACCTTTTAATTAGTTTTTATCCACACCAAATCTTTCAAATTATACATCTAAGTCAAATATAAATGGACAATACCCCTAATTTTTTTATGATACAATTGATCTAAAATTCACCCATTTTTAGGATAATTCCTCTAAATCTATATCAAATAATATCACTCCTCAATTATTATCTAGATTTCCACATTGAGTCTTGCATTAACACATAAAAAAGCTCAAGTTCTTGCATCAAGTCATTCTAATAATTGTTGCATTGCATTCTACTTGCAAAGACTCAAGTTTCAACCACATAGAATCATTGTAGGTACATGTCAACATTACTTGCATTACTATTTTTGTTTTCCAACTCTTTCCAAAACCATTAATTCAAATCTACTACCAAGTTATCATAAAGAGAAAGTCCCTACATATAAACCTACTAAAAGTGTTTATCAACATCAGTAGTCTTTACATATTTGAAGAAATTAATATTAAATGTGTTATCAAAGGTCATTTTTGTGAGTTAAAGGATGAATATGTAGATATTGGGATCACTTTCATAGGCATATAAGTGACCCAAGTTTAAATATTATTGTGGAATTTATATATCATAACTATCTTAGTCTTCTCATCTCAAATCTAAGATAAAATTTCAAATAGTAGCCTTTTGTCATAATCAAATCAATTTCATATACATCAAGATACAAATGTACCTTTTATTATTTCATTTTATTTTAATATCCTATTATATATGAATTTTTGATCTAAATTATTTATTCTATGATGAATTATTTGTTAATGTTATTTACAATTATTTTTCATTTAAATATTTTATTTAAAAAGAGTTCTTTCACTAGCTCATTTCAATAATTGTTGCATTGTATTCTACTTGAAAAGCCTCAAGTGTCAACCACCTAGCATAATTGTAGCCAAATCAACATCACTTGCATTACTGTTGGTTGTCTTTCAATTCTTTTCAAAACCACTAATTCAAATCTAGGGCATTTTCATAATGTGAAGGTCCTCACTTAGAAAGCTACCAAAGGTGTTTGCAACATCACTAGTCTTAATTAAAAATCGAGGCACCCAAGACAAAAAATTGTTTGCAAGTACATAAGGTTTGAATACATCAATATAAAATATGTTGTCAAAGTTTATTTTTATGACTTAGAGAATGGATATATGAAGACATTGAAATCACTTTCATAAGCATATAAGTGACTTGAGTTTACATATATTATTGTGCAAGTTATATACCATAGTCGTCTTAGTCTTCTCATCTCAACTATGACACCAATTTCAAGCAGTAGTCATTTGTCACAATCAAATCCATCTCTTCATCTACATCAAGATATAGACTTAATTTTTATTATTTCATTTTATTTTCATATCCTATCAAATATGTTTTTCCAATCCCAACCCTTAAATATTTACAATTATTTACTGCAAATATTTTACGTGAAAGTGTTTTGTTCCCACACAATCATTTAAGAAAGTTAACTAAAATATTCAATAATGAAAAAAATTATAGATGTTTAAATTAAATGGTCTTATGAATTTGATAATTATTTTAAATAATTATTAATTTTTAAAAATGGAATTACAAAAATCTTTGCTTCCACAAACTCTTTGACTATATATATATTTAACTTAGTTAACATTTCTTTCAAAAGCTTATCAAAATTATGCAAAAATTCCAAAATACATAAAGGCCTTCCAATAATACTATGTGAACATATAAACCTTTAGATTCGTAGGACATAATGACTTTCAATTCTACCACTAAAAATTAAGAAAAAACTATTTTTTCTTATAAAGAAGAAATTTCATTTAGTTTTTCTCTATTATACAATATTTTTCATTGTAAGTATTTTCTATGGAACCATTCATCATAAAAGCCACTAAATTATTGTCAACATATCAATTATATTTATGTAGAAACCTAAATTCTCAAATCACATTAATCATAAACTAATGATTAATTGAACACTTCTCATCTAAAAAATTCTCCTAAACATAGAGACATCTTGTAGCAAGACTTACAAAAAAATGGTGTTCAACCAAATCAATACACCCTACTAAATTGACTTCCATGGTTGAATCTATGTAAATCATTTTATTTTCCTCGCCCAAACTACAATCACCTCTAATTCTTCAATAAACACTCCAATTAATCATAATTGCAAGATAGAAGAATACACGTGTTAAAAAATCCCTTATTTACAATGAATCGGGTTTGAATATTTGTAGAGCAAATTTTCTTGATCATGTTCATGATGATTACTCTAAGACAAACCTAATATCTCCATTCATGTTTTGACAATGTTAATTGCGAACATTTAGGAGTCATCACCTTAACCAATACGACTGGTCCTATCAATCTCAACACATTCTTCTTTGGCATACTTAAAACCTCACTTATAATCTCCTTCTTAGCCAACTATAACTCCATTAAACACTGGCAATTCCTTCTACTTTCATCAATATTATAAATTCATACATAATAACCAAATTTATGACATCTATATAGATGAAACTCCTTTTCAATATTATCAATCTATTGAATCTTAAGCTCTCCTTAACTAGACCACTCATATTTCAATCCTCTCAAACATTTTCCAAAATAATCTCACCAAAACCATTCCCTACCACTTCCTCCAAAACCTCTACTTCTCTTCCAAAAGATACTAAAATTCTCCCTCCTCCATCTTCACTTGGCATGCCTTTAACATCTACCATATACTCGCACACATCTCATAGATAAACCAATTGAAATCAGATACTCCTCAAGAAGTCTAGAAAACTCAAGGTCTACTTTTCGTAATAACTAATGACCCAACAAGCCTGTGATTAGAATCTCCTGTATATATGTATTCACTCCTACCTTTGTTGACATAAGGGAGAACAACTTTACCTTTGACATAAAAATGAAATCCTCAATTCTATTGGTAGGTCTTACGTCGATGCCATCCTAATGATCTCTTATATTATTAGCATGCACTACTACAATATTATTTTTTTCCCTTTATGTCTTCAAATTGTTAAAAAATTCATGGAAAGGACCAATGGAATCCATCGAATTGCTTATCAAGATTTTGTCTCTCATGCCATGAAAATTTTCAAGACTGAAAACCTCAAGTAATATAAAATATATGTAGTCTTACGTGGCTTTTGATGTGTATTGCCACCAAACCAGGTCAATGTCTATCCAAAAGTTCCTATTGTTGTTCATTTCTATTCGCTGTCAAACTTGTAAGTTGGTATGTAAACATCAACTATTGCCCAGATGTTCAAAACTCAAATCAGTTGGATGTTGGTGGGTGAAGCCACAATAGTGGTTTACAATTCAAGTGAGGAAGGAAAACTCACAAAAAATGACCCCAAGGCAAAAAAAGTGATTTTAGGGGTTCGTACGAACCTACTGGTTCGACCAAACCAAAAAGAGGTTCGCTTGAACCAGGGTTCGACTGAACCCCTTTGAATTTTGGCTGCCAAAAAAACCTGAACAATGCATAGGAAAGGGGTTCGAGCGAACCCCTTCAAAGAGGTTTTCTTGAACCCCTATGGGTTCAAACAAGCCCCTTTATCCCTCATCCCCCATCTCAGACACAAAAAATTTAAAAAAATTGCCACTTCGGAGCTCAGGTTGAGGATGAAAATGGAGGAATCTTCACAAACCCAACTAGAATCAGGTAGTCCTCAGAATGAGCTATCCAACAAATACAATTTTAATATGTTTTGGTTTCATTATGTATGTGTTTTTTTAGTTTTATTAAACATAGGTTTTTCACTGAAAATCAAGCTTTTTGTTCTGCACATGTGGAAAAATAGTAGATTATCAAAATAAAATTTTAAAAAATACATTCGAGCTGGGTATTGATATCCTTGGTCCATTAAAAATAAATAAATTGAATTTTGATACATACAGAAAAAGTTATGTTGTATACAGTCCGCCTATGTCTGAATTGCAATTGGTTTGACTTTGAAACTTGATTAAGGAAAAAATATTCAATAAAAACTATAAGACCAAATTAAAGTGCTAGATATCATAGTTACAAATCTAAATTTGAAAAAATTAGAATTTTATCCTTCATACAAAAAAAGTTATGTTGTATACAGCGAGCGTCACTTTTTAAAAATGTTGTTTTCTGAAAAAAACCAGTTTTCGTGGGAGATGGAAAAAAAAGTGCAATCTGATTCTAAAAAAATTGAAAAAAATATTTTTAGAATCTACAGATAAAATGTGTTGAGACTCTAGTTTGCATCATCTTCAAATTTTTCATGGTTTAGCCGCTATAGGTGCCCGAATATGAAGATTTAGTTAAAAATAATAATTTCAGTGTCCAGTTTGGCCAAAAATTGTAACCACTATTGTGGGATCACCCTGGTGGTTATGTATGAATACACATCTATAGTGCAATTGCTCTTATGAGTATGTCATCATACACATTCAAATACTCCTTGCTGGTTAAAGATGGATTTAAGTGTTTATATTCAATTTACATATTCAACATCTTTTTAATAGATTGTATTGTTTGCAATCTCATTTGTTAAAGTTATATATTTAAATTATTTTCACTTGTTCAATTTTATCGTGAATTGTTGAATGATTTTATGCGCTTATTAATTACATTTCGTAGATTAGATGTCATTAGATCAAATTAATTGAAATAGGTTTTCGTATGTATAGATATTATATAAATAGTTTAAATCTTCCACTTGATCAATCTTGTGTGATTCAGTAGATAAAATATTATGTATTATACTTATGATGATCCAAAATAGTTCATTTGGTCAATTGGTGTTGTGTAATCATAATCATCCAATTGATTACTAAGTTCTATATAGCTGTAATCCTCCAATTAATCTATTGAGTTGTGTAAATTCATAGTCCTCTAATATTAGCTGATCTATTGTATTGTGTATAGCTATAATCCTCTAATTTATCAATTGTGTTCCAAATTATTAAAGTGTCTTATGTATGTCATGATTTATATTTTCCATTCCAATGAAATAAACAAGCTATGATTTTAATGTTAATAATCTTTCCAATCCTCCAATTGTTAGAATTTGAATATGGATCCCCTTTGCATTGTTCAAATTATAGTATTGTGTATGTGAAATTTGCACAACAATCATAGTTTATACATGCAGTATAGTCAAATTAGATACAACTATGATATAGAACCAAGTCCATTCATGCAATAATTGCCTCGACATACCACTAGTAGACCATAACCAATCTAACATGTTTTTCATAAAACTTGCATACGATACCCACTTTACAAAAAAATACTTGACTTAATGATTAAATACATCCCTAAATCTCTTTGTCTCTATGTGGAAGAGGTCTATCTCTTATTTTCTTTGGGGTTTTTATGATTTTATGCAGGTACCTAACATGGCTTTATTGTTGTGACTCATTTATGTTGTCCCCTAAGTTGTATTTATAGGTGTTGGTGTAATATTATACTTATTGAAGATAGTATCATATTGTAAGTGTGATATTCATTATATATAAAATATATTTTACATCACCTAAACAACAAATAATAACATGTGTGAACTATTAATTAGAGGTCATCAAGTGCAACTAATCCCTAAGTTATTCTCAATTACAAGAATTTATGTGTCACCTTGTCTAATAAAGGACCACTTTTTACTTGAATAGGTTAGCTCATCTCCTAATTGTGTGGGGAAACATGTCACTAATGAAGCAGTTTGATGCCTTTGCAAAGACAACACAAGGTGTTGTGACATGCTTATGTGTCAGATGAGTCACCTACACTAGGGGATATTCACATGTTTGTGAATTGGCTACATGACCACAAAGTGATGCCTAGGTGGGGGAAAATGTCATGTAATGGCCCAAGTCATACACCTAGGATATTATTCAATCAAATATTTTTTTGAAGAATAATTTAAGAACTCAAAAAATAAGATACAACATTGACATACCATTGCACTTCAATACATGTACATAAGTGTTGTACCAAGCACACCAAAACATAAGACATAACTAGGCTATTGTGTTGGTGCTTCACATCATGCCTGATGTTAAACAACAACAACAATTACAAGAAATTATTATTGCTCCAAGAAAGGTGGCATGAGAAGAATACTTACCAAATCATGGAATGAAATTACCATGGTGAACCTACAAGAGAGTGAAATTATATCATAACAATATTTGGGTTTTAGCAGGTCATGATTGCATTCTTTTGTAGACTCAACATAAGGGTAGAATGAAAAAACCATCTATCCTAAATTGATTCCTTAAACACTCTTGACAACACTTACAACATCAATAGAAGCATATGCAAGTATCGAGACAACAAGGAGATATCGTATCTCAAGTAGGCGATTGACCACTATTTCCCTTGACACAAGACTCACTTCCCAAAGCCAAGGTGGGAAATATACCAACCAAAGACATCCAAACACAAGGGATAAATCTTTACAAAAGGTTGCCCCACTAGGAGGTACCAACCCTACATCGATTGGAATGACAATTGGTCTTTATTGTGCAAAGGCACACTTGTCATTGCAAAGGATGACATAACTTTCAAATAATGATATTTGTTAGTAAAGCAATAAAATGGGAAGACTCACAAGGCCAAGGGGAGCAATTTTCATACACAAAGTTTCCTTGAAAAATGTTTGAAAGTACCTAATGTCGAACAAAATAGAGGACTATAACAATCCATAATACTACAAGACATAGAAAACACACTAGCGTGTTGAATAAACACCAGCACATATAAGGGACACTAGTATGTCATTGCTCAAGTGTCCTGAACTTGTGCTAGAGTATCTAACTTTAACACTAGTGTCCACAATTTACACTAGAATCCAAAATCTAGACTGTAATCCTAATTTTGCACTATAATCCTTTTGTTGTGTTGTAGAGCTGACTAGAGACTAAATGAATAACTGTTTTTAGGTAAATCATACTCAAGAACAATACCCACAACTCACAAAAACAAGATTCCGAAACAACCACAAATGATAGAGAGACCATAGTAGACATTCACATCCAATCTCTAAAAATCAAACCAAACAAACAAGATGCTTCACAAGAATTAGGAGGTCAACAAGAAACTCCAAGACATGAGGGACAAAAAGAAATGTTCTCCACACTGCTCACTTGCCCTCCTACCACGAGCAGAACCAAAAATGACATCACCAGTGACGAATCCTGCATCATTTATATATAAACTCTCTCCTGTCTTTGTTGACATATGGCACATTGTGCCACCTTTGACAAAAAATGAAATCGTCAATTCTACAGGTGGGTCTTATGTATACACCATGATACTGATCATATATTATTGGCCTGCACTATTAAAATATTATTTTGCACCCTATACGCTTCCAAATTGTTAAAAAAATCATGGAAAGGGCCAATTGAATCCATCGAATTGTTTATCTGTGCGCGGGCATCAAGATTTGACTCTCCTGCAATCAAAATTATCAAGACTGAAGACCTCAAATAATATAAAATATATGTGCTCTTACGTGGGTTTTGATGTGTATTGCAAACAAACAATCAATCACATTTTGTTTCTGTTTCTAGAAATTCTGAGTCAAACTGGCTCTGGCATTGGTAGATATAGAGAAATTAATTCATTGAATTGGGTTTTTCTTATGCTTTTTTGGGTTGGAATCTAAAACTTGTAGAATAGGAAAGGGATATGATTCATATTTGGATTGTAGCATAAGGCAGTGGAGCTAACAAAGGCAGCTCCTGTCTTGTTTATATATATGTTGGGGTGGTTGCATTGTGCCGCCATTTGACAGAGTTTTTGCATGCCAGCAAGAAGGATAACGTATGTCACCAAACCAGGTCAATGTCTATCCAAAACATTCCTATTGTTGTTCAATTCTGTCGGCTGTTAAAGTGGTGAGTACTTAAGCAAACATCAACTCTTCCCCAAATGTTTAAAACTCAAATCAGTGGGATGTTAGTGGTTATGTAGTTGTACACATCCAGAGTGCAAAGAATCTTCTGGGTATGTTGTTATACACGTCTACACTCTTCTTGTTGGTTAAAGATGGATTTAAGTGTTAATATCCAATTTACATATTCAACATCATTAGTCTTCTTTACATATTTGTAGAAATCAATATTAAATATGTTACACAGGTCATTTTTTTGAGTTGGAGGACGAATATATAGATATTGGGATCACTTTCATAGATAGAAGTGATCTAAGTTTACATATTATTATGGAAGTTAAATACCATAGTTGTATTAGTCTTCTCATTTCAAATCTAACATCAAATTCAAATAGTAGCCTTTTCTCATGACCAAATCAATCTCTTCATCTACATAAAGATGCAAATACCTTTTATTATTTCATTTTATTTTCATATCCTATTATATATTATAAGAAACTAAAAAGATCTAGGAGATTAAAAAAAAAGCACTTGAACAATTGCAATATTGTATTCAACTTCCCTGTTTAGATTGATTGAATGTTCAGCCTTTAATAGGAAATTACAAGAAGATCAAGATCCACATGAAGTGGAAAGGAGTAGAGTGAATAACTCAACTTCCTGGAGTGTCAACTCAACTACATGGGAAACTAAATAAGCTTAAGTAAGCCATGTGTGTAAGATGTGTACACCAACACCCCCCCTTAAGCATAGCTTAGGTGGGAATTATAAAGATGGGTCCCGGCTACAAGGCCATTTTAGGTACCCATGCACAATGCAGAACTCTCAGAAACAAAGAAAGATAGAAAACCTAGTGGGAAAAAACTATCCTCCAAAAAGAGAGAAAGCGAAAAATGTACAAGTGAAAGAAGAAGAAAGATAGAAGGCGGACTCAAGACCCCCCAAGAACTACTTCTATCACAAATGTACAATAGATATTCCCCCCATAGGAGAGAAAGAGAGAGACTTGGAAGCCCCTCATAAGAGATGTTGTAGTGCACATAGATTCTCGATGAAGTATGCCAAAGAGAATCCATGAACGTTGAACCACATTTCTCCCTTTAGGAAGAAGGCAAACTACAAAAGTGTGCAAATTATCTTCCCATTCCTGATAGGAACATTCATAAAGAAGTATAAAGGTCTCTGAATCATGCACAAGATCCAAATATGTAGATGGTGCCCATAATGTCTTCGTAGAATGCTCAATGATCTCCAAACCAAAACTGATGTGTGACGAAGATTCAAGAATAGGGACCACAGGGATCATAGATGTATGATGATAACTGGAACCATAAGAATTTGGTACTGTCACTATAGAAGCTGATGTAGGCAAGGCATGAGCAAGAATATCTGAAGAAGACAAGGATGATGTAACTTCAATGACGTTAGTATGCAAGGTTTTTTGGAAAAACTGTGTGCAAATTTTTACATCAACGTTTTGGATCATACTCCATGATCCATCATTAGGATGATCCATCATGCTCTCTATTTGCTGGACATCCTGATGATAGATCATGGAGTATGATCCGAAATGTTGATGTAAAAATTTGCACACAGTTTTTCCAAAAAACCTTGCATACTAATTATCATGGACTGTGGAAACAACAAAATGTTATTAATTCAATGAAGTTGTCATAAAAAAGAAGATTGATGTCCTCAATGTGTGCTTCCATATCAACAATGCGGGACTCTACGAAAAGACATAAAATGTCGGGTACATATTCATCCCAATCAACAATGCTAGGAAGACTAATATCCTATTGCAAAGAAGTGTTGGAAGCTCTCGAAGAAGCAACTCTAAAATCCGATGAAGCAACAAGAGGAGGTGGAGGAATGATGATTTCCTCTTTGTCAACTAGACGTTTTGTATCTGAATCATTATGCAGGATGTGAGTTGTGATCATAGTAGGATTATGCGGGAAGGGAGAAACATTGGAGTCTCCATGTATTTCCCAAATTTTGATCCATAATGCATGTGGACTTTCAATATCCATGATGCCATACAAAGAGGCCTCTAGAATATGTAAACTGATTAATCCACAAATATGATCACAATTATTAAACCATTTATCCTTCTGAGATTGTTTACCTGGTTCACAGATAAGTCCATATAGATATGGCGTGAGATTATGCAACCTGAAATGTTTTAGGATGCCTTCACACCAAGACTTACAGTTTCCCATTTTTAGATTGATTACAGAAGAGTGGGTTTCATATCCCATGATTACAAACAGATAATTACCCCCTTTGGAACTTTATTTCAGTTCATTAATTATAAAATACCCTACATAATCCCCTCGAAGAAAAATACAAAAAAACGACACTTTATAAGATGAGTGCATGAATTTTTAATAAACCCCCTTAATTTTTGGCACTTTATCAGCTTAGTGCATTTTACAAAGCACTTAAAAAAGTTACCAATTTTCTTTTTACAATATGCACTTTTAATTTAAAGCCCTAAAACAATACTTGTCAAAATGTGAAATAAATTAACTTTAACAATAAATATTAAACTTAAATTTGCAATAATAAAGGAATTTTTAACAAAGAAAGTTTTAAGTGACCAAAATGAATTCAACCACTAGCAATTAAATTCAATTTAATGGATGTGTCGAAATAGGACTTGACTGGCTGAGTTCGAGTCCAAAAAGGACTGTAAGACCTGATTTTGAGGAGCAACAACCATCGAAACCTTCTGCTGATATTGAGGGGACTTGTGATCAACAGAAGACACCTCTGTGAAGCGGCCAAATGTGTTTTGAATGTGTCAAGACTACTGTTGACTGAGAAAATGTGGCAATCAAAGAAACAAAAAGCTTCAGAGCTCGAATAGAAAAAAAGATGCCCAAATATGGATTCTCTCATAAGCAAAAGGTGTGGGCCTGCTATGAATCGCGCCTCGAATCTCAGGCGCTACACAAACAAACAAAAAACGCCCTTCAAACTTTAATCGCGACCTCGAAGGTTGAATTGCAGCCTATTAATTGTGCCTCCCTGTCGAGACTCAAAAATGTATACCTTCTCCTCTATTCTTTACGCCTGGGCATTTGTTGATTTGGCAATATGGACGCCTGCAAATTTGGTGATTTGGATACAAGTCTGGGCCTGCGTGGAAACGGCTTTCCACTGACTACTCTCACGTCTGATCTTCAAGACAGGCATGCAAATTTTGCAATCCCTTAGCGAAAAGAAACACGCTTATGCCTTGCAAAATAACGATTTACAGATTTGTGCAAAACGCTTGGCAAGTCACCCAACACAGACTCTCTATGCTAAATCAAAAACTGCAAATTTTATCTCACGTTCTCCAAATTGGGGTTCAAACCTTTGATCTTTCTGCAGATTGTTAGTAGGAAGAATGGAATGAAACGAAACACAATATCTTTGTTCACCTATGGCTTGTCATATTTCCTTCTAAGCTCTGATACCATATAAGAAACTAGGAAGATTTAGGAGATTAGAAAACAAGTACTTGAACAATTGCAATATTGTATTTAGCTTCTCTGTTTTGATTGATTGAATGTGCCACATTTAATAGGAAATTATGAGAAGATCAAGATCCACAAGATGTGGAGATCAAGATCAAGATCCACACAAAGTGGAAAGGAGCGGAGTGAATAACTCAACTTCGTGGAGTGTCAACTCAACTACATGGACAACTAACTAGGCTTAAGTAAGCCATGTGTGTAAGATGTGTACACCAACATATATAAATTTTAAATCCTAATTCTTTATTCTATGATGAATTATTTATTAATACTGTTTACACTTATTTATCATAAATATTTTATGTGAAAAGAGCTCTTACACTAATTCATTCCAATATTTTTTATATTGCATTCTAATTGCAAAGTCTCAAGTGTCAACCACCTAGCATAATTGTAGCCACACGAACATCACTTGCATTAATATTGGTTGTCTTTCTATTCTTTCCAAAACCATTAATTCAAAGCTAGGGCCTTGTCATAAGGTGAAGGTCTTCACTTAGAAAGCTACCAAAGGTGTTTGTCAACATCACTAGTACTAATTAAAAATTTAGGCACCCAAGATAAAACTTTATTTGCAAACTTACATAAGATTTGAATATATCAATATAAAATGAGTTGTCAAACGTCATTTTTATGACTTAGAGGATAAATATGTGGACATTGATATCACTTTCATAAGCATATAAGTGACCCAAGTTTATACATTATTGTGGAAGCTATATATTATAGTTGTCTTCTAGTCTTCTCATCTCAACTATGATATAAAATTTCAAATAGTAGTCATTTGTCACAATCAAATCTCTCTCTTCATCTACATCAAGATACATATTTACTTTTTATTATTTCATTTAGTTTTCATATCCTATTAGCTATGCATTTCCAATCCCAACTCTTTACTATTTACATTATTTATTTAAACATTTTATGTAAAAGTTTTTTTTGTTCCTATACAATCTTTTTAAGAGAGTTAAATAAGATATTCAACAATGATTTTTTTTATACACATTTAAATTAAATGGTCTTATAGACTTGATAATTATTTGAAATAATTATTAAAATGAAATTATAAAAAGTTTTACTTCCACAAAATCTTTGACCATATATATTTAGCTTAGTTAAAATATTCAACAATGAAAAAAAAATAGACATTTAAATTAAATATTTTTATAGATTTGATAATTATTTAAAATAATTATTAAACTTTTAAAAAGAAATTTATAAAAATCTTTGCTTCCACAAACTATTTGATCATATATATTTAGCTTAGTTAAAATTACCTTTCAAAAACTTATAAAAATTATGCGAAAATTCCAAAATACATAAAGGCCTTCCAATACTACTATATGAACATATAAACCTTTAGATTGGTGGGGCATAATGACTTTCAATTCCACCACTAAAAAATTAATACAAATCTATTTATTTTTCTTGTAAAGAAGAAATTTCATCTAGTTATATAATCATTTTTTTTCTACTATACAATATTTTTCTCTGTAAGTATTTTCTATGAAATCATTCATCATAAAATCCAGTAAATTATTGTTAACATATCAATTATATTTATGTAGAAACATACATTCTCAAATCACATTAATCATAAACTAATGACTAATTAAACCTTCTCATCTAAATAAATCTCCTAACCACATAGACATCTGGTAGCAAGACTTACAAAAGATCAGTGTTCAACCATCAATACACCCTACTAAATTAGGTTCCATGGTTGAATCTATGTAAATCATTTTATTTTCCTCACCATCAGTAAACCCTACTACAATCACCTTTAATTCTTCAATAAACACTCCAATTAATTATAATTGCAATATAGAAGAATACAAATGTTAAAAAGTCCTTATTTATAATGAATTGGGTTTGAATATTTGTAGTAAAAAATTTCTTGATCATGTTCATGATGATTATTCTATGACAAACCTAAGATCTCCATTCATGTCTTGGCAATGTTAATTGAAAACATTTGAGAGTCATCACCTTAACCATTACAACTGGTCATATCAATCTCATCACATTCCTCTTTGTCATACTTGATAAACTCACTTATAATCTCCTTCTTAGTCAACTATAACTCCATTAAACACTTGCAATTCCTTCTATCTTCATCAATATTATAAATTCATACATAATAATCAAATTTATGACATCTATATTGATAAAACTCCTTTTCAATATTGTCAATCTATTGAATCTCAAACTTAACTAGACGACTCATATTTCAATCCTCTCAAACCTTTTCCAAAATAACCTCACCAAAACCATCCCCTACCACTTCCTCCAAAACCTCTGCTACTCTTCCAAAAAACACTCAAATCTTTCCCTCACTTCTCTTCCAAAAGACACTAAAATTCTTCCTCCTCCATCTTCACATGGCATGCCTTTAACATCTAATATACCTCTCCATTATTAAGAAATCTTAGGATGCGTAATCCATCCATATACTCGCATACATCTCATAGATAAATCAATTGAAATCAGATACTCTTGAAGAAGTCTAGAAAACTCAAGGTCTACTTTTCGTAATTGTTAATGGCCCAACAACCCTGTGATTAGAATCTCCTATACGATTTATATATATATATTCTCTCCTGCCTTTGTTGACATATGGGAGAACTACTTTACCTTTGACATAAAAACGAAATCGTCAATTCTACTGTTAGGTCTTACGTCGATGCCATGCTAATGATCTCATATATTATTAGCATGCACTATCAAAATATTATTTTTATACCCTTTACGTCTTCAAATTGTTTAAAAATTCATTGAAAGGACCTATTGAATCCTTCGAATTGCTTATCTGTGCGCGTGCATCAAGATTTTGTCTCTCCTGCCATGAAAAATTATCAAGAAAACCTCACAATATAAAAAATATGCACTCTTACGTGGATTCTGATGTGTATTGCCACCAAACCAGGTCAATGTCTATCCAAAAGTTCCTATTGTTGTTCATTTCTGTTGGCTATTAAACTTGTAAGTTGGTATGTAAACATCAACTTTGCCCAGATGTTCAAAACTCAAATCAGTTGGATGTTGGTGGGTATGCAGTTATACACATCTACAGTCCAATTGCTCTTGTCAGTATGTCGTCATACACATTCACATTGTTTGCTGGTTAAAGATCGATTTAAGTGTTTATATTCAATTTACATATTCAAAATATTTTATATACGATGAATATGTCACGACGATGATCTGTCGGCGGTGAATTGTTGGCAGTGAGTTTTCCAGAAGCTTAAATTTCTATATTTAAATTCTTTTCACTCGTTCAATTTTATTGTGAATTGTTGAATGGTGTTATGTATTTATAAAATTATATATTGTAGATTAGATTTATCGTTAGAACAAATTAATTGAAATGGGTTTTCGAATGTACATAGAGATTATATAAATAGTTTAAATCATCCACTTGATCAATTACTACAAGACTTATATGTACAATTGGTAAATCTTGTGTGATTCAATAGATAAAATATCATGTACTATACATATGATCATCCAACATAGTCCACTAGATCAATAGGTGTTGTGTGTAACCATAATCATCTAATTGATCTACTAAGTTCTATATAGCCACAATCCTCCAACTAATCTATTGTCTTGTGTAAATTCAAAATCCTCTAATTTTAGTTGATCCATTGTGTTATGTACAACTATACTTCTCTAATTTATCAATTATATTCCAAATATTTAAATTGTTTTATGTTCTTGGGTGAGTGCAGGATCATAGGGGTCCAAAAAGTGGCGATATGACAAAAAAGTGGTTGACGACATTTTTTAATCCGAATTTGATGAAATAAAAATGGTTTATTAGAAAATTGTCAGCTTTTCAAAAAATAAGATATGCCTTATTTGAAATTAAATAGATAATTATTAATAATTTTCTACATACATTCTGACTAAAGTCCTGATTGATAGGCTAATTGAAAAACATCTTTAATTCTTAAACAATTTCACATTTTTTTGAATCCGAAAGATGTGACACATTCTATGCTTCTCATACTATAGTTAGACAAACAAGTTATGGTGGTCAGACAAACAAATTTTAATATTTTTAAAAAGTTTTAATAAAAAAATTATAACTAATTATTTACTTGCCAAAAAAATACAAAAAATATGTGGCACATCCAAGCATGTGTCTTCTATTTATATTGAAAGTTTCAAAAAAAATATATTTTTTTTCTTGTACTTAGGTTGGTTAGACATACGCGTGGTTGTTTTTTTTTTGTTTGAAAATTTAGTACTACTGCATTGAAATTTCAAATTTTCACCAAATAGATTTTTTTTTTTTCCAAAAAAGGAATATTATCTTAGAAACTACATTCAATTCACTACAAATTTTGTTCTATCATATTTTTCAAATTATGTTAATAACTTATTCAAATTTTTATGTCAAGTTGCCTACCTTTGCTTTCTAAATTTTCATTGCCACTTAAGAGCCTAGTTTGGATCCCCATGATCTTGTATTGACCCATGTCATGATTTATATTTGCCATTCCAATGAAATAAATATGAGCTATGATTTAAATGTTGATAATCTTTGCAATCCTCCAATTGTTACAATTTGAACATGGACCTCCTTTGCATTGCTCAAATTATAGTATTGTGTATGTAATATTTGCACAACAATTATAGTTTAGACATGCAATTAAAGTCAAACTAGATACAACCATGATATAGAACTAAGGCCATTCATGCAAGAATAACCTCGACATACCACTAGTAGATCATAACCAACCTAACATGATTTTCTTCAAACTTGCATATGATACCCAACTTACAAAACATTAAAACTTAATGATTGAATACATCCCTAAATCTCTTTGTCTCTATGTGGAAGGGGTCTTTCTCTCTCAATTTCTTTGGATTTTTTACGATTTTACATAGGTACCTAACATGGCTTTATTGTTGTGACTCATTTGTGTTGTCCCCTAAGTTCTATTTAGAGGTGTTGGTATAATATTATACTTCATTGACTTGATAGTAGATCACATCATAAGTGTGTTATTCATTATATTATTAAATATATTTTGCATCACCTAATTAGCTAATAATAACATGTGTGAACTATTAATTTGAGGTCAAAAAGTGCAACTAATCCCTAAGTTATTCTCAATTAGAGGAAGTTATGTGTCACCTTGTCTAATCAAGGACCACCTTTTACTTGAATAGGTTAACTCATCTCCTAATTGTGTGGGGCAACATGTCACTAGTGAAGCATTTTGATTCCTTTGCAAAGATAACACAAGGTTTTGTGACATGTTTATGTGACATGAGTCACCTACACTGGGAGATGTTCACATGTTTGTGAATTGCCTACATGACCAAAAGTGATTCCTAGATGGGGGGATATGATGTGTAATGGCCCAAGTCACACACCTTGGACTTCACCAATCGAAGAGTTTTTTTTGAAGAATAATGTCAAAACTCAAAAATAAAGATACAACATTGACACCAATTGCACTTCAATACACACATAAGTGTTGTGCCAAACACAATGACACATAAGACATAACTAGGCCATTGTGTTGATGCTTCACATCATGCACAATGTTAGACAACAACAACAATTACAAGACATTAACATTGCTCCAAGAAAGGTGGCATGAGAAGAATACTTACCAATCATGGAATGAAATTTCCATGATGAACCTACAAGAGAGTGGAACTACATCATAACAATGATTGGGTCCTAACACCATGATTGCATTCTCTTGTAGACTCAACATAAGGGTAGAATGATAGAACCATCTATCCCAAATTGATTCCTTAAACACTCTTGATGATACTTCCAATATCAAGAGAAACATATGGAATTTGTGGGACAACTAGGATATATTGTGTCTCAACTAGGCGATTGACCACTATTTCCCTTGTCACAAGATTCACTTGCCAAAGCCAAGGTAGGAAATATCCCAACCAAACACATCCAAACACAAGGGATATTTATCTTTACAAGAGGCTGCCCCACTAGGAGGTACCAATCCTTCATCAATTGGAATGACAATGTGTCTTTTTTGTGCAAAGGCACACTTCTCAATGCAAAGGATGACATAACTTTCAAATAATGCCATTTTCAGTAAAGTGATGAAATGGGAAGACTCACAAGGCCAAGGGGAACAATTTTCATATACAAAGTTTCCTTGAAAATGCTTGAAAGTATCTAATGTCCAACAAAATAGAGGACTATGGCATGCCAAAATACTACAATACATAGAAAGGACACTAGCATGTCAAATAGATACTAGCACATAGAAGGGACACTAGCATGTCATTGCTCAAGTGTCCTAAACTTGTGCTAGAGTATCTAACTTTAGTACTAGAGCCCACAATTTGCACTAGAGTCCAAAATCTAGAGTCCTATTTTTGCACTATAATCCTTTTGTTGTGTTGTAGTGCTGACTAAAGATTAAATGAATAACTGTTTTTATGTCTCATACTCGAGAACAATACCCACAACTCAAAAAAACAAGATCACAACACAAACAGATTCTGAAACAATCACAAGCAATAGAGACCATAATGAAAATTCACATTCGATCTCTAAAAAGCAAACCAAACAAACAGGATGCTTCCCAACAATTAGGAGGTCAACAGGAAAGTCCAAGACATAGGGAAAAAAAGAAATGTTCTCCACACTCCTCACCTGCCCTCCTACCACGAGGAGAACCAAAAATGACATCACCAGTGACGGATCCTGCATCATTTATATATAAATTCTCTCCTATCTTTGTTGACATATGGCACAAGAATTCAAACTTTGACATTAAAACGAAATCGTCAATTCTGCTGGTGGGTCTTACGTAGACGCCTTGACAATGATCTCATATGTTATTGGCCTGCACTATTAAAATATTATTTTGCACCCTATACGCTTCCAAATTGTTAAAAATTCATGGAAAGGACCAATTGAATACATCGAATTGTTTATCTGTGCGCGTGCCATCAAAATTATCAAGACTGAAGACCTCAAATAATATAAAATATATGCGCTCTTACGTGGGTTCTGATGTGTATTGTAAACAAACAATCAATGACATACTGTTTCTGTTTCTAGAAATTCTTGAGTCAAACTGGCCATGGCATTGGTAGATTTAGAGAAATTAATTCATTAAATTGGGTTTTTATTAGACTTTTATGGGTTGGAATCTAAAACTTGTAGAACAGGCAATGGATAGGATTCATATTTGGATTGTAGCATAAGGCAGTGGAGCTAACAAAGGCAGCTCCTGTCTTGTTTATATATATGTTGGGGTGGTTGCATTGTGCCACCATTTGACACAGTTTTTGCATGCCAGCAAGAAAGACAACGTGTGCCACCAAACCAGGTCAATGTCTATCCAAAAGTTCCTATTCTTCTTCATTTCTATTCGCTATTAAACTTGTAAGTTGGTATGTAAACATCAACTATTGCCCAGATGTTCAAAACTCAAATCAGTTGGATGTTGGTGGTTATGTAGTTATACACATCTACAGTGCAATTGCTCTTGCGAGTATGTCGCCATACACATTCTAGTTAAAGATGGCTTTTAATTTTATATTCAATTTACATATTCAAAATCCTTTCAATTGATTGTATTGTCTGCAATCTATATATTAAAATTTTCAATTTTATCGTGAATTGTTGAATGGTGTTGTGTGTTTATAAAATTACATATCATAGATTAGATCTGTTGTTAAAACAAATTAATTGAAATGGGTTTTCATATGTATAGAAATAGCTTAAATCCTCCATTTGATCAATTAATACAAGGTTTATATGTACAATTGGTAAATCTTGTGTGATTCAGTAGATCAAATATTATGTATTATAAAATTGGTGTTATGTAACCATAATCATCCAATTGATTTACTAAGTTCTATATAGCTGTAATCCTCCAATTAATCTATTGTGTTGTGTAAATTCATAATCCTCTAATTTATCAATTGTGTTCCAAATTATTAAATTGTCTTATGTCATGATTTATATTTGCCATTCCAATGAAATAAATATAAGCTATGATTTACATGTAGATAATCTTTGCAATCCTCCAATTGTTAGAATTTTAATATGGATCCCCTTTGCACTGCTCAAATTGTAGTATTGTGTATGCAATATTTGCACAACAATCATAGTTTAGACATGCAGCTAAAGTCAAACTAGATACAACCATGATATAGAACCAAGGCCATTCATTCAAGAATTTCCTCAACATACCACTAGTAGATCATAACCAACCTAACATGTTTTTCATCAAACTTGCATATGATACCTACTTTACAAAAAATTAAGACTTAATGATTAAATACGTCCCTAAATCTCTGTCTCTATGTGGAAGGGGTCTTTCTCTCTTGTTTTCTTTAGTTTTTTTTACCATTTAACGTAGATACCTAACATGGATTTATTGTTGTGACTCATTTATGTTGTCCCCTAAGTTGTATTAATAGGTGTTGGTGTAATATTGTACTTCATTGAAGATAGTATCACATCGTAAGTGTGATATTCATTATATTTATTTAATATATTTTACATGAACATAAGTAGCTAATAATAACATGTGTAAAATATTAATTTGAGGTCATCAAGTGCAACTAACCCTTAAGTTATTCTCAATTAGAGGAAGTTATGTGTCACCTTCTCTAATCAAGGACCACCTTTTACTTGAATAGGTTAATTCATCTCCTAATTGTGTGGGCAACATGTCACTAGTGAAGCATTTTGATGCCTTTGCAAAGACAACACAAGGTTTTGTGACATACTTATGTGTCACATGAGTCACCTACACTGGGAGATGTTCACATGTTTGTGAATTGCCTACATGACCACAAAGTGATGCCTAGGTGGGGGGATATGTCGTGTAATGGCCCAAGTCACACACCTAGGACATTAGCCAATCAATTTTTTTTTTTGAAGAATAATAATAGAAGAACTAAAAAATGAAGATACAACATTGACATGCCCATTGTAGTTCAAAGCTCACATAAGTGTTTTGCCAAGCACAATGACACATAAGACATAACTAGGCCATTGTGTTGATGCTTCACATCATGCACAATGTTAGACAACAATAATAGTTACAAGACATTACCATTGCTCCAAGAAAGGTGGCATGAGAAGAATACTTACCAAACATGGAATGAAATTGCCATGATGAACTTACAATAAAGTGGAACTACATCAAAATGATGATTGGGTCCTAACACCATGATTGCATTCTCTTGTAGACTCAACAAAAGGGTAGAATGACAACCATCTATCCCAAATCCATTCCTTAAACACTCTTGATGACACTCACAACATCAAGAGAAACATATGCAAGTGGTGGGACAACTAGGAGATACCACGTTTCAACTAGGCAATTGACCACTATTTCTCTTGACACAAGACTCACTTCCCAAAGCCAAGGTGGGAAATATCACAACCAAAGCCATCCAAACATAAGAGAACAATCTTTTACAAGGGGTTTCCCCAATAAGAGGTACCAACCCTCCATCGATTGGAATGACAACACATCTTTTTTGTGCAATGACACACTTCTCAATGCAAAGGATGACATAACTTTCAAATAATGGCATTTGGCAATAAAGCGATGAAATGGGAAGACTCACAAGACCAAGGGGAACAATTTTCATATATAAAATTTTCTTGAAAAATGCTTGAAAGTACCTGAAGTCCAACAAAATAAAGGACTATAGCATGCCAAAATACTACAACGCATAGAAAAGACACTAGCGTGTCAAATAGACACTAGCACATTGAAGGGACACTAGCGTGGCATTGCTCAAGTGTCCTAAACTTGTGCTAGAGTATCTAACTTTAGTACTAGAGTCCACAATTTGCACTAGAGTCCAAAATCTAGGCTGTAGTCCTAGTTTTGCACTATAATCCTTTTGTTGTGTTGTAATACTGACTAGAGACTAAATGGATTACTGTTTTTAGATCTCATCCTCAAGAACAATGCCCACAACTCACAAAAACAAGATTACAATACAAACAGATTCCGAAACAATCACAAATGATAGAGAGACCATAATAGACATTCACATCCAATCTCTAGAAAGAAACCGAACAAACAAGATGCTTCCCAGTTATTATTAGGTCAACAAGAAACTCCAAGACACGAGGGACAAAAATAAATGTTCTCCACACTCCTCACCCACCCTCCTACCACGAGGAGAACCAAAAATGACATCACCAGTGACGAATCCTGCATCATTTTATATATATAAATTCTCTCCTGTCTTTGTTGACATATGGCACAAGAATTCCACCTTTGACAAAAAAACGAAATCGTCAATTCTAGAGGTGAGTTTTACGTAGACGCCATGATTATGATCTCATATATTATTGGCCTGCACTATTAAAATTTTTTTTTGCACTCTATACGCTTTCAAATTGATAAAAAATTCATGGAAAGGACCAATTGAATCCATCGAATTGTTTATCTGTGCGAGTGCATCAAGATTTTGTCTCTCCTGCCATCAAAATTATCAAGACTGAAGACCTCAAATAATATAAAATATATGCGCTCTTACGTGGCTTCTGATGTATATTGCAAACAAACAATCAATGACATACTGTTTCTGTTTCTAGAAATTCTGAGTCAAACTGGCCTTGGCATTGGTAGATTTAGTGAAGTTAATTCATTGAATTGGGTTTTTATTATGCTTTTTTGGGTTGGAATCTAAAACTTGTAGAATAGGCAAGGGATATGATTCATATTGGGATTGTAGCATAAGGCAGTGGCGCTATCAAAGGCAGCTCCTGACATTTTTATATATATGTTGGGGTGGTTGCATTGTGCCGCCATTTGACACAGTTTTTGCATGCCAGCCAGAAGGATAACGTGTGCCACCAAACCAAGTCAATTTCTATCCAAAAGTTCCTATTGATGTTCAATTCTGTCGGCTGTTAAAGTTGTGAGTAGTCAAGCAAACATCAACTCTTCCCCAAATGTTCAAGACTCAAATCAGTTGGATGTTGGTGGTTATGTAGTTGCACACATCCAGTACAATTGTTCTTGTGGGTATGCTGTTATACATGTCCACACTCCTTTTGTAGGTTAAAGATTTATTTCAATTTGTACATTCAAAATTTTTCTCATTAATTATATTATTTTAATCTCATTTATTTCTAAGTGTTGAATTGTTTTGAATATAAAAAATGTCACAAAATATATATTTAGAATTTTTTATTTGTTCAATTGTATTGTGAAATGTTCAATGGTGTTGTGTGTCTATAAACATTATATATAATAGATTAGATCTATCATTATAGCAAATAAATTAAAATGGGTGTTCAACTATATAGATATTATAGACATAACTTAAATCTCTCACTTGATTGATTAGTGTGATTGTACAATTGATAAATCTTGTGTGATATAGTAGATGGCATATTCTACATGTTCAATTGGTCTTGTGTGTGTAACCATTACCATACAATTAATTTATTGAGTTTAGTATAGCCATAATCCTCCAATTAATCTATTGTGTTGTGTAAATTCATAATACTCTAAATTTAAACAATCTATTGTGTTGTGTATAGCTATAATCCTCTAATTTATCAATTGTGTTTCAAATTGTTGAATTGTCACATGTATGTCATGGTTTGTATTTTTCATTCTAATGAAATAAATACAAGGTATGATTTCATTGTTGATCAACTCTATAATCCTCCAATTGTTGCATTGTGTTGTGTAAAATCATTCTTTTAGAATTTGAATATAGACCCCCTTTGCATTGCTCAAATTATTGTATTGTGTTTGTAACATTTGCACAAAAAATATCATTTAGACATACAATTAAAGGAAAACTAGATACAACTATGATATAGAACTGAGGTCATTCATGTGGGAATAACCTCAACATACCACTAGCAAACCATAACCAAGCTAACATGCTTTTCATGAAACTTGCATACAATGCTTACTTTGCAAAACATTAAAAATTAATGATTAAATACATCCCCAAATCTCTCTCTCTCTCTGGGGAAGGGGTCTTTCTCTCTCATTTTATTTGGGGGTTCCTATATACACATAGGTACCTATCATGGTTTTATTGTTGGAACTCATTTATGTTGCTACCTAAGTTGTATTTATAGGAGTTATTGGTGTAATATTATACTTCACCTAGGATAGTAATATATCTCAAGTGTAATATTTCATCTATCTATTAAATTTATTTATATTCGCCTAAGTAGCTAATAATAACATTGTGGAATATTAATTTGAGGTCATTAAATCCCACTAATACCTCATTAACTCTTGATTAGAGGAAGTTACGTTTCACCTTATCTAATCAAGGACTACCTTTTACAAGTGATTAGGTTAACTCATCTCTTAATTGAAAGTTAACCCATGACCTCTAAGATGTGTCTCATTTTGATTCTCATATAAAAGATACATATATTTTTACAAGTACTATATTGTTTCTCAATAGATTATTTTTTCTCAATTAATAACATTACTAAATTTTTGCTAAACCCTTAAAGTTAATATATCATTAAAATAACATCTAAGTAAACCATCATAATTTAACATACCATCAAACTAATCTCCAACTAGATGATGACAATTAACACACACACACAATTAAAGAGTTATTTTCTATAATTTAGATCAATTTCAAATATTTTGATGATCTTGAGTGATATATCTTATTTACAAATAAATTATTTTATATTGACTAATTTGGACCTATTTCCATAAACTTGAGATAAGTTGCATAATTTCATCTAGTTTCAACTAATTTCACCTGATTTAGATCACATTTAACTTCACTTAATTCAAATAGTTTTCAACTAGTTTTGACTTAATTTAGATCAAATTCAAAATTTTCATAAAACTCAAACCATATTTACTAGTTTGAACAATATCAGCTTATTTACCCTTATTTAGATCCCAACTTAATTTGACTAATTTAAGTATATCAAAGTAGATAAAGATGAAATATATTAAACCCTTTTCTATATAAAATTCATAAAACACTTTAATTATTATAGATTAACTTAAAATATAATAGCTATTGTAGTTGAAAGATTACAAGATTTACAAGAATGGTGGAAGGGGTCAAAATATGGTTTCCAACCATCTTAATCATTCTATTCATTCACACCCTTGATATTGATTACAACATGTATTAAATGAATGAGATCTAATAAATAAGTGCCTAATACTAAAGAAATGCAATATAATAAACTTGATAAAAAAGAGAGTAAGTGGTTCAAATATATATTTAACATTTGGATCATTTGAATCATGTTATGAGTGTGCAACACTATTTAGAGGCCAAAATTAATGGTCAAATGATGTTAAGTATGAAATATTTTTGTATATTCTTATTCCTTTAGAAATTATATGCAATTACAAAAGTAATATCACTTTTTGAGTTTGTATGCAAAAGATATGGTTCTAGAAAAGTTGTTGAAACTCCCACATTGACTAATCAAATTTACAATAGTTGTTGACAAAGATAAATAATTATTCCCAAAGTGATGCATAATTGCTGAAAAAAGTTATGGGACATCTTTTTAGCCTTCAAAATTAATTTGTAAGTCTTCTCAGAAGTTTGATGAATATTTTTAATCATTATATGTGACAAATAAATGTATTTCAAGAATGTGAAATCTTAATGGCAATATTGTAAATGATTAAAATTTACCCTTTTACTTTAAAATTCCTAAAAGAGGGGCTTTTGTCATGCCAAAAAGTATGACATTTAGTCTTCTATATTTTGATTTTGGAAAGACTAAATAGTCTTTTACATCCCATCTCCATCATTAAAAGAAGGTTAGGTATATAATTGAAGGTGTGTAGCGTCATTTGTTTGAAGACATGGCATTTATATGCAAGTTTAAAATAATGGTTACTACTTAATAAGGTGTTTTAAATATATGATATAATTTATTGGATCTTGTTTGGACCACAATGATAATTATAAATCATTTTTACTCCCTTTTTACATAGTGGAATGGGAAATATTTAATTTTGAGGCTAGACTTTTTGATTAAAAGTAAATTTTGACTAGATTAATTATATTTTGTAGATTTGTGCATGCTATTTTATTATTTTCCTCATTATTGGTGGTTAATATCTTTATCTGATTGAGGTGGGTATGTGCAAGATCATCATGGAAAAAATAGGCCCTTAAGTGGCAATAAAAAGACAGAAAATCAAAGTTAGACAATTTGACGTAAAAATTTGAATAAGTTATCTATATTATTTCAAACAAATGTAAAAATAGAATATGTATAAAATTGATTGTAGTTTCTAAACTACTAGACCTTTATTTCAAAACAATAAATTATTTGGTGAAAATTTAAAATTTCAATGCAATAGTATTTAAATTTCAGGGTAAAAATAAGAAGTAGGTGTTTGTCTGACCACTCTAACCACAATAAAATGATAATATTTTTTTATAATCTTTTAAATATAAGTAGAGGACTCATGTCTCGATGTGATGCATATTTTTTTATAATTATTTTCCAAATAGATAATTAATTATGAATTTTTTATTACAACTTTTAAAAAATATAAAAGCTCATCTATCTAACCACCTTAACTTGGTAAAAAATTCATGAAATTCATTTTTTGCTTTTAATCCTATAGTATGAAAAGCATAGAATGTGACGCATGTTTCAAATTCAAAAAAATGTGATACTGTTTGAAAGTTATAGATATTTTTCAATCAACCTATCAATGAGGACTTTATTTGTAATTCTAATAAAAAATGAATAATAATAATTTCTTAAATTCAAAGTAAAGAATAATTTATATTGGTGGAAAGTTGAGAATCTCCTCTAAAAGCCCTTTTCGTTTCATCAATTTTGGGTAAAAAAAAGTTGTCAACCACATGGGCCATCATATGGCTTAGATATCCCCACTTTTTGACCCATCATGATCCTCCACATACCCATGTATGCATATATATACACATATGTATATATGGGTGTGCATATGTATATATACATATATACATATATTTATATATATGTATATATACGTATATACATATATTTATATACATGTATATATACACATAAATACAAGATGTAGAGTATTTGTGATGATACCAAATTAAATCTATTGCTAAAAGGATGAAGTCTAGCATATCCATTCTATTTATAGATCAAGTGATAATTTCTATTGGGAAATAAGTTTACAAGTTGTACAATTTTGCGACATCCACAATGTCAAGTGAAAAAGGGAATTTATTGTTGGTTAACCCTAAAACAAAGTCACAAGTGGTTGAGAAGAGTTCAAAAAATGATTATAGAAAAGGAAGATGGAGAAGCATGTTTAAGAAGGTCAAAAGCTAATTTTGCAAGGATTACATATTTGAAGAGAAGATTGATAGGCTTGAGAACATGATATTATCCTTAATCAAGAAGATAGAGATTCCATAAAAGCATTCAAAAGAAGAGGAGCTAAAGAAGAGAAATAAAATAGTCATACTCTAAGAGGGTTTTTGAAGCTTGTTGACGCAAGATTTTGTAGGGGGTAGGAGTTTTATGGGAAACTTAGCTATTGGGGGACATTATGTGCTTAGCTAAGTGACCTTCGGGTTTTAACGAAGGGTAAGTGCACCAATCTGTGACACAATTTTGATGCCAAATTGCAAAAAAAACCTGTAATTGGCCATATTGCGCTCGCCAAATTTGAAAAATGCCACATTTGGCGAACGCCAAATTTGGCGCTCGCCAAATGGCTTTACCATTTGGCAAGCGCCAAATTTGGCACTCTCCAAATGGCTTTAACATTTGGCGGGTGCCAAATTTGGCGCTCTCCAAATGGCTTTACCATTTGGCGAGTGCTAAATGGCTTGAATTTTGCAATTGGTGAACAAGTGTGAGTTCTCTTTCTTTTTGCAATAAATTTTGGAATGCATTTTTCTAAACTCTTTTATTTTCTCTTTCTCTTGGACAAGGAAACTATATACATGAAATAAACATTTAAGTATAAGTTTACATTTACATATGGACATTTACTTTCTTATACTTTAAGTTATATTACATGTATATAGGCAAGATGTTTGAGAGTGGTTTCGGATCTTTAGGAATTATAATGCAAATTCTAGTTTTTGGAAGATCTTAAAAATTTCAGACTTAGTCAAATTTCAGTAATCAGTAGGTCAAATTTTAGTAGTCAGCAAATTGTATAAACTTTCTCTCTCCTTCTCTCTTCTCTTTATCTCTCCCCTCCCTCTCTCTCTCCCTTTCTCTCTCTCTCCCCTCTCTCTCTCTCTCACCCCTCTATCTCCTCCCTACATCTGCCTCCCCCCTCCCCTCTCTCTCTCTTTACCTACCTCTCCCTCCATCACTTTGTATCTCACTTATGTCTCCCTCCCTACCTCTTTCCCTCTCTACTCTCTATCTCTCCGCTCCCTCCCTCTACCTACATCTCTCTCTCACTCTTTATCCCTCTCTTCCCCCACTTTCTCTCTAACTCTCTCCTCTCTATCTCATAATTCTCTCTCCCTCCCTCTCACTCTCCCCTCTCTATCTCACCACTCTCTCTCTATCTCTCTCTCTCACACACAAACCTCTATCTCCCTCGCTAACACTCCCTCCCTCCATCCTTCCCTCTCTACTTCTCTCTATCTCTCCTCTCCCTCCCTCTCTCGACCTCACCCTCCCTCCACTTCTTTTTGTCTCTCCTCCCAATCTCTCTCACTATTGTCCCTCCCTCCCTCCCCCTCTTTCTCTCTCAATCGATATTTTTCTCTATCTCACCATTATCTCTCTCTCACTCACACACACACACACCTCTATCTCCCTACCTATCCCTCCCCTCTTTACTCTTTATCTCTCCTCTCGCTTTCCCTCTCTATACATACCTCTCCCTCCATCACTCTCTCTCTCCATCCCTCTCTATCTCACTTATGCCTCCTTCCCTACCTCTTTCCCTCTCTACTCTCTATCTCTCCTCTCCCTTCCTCTACCTACCTCTCTCTTTGTCTCTCCATCCCTCTCTTTCTCTCTCACTCTCTCCTCTCTATCTCACCATTATCTCTATCTCTACCTATCACCCCCTCCTCTCTAAATCACCATTCCCTCTCTCCCATTTCCCTCCTTCCCTCTCACTCCCTCCTCTCTAAATCACCATTCTCTCTCTATCCCACTTTCCCTCATTCCCTCTCTATGTCTCACTTATCCCTTTCTACCTCTCCCTCCCTCCAACCTCCCTCTCTCTCTTTATCTCTATTTCTCATTCTCTCCTTACCTCTCTACTCTCTATCTCACCACTCTCTCCATCTCACTCTCCCTCCTTCCCTCTCTCCCTCCTATCCATCCCTCTCTCCTTCCCTCTCTACCTACCTCTCACTCCACTACCTACCACTCTCTCCCTCACCCATCTTTCTCTCCTACTCTCTCCTTCCCTCTCTACTCTATATCCCTCCCCCCTTCCCTCTCTAATCTATTTATCTCTCTCCCCCTCCTTTGTCCCCTCATTTTCTCTCCTCTAACTCTCTCTCCCTCTCACACACACTCACCTCTATCTCCTCCTTTCCTCTCCCACCATCCCTCCACTCTCCACTTCTCTCTATCTATCATCTCTCTCTACATCTCCTTCCCTCTATATTTATCTTTATCTCCCCTCTTTCTCTCTTTACCAACTTCTCCCTCCATCACTCTATATCTCAATCATGTCTCCTCTCTCTCTCTCTCTCACACACACACACACACACACACACACACCTCTATCTCCTCCCTACTTTTCCCTCCCTCCCCTCTCCAACTCTCTCTATCTCTCCTCTCTCTACATCTCCTACCCTCTCTACCTATATTTATCTTCGGGCCTATCCCTTTTCTTACCTACCTCTCCCTTGATCACTCTGTATCTCACCTATGTTCCCCTACCTACCTAGGGTTGGTTTAATTTATAGGGTAGGTGGTAGAGGGTAGAGGTTTTAAGGGTTGAGGGTTGAGGGTTGAGGGTAGAGGGTATAGGGTAGATGGTAGAGGGTAGAGGGTAGAGGGTTTAAGGGTCAAGGGATTAAGGGTTGAGGATTGAAGGATTAGGCTATAGATTTTACTTGGGTTTAAGGGTTTAAGGGTTGAGGGTATAGAGTTGATGGTAGAGGGTATTGGGTTTGGGGTAGACGGTATCAGGGTGAGGGTTGAGTGTTTAAGGGTTTAAGGGTTGAGGTTATAGGGTTGATGGATTAGGGTAGAGAGGGAGGGAAGGATGGAGGGAGATATGGAGGGAGAGATGGAGAGAGAGATGGAGGGAGAAGTGAGATAGAGAGGAGAGAATAGGAGAAAGGGATAGAGATATATGAGGGTTGAGGATCTAATGTATAGGATAAAGGGTTGAGAATTGAGGGTATAGGATTTATGGTTTAGGGTATTGGGTAGAGGGTAGAGGGTAGAAGGTTAAAGGGTTTAGGGTTGAGGGTAGAGGGTTTAGGGTATAGGTTTAAGGGTATATGGTTGAAGGATTACAATTGAGGGTCTAATGTATAAGGTAGAGGGTATAAGGTTTTAGGGTTTAGGGTTTAAGGGTTGAGGATTAAGGGATTAAGGGTTTAGGGTTGAGAATTGATGGTTAAGGGTTTAATGGTTTAGGGTTTAAGGGTTGAGGGTCAAGATTTTAAGGATGAGGGTAGATGGTTGAGGGTATAGGGTTGATGGATTAGGGTTCAATGTCCAACATATAGGGTACAAGGTATAGGGGTTGAGGTTTTAGGGTTAAGGGTTTAGGATTGAAGGTAAAGGGTTGAGGGATGAGGGTTTAAGGGTTAAGGGTTTAGGGATTAGGGTAGATAGTTTAATTGGGTTTAAGGGTTTAAGGGTTGAGGGATTAGGGTTGATGGTATTGGGTTGAGGGTAGAGGGTAGAGGGTTTAGAGGTTTAGGATTTCAGGGTTGAGGGTTGAAGGTTTAGGGTATAGGGTTGAGTGTTCAAAGTTTTAAGGGTTGAGGGATTATGGAAGAGAAGGTGGGATGGAGGGAGATTCTTGAGAGAGTGAGGGATGAAGTAGGAGAGAGATAAAGGTTAGATGGTTAAGGGTAGAGGGTAGAGGGTTTAAGGGTTTAGGGTTTTGAGGGTTTAAGGGAGAGGGGAGAGAGATAGAGGGAGTGAGTGAGAGAGAGATACTTGAGAAATGGAGAGGGGGTAGGAGGGAGAGTCTTGAGAGAGAGAGTGAGGGAGGGACTGGGAGAGAGATAGAGGGTAGAGGGTTGAGGGTAGATGGTTAAGGGTTGAGGGTAGAGGGTTTAAGGGTTTAAGGGTTAAGGGTAGAGGGATAAGGGTAGAGGGGAGAGACATAGAAGGAGTGAGTGAGTGAGTGAGAGATACTTGAGAGAGGGAGAGGGGGTAGCAGGGAGAGAATTGAGAGAGAGAGAGAGGGAGAGGGAGTGGGAGAGAGATAAAGGTTAGAGGGTAGAGGGTTTTAAGTGTTTAGGGTTTAGGGTTAAGGGTAGAGAGAGAGAGAGGTAGAGAGGGAAAGAAGGTAGAGATATTGAGAGAGAGGAGGAAAGGAGGGAGAGAGAAATAGGTATAGAGGGAAAAATAGGTAGACCCTTGAACCCTAATCCCTCAAACCCCATACCCTCTTAATCCCTCAACCCTCAATCCTTAAACCCTAATCCCTCAACCCCCATACCCTCTTAATCCATCAACCCTCAACCCTTAAACCCTAATCCCTCGAACCCTATACCCTCTTAATCCCTCAACCCTCAACCCTTAACCCTTAAACCCTAATCCATAGAGAGAGAGAGAGAGAGAAAGAGGGAGGGAGAGGGGGTGGGAGGGAGACACACGAGAGAGGAGAGGGAGACAAAGTGGGAGAGAGGTGGTGGGAAGGAGATACCTAAGAGAGTAGGAGAGAGAGGGAGTGAGAGATGGAGGGATGGGAGAGATACAAGGAGTGAGAGAGAGAGACTTGAGAGATAGAGAGGGGGTGGGAGGGAGAGGGAGTAATAGGGGGAGAGGGAGTACTAAAGATATAGGGATTCAAGAGAGATGGAGGGGGTGGGGGAGATACATGAGATAGAGGGAGAGAGAGAGAGAGTGGGATGGAGATATCTGAGAGAGGGAGAGAGAGAGGGAGAAAGACAAAGTGGGAGAGAGTGAGAGAGAGGGAGTGGGAGAGGGAATGGGAGAGAGATAGAGGGAGTGAGTGAGTGACATACCTAATAGAGGGATTAGGGTAGAGAGATTAATTAGGTTTAAGGGTTTAAGTTTTGAGGGATTAGGGTTGAGGTTATTGGGTAGAGGGTAGAGGGTTTAAGGGTTTAGGATTTAAGGGTTGAGGGTTGAGGGTTGAGGGTTGAGGGTTTAGGGTATAGGGTTGAGTGTTTAAGGTTTTAAGGGTTGAGGTATTAGGGAAGAGAAGGTGGGATGTATGGAGGGAGATATGGAGGGAGAAGTGAGATAGAGATAAGGAGAGAAGATGAGGGAGGGACAAAGATATATGAGGGTTGATGATCTAATGTATAGAGTACATGGTTGAGAATTGAAGGTATAGGGTTGAGGACCTATAGGAATGATGGTTTAGGGTATTGGTTTGAGGGTATAGGGTTTAAAGGAGATGGGAGAGAGATAGATGGATTGAGTGAGTGAGAGAGAGACCTAAGAGAGGGAGAGGGGGTGGGATGGAGAGACTTGAAAGAGAGAGAGGGAGGGAGGGTTAAGGGTAGAGGGGAGAGAGAGAGAGGGAGTGAGTGAGTGTGTGATAAAGAGAGACCTAAGAGAGAGAGAGGGAGTGAGTGAGAGGGGGTGGGAAGGAGAGACCTAAGAAAGTAGG
>CM021108.1:180850913-180868612 GCA_007115665.2 Sequoiadendron giganteum
CTTCCACATCTCATAGTCAATTCCATTGAATTTATCAATATCCAAATGAGAGGTAGAAGGCATGGTTTACAATCTTCTTCACAAATTTGCAAAACCCACAATGCACAAGCTCCCACTGTAACCAAAAAGTCTTCAACACTCAAAAAGAAAGGAGTCCCTCTCTTAACAAAACCATTAGCCTTGATACCAAATGTTGGAAATAAAGGTATAACTTGCAGCAATAAGAACTTAAATATATGATTGCAAATATGAAATTATATTTACAAGATTACCATAAAATTATTAAGTGATTGACAATTAAAACAATGAAAGAAAAAATTACAATACCACGAGTCATCAACACAAGTGACATAAGATATATGTGGAGAAACCCTTGCCGAAAAAAATTCCACACCCAAAGAGATCCAATGTTTGTATTAATATTCAAGGAAGTGCATTAATATAACAATCCTCTCTACGATTTGGCAGTACTTCGTCATGCTAACAACTTGTAAAGAACTCATCATAAACGACCATCCAAAGGCTCCAATTTATAGAATTTTATAGGAGAGAATACCATAAATGGTATCCAAAAACAACAAGAAAAACCATTTTGAAAAAAGACACTCCCCTTAGTGGACAACCCATAAACATGGAATAAATATTAAATTATCATATGGCCTTCACATGGGTGTCTAACCCACAACCAATCAAAAATAGTCAAACCCGAGTGCTCCATAACTCTTTATTGAATCTAATAGCTTTATGAAGGCCCATGCACCACCATGCACACCTAGGCATACAACCATGCAAGAGCATGCAAAAAATGTGAATAAAATGCAAGGACATACACACTCAAGTGGTCCCAACCCAAAAATTTGGATGCCCAAGAGGAATATTCTCTTGGGATGCTTAGTAACCACCATTGTAATGGGTCCACCTCTTTGAATGCAAATAAAATTTTTCATTGGAAAATAAATAATAAATATTTTGTCCCTTGTGTCATCTAGAACACTTTCCAAAGAACATGGAGACACATAAATAAACTTAGGATAGTAATTTTATTGTCACCTATCCTAACACCACCAAGTACACCCCTCTTGGATCCAAGCCCCGAGCTAGAATATCAATCGTACCCAAATATATGTACTACCTTCTAGCAAGAATATGAGCCAACTCCTCCTAAAGCTCCATAGCCCCACCCGACAACCAAACTAAGGGTTCCTTCCACTGAAACACATCCACATTGCCCAACTTCCTTCTCACCTTAAAATCTTCCACCCTAGACCATCTAGCTTCCAAAAAATGTAGACATAGAGGTTGTAAGTGTGGATACATAAACAAGATTGGAGGTCATCCATCCCAAGAGTCAAACCAGAAAAGGGACTTGGATCCCCTATTATAAATCCAAAAAAAACACTGCTAAATAAGATTAAAACCTCTCTTAAGAGTATCTCTAATCATAGATCCCTTCCTCGATAAGTTGATTCTATGAATATCATCACTCACCACCCCTCCCAAATATTTAAAAGTGAGGATCTTGGTCCAAGATTGATCCTGAATAGATGACCAATTCTAATATAATTTAGTAGCCAACGCCTGGCCTATGAGATTAATTAGCCTTAACTAAGCCCACCCTCCTACTCTGGTCTACAAATAGTCTCCCACTTCACCAAACTCTACTTTGTGGAATCAAGGTTACCAGCCCATAGAAATTGTCTAGACAAGGCATCCAACTCTCTCACAAAACTTAAATAAGACAAATGAACCATACACCTATAAGTTGGAAGAGCCTATACCACAAATTTCAGCAAAAACAACTAGCCTGGAAAAGAAATCCACTTAAGATTCCAATGATTTAATTTTCCATGGAAATTATCAAGAATAGCTTGCTAGGTCACTCTAGGAATAGGTCTCACTGAAAGGGGGATACCAAGATAGACAAAAGGTAACTCCCCAATTTGGAATATGAGGATCCAAGCAATTCTATTTTGAATACCAGGAGGGGCATTAAATAATAAAATAGAATATTTAGCTTCATTAATTCTTTGACTTGAAGTTGTGAGATAGATATCTAAGACTCTCCTAAGATTAATAACTTCACTAATTTTGGATACCCCAAGCAACACTATGTCATCCACAAGTTGTAAGTGAGACTGGACAACCAAATTAACATCCCATTTCCAACCCTGAATCAAACCCTACCTAACCTAATATTTTTAAAACCTTCCTAGACCTTCAACCATAAGAATAAATAAATAAGGGGACAAAGGATCCCCCTGACGAATACCCCATGAAGCACCAAAAATACATGAAGGCTCACTATTAATCAAGACTGAGTAAGAAGTTGAGGTCACACAACTCATTACCTAATCAACCTAGTCAGAACCAAACCCAAATACCATAAGGAATTTCTAAAGAAATGACCATTTAGCACAATCATAAGCTTTGGCCATGTCCAATTTGATGAAAATAGCCTTCTTTTTGGAATTCTCCATGAAATTGATGTCCTCAACAATAATAATCACCCCATCTAGAATTTTCCTGCCAATAACAAAACTTGTCTGCTCCTTATAAATGACTCTACTAAGCCATGGATTGAGTCTCTCAATAATTAACTTAGTAATGATTTTTAACACTATGTTGCATAGGTCAATAGGCATACACATATTCAAGGAGTTATCCCCTCTTTCTTGGGGATGAGAATAAGAAATATGGGGTTCATAGCTCTCAACATCTACTTATTCCTATGTAACTCCTGAACTACCTCCAATAAGTCATACTTGATAATCTACCAAAACTCTTGATAGAATTCAATAGGAAAACCATCAAGACCTAGGGATTTCCCTTTTCTTATCTAGAACACTACCTTCTCTGACTCCTCCAAAGTTATGGGACTAATAAACATTTCATTCATCACAACAAAAACACTTGGGACTAAAATAAGCTTCTACTCCACCATTGTGATAGGAGAGTCATCCTTAATCAAAGCAAAGAAATATTGGATAGCCTCATTGGAGATATCTCTAAAGGAATATAGATGAGCCCCCTAAGGAGTCACAAGCGAAGAGACCAGGTTCCCTTGTCTCCTAGCCTTGACTGAGTTGAAAAAGGTTATGTTCTATCCCTCTCCTACACTTAATCAATGCATGACTTATGTTTCCAAAAAATTCCTCATGTAGTTCCCATTCCGCAAGCTCCTTCACAACTTTAGCCTCTTCTTTAAAAGACCCATTGAAAAAAACATGATCTCTATTTTGCTTAGTGAAGTTATTGACTCTTTTTTGGGTTATCAATTTAGCCAGAAAAATATTTACAAAACCTTTCCTATTCCACTTCTTCAGTTGATACTTCAAAAATTGAAGCCTTTTAACAAAGGAGTACATAGTTGTTCCATGTCCAGGCATACCCTAACTCTACCAATCATCCACAAGATCATACAAAGAAGGCTCACAGAGCCACAACAACTAGAATTTAAAAGAGGGGTTCTTAGACATGCCAAAGCTTGATGTTGAGAGAATGATAAGCCAATGGTACAAACCCCTACAATCCAAAATATCAGACCTGGTAATCCACTTGTAGCCAATCCAATAACTTGAAACCAAGAACCTGTCCAATCTCTTAAAGATAGAATTGTCTCCCCACCTCCTATTTCTTTAGGTAAAAACACCATTCCCTGGCTCAATATCAATCAAGTTTAACACAAGTATATTATTCTTAAACAAAGTATATGAAGCCTCCAATCTATCAACACCCCCATTTTTTCCTCCATGCAAATAATAGCATTGAAGTCACCTTCCATGACCCAAGTAAAAAAAGGAGCTAAGGATCACACATAATTATTGTGAGCCCAGAGGCGAGCTTTACCTACATAATCTGTCAGGGTATACACATTGGTGAAGAGGATGGGTTCTCCAGACTCAATGCTAGAAGCAACCAATTCCATCAAATTCCTACTCAAAATCCACTGCAAGGGGATAATTTTATAAGGATCCCACAAGAAACCAATCCCACCAGCACTACCTTAAGCACCAATGCATTGGAATTGACCTCTCCACCACAATATAGTAGTAATATTCATCATTCTTTTCACTACCAATTTAGACTCCTAAATAAACATAACATCAAGAGAATGTTATTTGATCAATTCACAAACAACATTTTGTCTAGGGATGTTGTGCAAACCCCTCACATTCCATGAGAGGACAATCATCTTTAAGGGTTAGAGAAGTGGGAATCAATAGTCTTAATAGAACTTGATTCCACTAAATTTTCCCCCATCACCTTTAACTTATCCTAGTCCTTCTTTGAACAAATTTTAGTACCTTTTCCAAAAGCCAAAGAACCCATTTTCAAAGGCTGAAAATTAGTACACGCCACCATATTACTAGGAAATTCAATACCCTTGGGTTGAAATGCTACATTAAGATCTATATGCCCTTTATCTATTTCCATCTATGAAGTATTGAGAGTACCAAGTAGACTATTTGGACTAGTTTCCACCTTGGGCAATGACTTCTCATCAGAAAAAAGGCCTTCCCCATTGAATAGCATATTAGGAACCCCCACCTGCACATTTGAGGCCTCTAGAGCCTCAAACCTATTGAAGGTCTCCTCACCCTATATATCCTTAAAGGTCTTTTTCAACCCTTTTCCTTTGTTGTGTGGTTTCACTAGAACAAACCCCTCCTTATCTATACCACCTTCAGCCATAGGGGCTTTCCCCTTGTCCATCCTAAGTCTTGAACTAGAAGGAGCATTGTCTGAAGCTCCATTGGAAGATTGACTGAACAAGGAATTTTTTGTGTATTTCCTTTGAAAATGACCATACTCATGGAAAAAAGAAACAAAAATGGGATATCCTCATAATATAGTTGTTGAATGCATGGGATAGACCCGAAGAATTTCTTTTAGAGAATCCAAAAGGGGGTTATTCAAATCAATCTCAACACAAATGTGGGTGCAAGAGATTACCTTTTTTTCCAAAGTCTATTGCAATGGGCCAACCAACTTTCCCAACAATAGAACAAGCATGCCAAAATTATAATGGGAGCCATGAGAGGTATACCCAAAACATAACCCTTGAAGGCAATTCCACAGATGGATTAAATCCAATGTGCCAAGGTTTAATGAATAGGCCAATTTGGTTGTAAAAATATGGACCCCCTTCAAAGGCCTTATTATAATCCATCAAGCATGAGAAAACCACCACAAAGTAGTTGTTTGCTACAAACATAAGCTCCATGTCACCTTCCAAATTATAAAACCTACGAGTCCATGACTCCAGGTAAGGAAGAGAAACTTGGATGCCCATAAATTTACATATCAATGCATGGTTTGATAGGTAGCTTACATCTTCAACCATCGATTCCAAGTGTATAACATAATGAATGAAATTTACTTCTCTCAAGGAATATATTTACTTTTGGAATCCAAGGAACTCCATTCAATGCAACACCCTCCCCTTGCATGGAACTATTCAAAAATTTCAATGCATTGGAATGCTTAGCTTGAGGCTGAGATAACTTAAACATCACATCACGAAAAAAACCATTCTCAAAAAATCCCGAGCCACTCGCCATAGTTTCACCATAGAAAAAGAATGCAATACAAAATAAAAGAAAGAACGAGATAGACCCCTCACAACTTCCCCACACCAAACCCTCACCTGCACTCAAAAATCCCCACCCTATACTTCCTAGTGCCCCCATCAACACACCCAATCTCCCCTTCAAAGCCCACACAACATGCACAACTGTAGGTGCACGGGCATGCAAGCTCTAATATGGCCTATAGATCCCCAAATGACCATGCAACAATTTAGATAGTGACTCCATCTTCTCCCAACTCATCCCCCATTCCCATCGTTGGAAAAAAAATTAGCCTCCAAATTAATTGTTAGAATTTTTAGAGTTTTTAAAGGTTTATAATCATCCTACTTAGTAAATAACTATATTTCAAGAATCTAAATATTATTAGCAACATCATAAATGATGGAAAATTACTATTTTAAATTAAAAATACCCAAAATATTCTTTTGATATGCCAAAATAGTGATTAAGGATTTTGGCATTCGGTCTTATGGATGATCATGGGAAGGATAAGGCATGTTTTTTATCCCATATCCATGATTGGAATGAGGTTAGATGGATGAATGATGGTGCATAGATTCGTATTTGAAGATAAAATGTTTATGCAATTATGAACAATAGGGGAGTGTTTGCTGATGTCTTTTAGGGCTTTAATAAGAATTTTTGGATCATGTTTGCACCAAATTGGCCACTATAAAACTTATATAGTTCCTTTTTAAATAGTGGAATGGGAAATATTTGCATCCTAGGCTAGATATTTTGACCTAGTGTGGGTTTTCTATACATTAAATTCATTTTACATATTTATGCATGTTATTTTATTATTGTTTGGATTGCTAATGATTAATATATCCATGTGAGTGATTTATATAATTTAGAGTTCATCCATTACTAATGGAGTAAATAATTATTTTAGAGGATTTAAGATACTAGAATCAAATTAAATTTATTGTCAATAGGGAAAAGTGTAGCATAACCACATTTTGAGAGATCAATCTCACTAGTTTATATCATCATCACTATTATCATTATTTCCATATATCTTTAGGTTTCTCTAAGCTAGAGATTAACTTTTAGAGAATTATGAGTTAATAGAGATGATAATAATCATCCTATTTATCATCCGCCTTCTTTAGAAACCCTCTCATTTGAATTCCCTAAATATTACAAGTATTCAAAATCCTTAAGAGTATTGCTTTTTTACCTTATTTTCCTATATTCATTATTTTTAGTTTCTTAAATTTTAAAGACCGTGTCAAAACTTGAAAAATAAGTTTTTAAATAGGAATCTAACATAGTTCATTTTCATGAAGGATGTAATCTCATTTTTTACTATACCCTATTCTTAAAGAAAATCCTCTATATCCTTGTAGGGTGTTGCTATTCAACTGGTCACTTATATCATCTTAGTGGTCATGAATTTCATTTGGTACAAGATTCATGCAAATAATCTTAAAATTCTTTATATCTTGGTTGAAATGTTATAACCAACTTGATCATTACTAATCATTTATCATAATTACTTCTCCTCATAGGGTCTTAAATATTTGACTGATAATTTGTATGAATGAAAATGACTTGATTGAATTCATAAATCAAGTTAGGTGCATCATTATAACCTTCATGGATATTTTTAGCACAAGTTTCATGTTGATAATTTTTAATTTTATCATTAGATATTAAAATTTTATAAACCAATCATGACTATAATTAGTTAGCTTTCACTAAATTAGATCCTTACACAATGTTTAAAATATTTGAGTAGTCAATTATTTGAAAAGATTTATTAAAGCGACAAAAATATAGTTAGTTACATCCTCATTATGATCATTAATCATTGTAATAAATACAATATTCTTGAAGAAACCAAGTAAATTTTCCTTATCAATTTCCTACAAATCCACTCTAATATTATTATAGTGACTTAAAAACTAGAGTATAACATAAATGGGCAACCACTGAATTCTTCTAAAATAAAATCCAACATCAAGTTTTTCTAAAACCAATTCACCACTAAAACCCTTGAAAAATTATTCATAACTATTTTTTCTAAAACCTACCCATCACTAGGTTGAATAAAAACACGAAGTCAATTGTAATCCTCCTATTGGAGAATACGATAAAAGGACCATGATAAGACATGAATACTTGTAAAAATTTCATTGGATTGCAGAAAATGAAAATTTTATAGAGGAGATGGTGCCACATATCATAAATGACAATGTACACATTATCAATAAGAATGTGCCACATAAAAATTTGAGAGGGTGCTCCTTACAAAAGAGAATGTCTCAAAAGTACAATAGAATGAACTAAATTTATGAATAAGTTTTTTAAACCTTGCAATTCCTTGGTATAGTTGTGATTATTTAATATTTTTTTAATAGTACTAATAATGTGCCCACATGGAAAAGGACACCCCACTTGGTTGTAGTCGTGAGATTATATTGTTCAATCATTGAGACATTCTTGGTATTGGTTTTATAAAGATTATAAGAAGTCATTGAATATGGTCCATTACTAGGAAAACTATGGCTAACATCTTTGATCAATTATTAATAGTATGTACAAGAGATAATTATTACACCTAAATAGAGGGCTTGGGAGTCACGTTGAACCCTTTCATTCTTGGGGATCAAACTGGTTAATCAAGAGTTACATTTTATTTTTGGATCAATTATAATTCAAGGATGAGTACTTAGTTTGGATTTGGATCACCTTGATTTTTTTTTCTATTTGTTGAGCCCATAGTGTCTTCGGTCCCCTTGGCCTATATATTGGGGGCTTGAGATTAATATTATATGTCATTTTTTATGTAGGTTGATGCTTATATAATTTATTTAGATTTAGAGTGTAGACCTCATTAAATAATTTAGACTAATATCAAATATTGTAGCATATTATCATTTATTACTACATTGGTTGTGGTGCCTTGGAGGTTGGGTTTTCCCAAGTTTTACAATTTGTACCATGCACTATTTTCCTCTTTTTATTTTTTTCTTCCTTATTCTTTATCTAGTGTCATGACTCTACTAAAATTTTATTAGACCTTAAATAATTGTAGTGCTCTCCTAATTGAATCATCTAGGTACTATCATAATTTTCTGTCTCTACATCATAGAGGGTACATGCATATGTGTCAACCATTTAAATGTTCATCACTTAATAAGAAAATCAATAAAAAAATTACAAATATTTTTTACGGGCATTATGAAGAGGCATGCCATATGTTTTACATTTTGGAGAATTAGGACTAGTATTTTTATGGTATTCTCTTTTATTTTATTTTTATTGTGTTTTCATATTTTTCTTAGTAGGTTTAATCTAAATTTTTCACTTACATGATTGGTGTAGGAACAAATGGTCATACTCAATAGCTTGAAGAAAAGCTGGATATGGTTGATGCTAAAGACAATGTTAGTGCACACTTAATAGATGCTCTTGCTGATATAAATTTCATGTAAAAGTTAATTTGTATTCATAATTAATAGGTATTATTTCAAAGGTTTATTATAAGACTTCCCTATTCTAGAGGAGACTAACATTATTAGTGATATACTTATTTTTTGGCAAAGAGATTTATATGAGAGAATACGACACATTATGTAGGAGATTTCAGTGTAAATAAGGACATCATACAACTAGATATATTTTGGCCTATCTAAAAGAATCATATTCACACTTGTTAAGTCCATAATTAGGGACTTTTAAAAAAAATTCTCACCTTATGTGGTTGTTACACATGTATTTACTGTAGACATCCAAATTTGATCACTTCCATATGATCAAAATCATCTATTATATTCATCTATTCCATTAATAGTGATTAAATAATTTATTTAATCATTATTTCATTTTCTGCCTAAGGTTCCTAAAGTATCTAATTAAATAAATTAAATACTTTACCTTACACCCTATTCTTCTCTAAATTAAATAAATATGACAAATTATTTAATTTAGTCTTTTAACCCATTTGAATTAAAACCAATTTTTAATTCATCTTTTTCTCTCTCCTTGTCACATTCTCCATAACCCCCTTTTAATCCAGATTAAATTAATTAATCTGTGATTAGGATGTGCACCACTTAATCTTGATTAAGTGTCACATCCTCCATAATCTCCCACTTGTCCCTAATCTCTCATTAATTATCCTAATCCTTGTGTTTGCACAACCTTAATCAGAATCATTAGCCACATTTGGCTTACCTTTTCTAGTCAACCTTCCCACTTACCATTTTTAGCCTGGACTCTCTTCCCCATGTGAATTTTTAATTCACATTTATTTTCCCAAGATTCCTCTCTTCCCCATGTGAATTTTTAATTCACTTTTATCTTTCCAAGGTCTTCCCCATCCCCCATGCAAGATTCTAGAAGCCTTGACTTGTCACTTCACATGTGCCAAGGGCTTCTAGAACCTTGGACTTGTCACATCACCCACATGTGACAAGTCTCCAACTTTTTGGAGACCCTCTCTTATCCACTAGATTCTTCTAATCATTGTGAATTTTTAATTCACTTTTATTCCTCCAAGGAATATTCTCATCCCCCAAGATCCACCTCATGTACTTCCCTTCCACCTCATTTCCACATCACTCCACCCTAAGACATCTCACCTTCCACATGTCAAGATATGAGGGCTTGTGAGTCCTCAACTCGCCATAGCCCTTCATCTTGATCTTTGTTGGATCAATCCCAACCGTTGAATTCTCTAGAGAATTCAATTTAACCTATAAATACCCCCTCATTTCTCTCATTTTAGAAAGAATCAAGTCTTTTGCAAATAAACTCTTGCAAAATTGTCATTCAAGCTCTCATCCATTTTAGCACTTATATCATCAATCCATGTTGCATCAATTCATCTTGCATCCATTCAAATTCATGGCCATCCAAGGAGCACACAAGACTTCAAAATCAAGGGCCAACCAAGGAAGCAACAACATGAAGGTATAAAAGCAATCAATTTGTTTATCTTACTTCTATGTTGTCCACTTTCTTAGGCTAATCTTATTGAGGTGCCCTTTTATTTTGTTATTTTTCTTCACATTGCACTAATAGTTTTCATCTATCATCTCACATTAGGAGTAGCATTTTATTAGGATCACATTTGCATCTCCCACTGCAGAGGGGTGAACTTGGCCCACTGTTTCGAACTTTTTTACTGCAGAGGGGCGAACTTGGCCCACTGTTTCAGCCTTTTTTCCGCAAAGGGGCGAACTTGCCCCACTGTTTCAGCCTTTTTCACTGTAGAGTGGCGAACTTGCCCCACTGTTTCAGCCTTTTTCACTATAGAAGGGCGAACTTGCCCCATTGTTTCAGCAGTTTTACTGCAGAGGGGCGAACTTGCCCCACTGTTTCAGCAGTTTTATTGCAGAAGTGTGAATATGCCCCGCTGAACAGCCAATTTCATCCATTTGACCATTTTGAACCTCTGTTCGAACCCACAAAGTCTCCGTTTGACAATTTGATCATCCTAAATACTCAGTTGATCCAATCAAACCAATCTTCATCCAAATTATCAATTTTGAAGGTTTTGACTTTTATGTAAAAACTTTCGGAGGCCATAACTTTTGACTCGGATGTGGGTTTTGGCTGAAATTTTTATGGGTAGTTGCATTATGAGCTGGCATGTGGATTCCCAACCTATCAATGATAGGTTGGACCCCTTCTTAGCACATTTTCGAACCCCCAAAGTTTCATCTAAACCCTCAAAATCACAATTTAGTGTTTTTTTCTAGTTTTTGAAAAAACACTTTCGTTAATAACTCCGAATAAATATCTCATATTTTGGATCTTAGGGGGAAATTCATCTTATCTTAGTATTGGGTATTTTTTGGAAAAAACTTGGACTCTCAAACGTATTCCTACAAAGTTTCTTAAAATGGCAAAATTTGACAATTTTTGAAAACTGCCAAATTTGGCAAAAATCTGATTGTCAACACCTTACGTCCTCTAGTTGAAACCCATGATCTTGGTTTCAAATAAATCCTATCATATCCTTCAATCCAATCCCAATCTAAGCCCCAATTCAGTTATAATCTGAGGGTTAATCCCATCATCTATTCTTTCCTTCTAATCTATATCCATCATGAATCTTTATCCCCCTCTCACACGACCAATAATAGTAGTCAGGGGGAATCCTAACTCCGTTGATGACGATAATGAAAATCTTGTTAATCATGAAGATTGTTATATAGATCCTCTTGACGCTATTATTGCTAGTAAGCTCTCTCCAATCGCCTCCCAAAATCCCACTAATTCTTCAAACTATCCCACCATGCCTTCATCCACATCTAATAATGGTTCTTATGCTACCCTTGACAAGGGATATCCAACATCCTCACCTCTATCCTATCCAACATCCACTTCCTCTTATCCTCATCATCACCAACAATCCCAATACCTCTACCTTAATCCCACATCCCAATCTTCTCATCCTAATCCAACACTCAAACATTCCTATCACAATCCCCCATCCCAATATTCCTCCTATCCTAATCCACCATCTCAATCCCCTCATCCTTATCTACCATCCATATCCTCCTACGCCAACCCACCATACATTTCTTCCTATGGTGGTTCACCTCCTAAATATTCCTATTCTAATCCAACATTCACACCTTCCTACTATCACTCGCCATCCCAATCTAATCCAGCATCTACATCCTCCTACATCACTCTCCCTTTTCCTGCATTATATCTTAATCCTCTATCTCCTCCAACCACTCCTAGTTCCCCATTTAGTCCCATCCACTCAACTAATCATAATCCTCCATCTCCTCCTAGTCCTACATCCAATCCTCATCCACACATCCAGTCATATAATCCTCCAATTCCTAATCCTAATCCTCCATCTCCTCCTAGTCCTACATCCAATCCTCCAATTCCTAATCCTAATCCTCTATCTCCTCCTAGTCCCCCATCCATTCCCATCCCTTCATCTAATTCTAATCCTTCATCTCCTCCTAGTCCTCCATCCAATCCCATCTCCACATCTAATCCTAATCTACCAATTCCTAATCCTAATCACGATCCTTCATCTCCTCCTAGTTCTACATCTCATCCTCATCCACACATCCAGTCATGTAATCCTCCAATTCCTAATCCTAATCCTCCATCTTCTCTTAGTCCTCCATCCAATCCTAATCCTCCATCTCCTCGTAGTCCTCCATCCAATCCTAATCCTCCATCTCCTCTTAGTCCTACATCCAATCCCATCCACTCCTCTAATCATAATCCTCCATCTCCTCTTAGTCCTCCATCCAATCCCATCCACACATCTAATCCTAATCCTCCATCCATCCTTGATCCTCCATCCATTCCCATCACTCTACCTAATCCTACATCTCTTCCAAATGTCGCCCAAGGACTCATGCAAGAAGAGACACCATGCCCTCCCACTCTATCATGTACTATCACTAGTGATGAGGACCTCCTCTATCCTACACCTATACTTCCCATCACCATTCCTGCAATCGTCCAAATGGTTGAGCCAGTCAAACCCATTGAATCCATTAAATCCCCATCTTCTACTAGATCCATCCAATCCATTGAAGACATCCAATCCCCTCCTCCGAGTCCTAAAATTCACAAACTTCAATCCCATAACCTTCATGAATCTTCCATCCTCCTATCTCCCCCGATTGAGGGGTCCCTCCAACACTCTTCCATCATCATACATCCCACACAAGATGAGTCATGCCAAGAGATTGATCCAAAGCATACAAGCATATCCCCTCCTCCAAATCAAGATCACTCCATCCCATCTACTCCATCTCAAGAACATAGTCCTCCATCCATTTCATCTCATGATCCATATCCTCAACCAAGTCATGATCCTATCCTTCCATCTAGCCCATCTCAAGATCACACTATCTCCTCCACTCCATCACATGATCCCCTTTGCATTTAAGATCCAATCACTCCATCTCATGAGCCCTTATCATCCACTGCCATAAATCTAGATCCCATTGTACTCCCCAATTCCTCTCATGATCCCTTATCACTCATTCCTCCTGATGTTGCTATCCCCTCATCTCCATCACATGATCCTTCATTGCCATCTATTCTTACCATCCCAATGCCACTTTTGTATCACCTTGGTAACATTACATGCGTCCATGGTGGTCTTCTTGCAGAAGCAAAACAACGTCTATGCGCCATCTTTCCTCCTCCACCTACTAACATACTTACATCATGCTTCCAAAAAAATAAGCATCCCAGCATAGATCAAATGCTCACAAACATGAACTATCAAGGAAAAGGTTTAGGCCTTCATAAGCAAGGAATGTTAGAGCCCATTCAAGTCAAAGAACATCTAGGCACACATGGTCTTGGATATGTCTCCCAAAACTCACACTCTAAAGATGTTGGTACAACCTTCGTACATCCTAAACGATCCCCTTCTAAAGGCACAACAGGTACTTCTCATCGTTCTACCAAGACATATGCCGCCATCCCCCCTCCTCCATCATACTACCTAAAAACAACCATCCATCTTCCTCCCTCATCCTCTCAATCCATTTTGGGTCCTTATGTCCCTCCATCCATAATTGCTCATCCTTCATCTACTATGGCTTCACATATCCCTCCATCAAACCCCACACATCCTCCACATACACCGTCCATTTTGGGTCCTTATATCCCAAAATCACCCCCTCCATCTTATCCTATTCATCCTTTCATACATCCACCCCCTCTCCCTTGTACACAATATAAATATCCCCCATTCATAACTCCTAATCAGGATAAAAAAAGGCACATACCTACACATTATCCATCCACACTTCCTCATCAAATGCCTACCTCTATCACTCCATCCACACATCATCCATCTCCTCGCACCCATCCCATTGCTGCTAAAAGAACTTTGGATCCCAAAGCAACAATACATAAATCCAAACATCCACATGAATCTAAAGTTCCTCATGTCCCTTTCAAAAGACATGTTGAAGAAAATAAAAATCAAGTCCAAAATCCAAATCAATCCACAGGCCACAAAGGCCCACCGAAGCAAAAATACAAACCATGTGGATCCCCAAGAAAAAAGGTGCCATACCTTCAATTGAAAATTCCATAACGACACACAAAGGTGCTATTCCCCCACAAAATCATTCACCTCCTCCATCTCCTAAATCTGTTTTGGGTTCCTACATCCCAAAATTCACTATCCCAATGCCTCCATTATCGCCACACTCTCCATCCATTCATCCACCTATCTTTTCGCATCCACCATCACATGTGCCAATGTTAGTCCTGAACACCTTCCCCCATCACACATCCAATCCATCATTCCATCCATACACTTTCCAACATCCCATCCACTATCCTCTCTATCTCCCCCATCAAATTCCTTTAATCCATCCTCTTGCATAAACCATCCATTCTAATAAGGTTGTACCAACATCTGAATAGTCACTTCAAACATGGGCTCTTATTACCTCATATGGAACTTGATGCGTGAGTCCTTCCTCCATATCCTTATCAACTATCCTCTAAAATCTGCATATCCATATCCCTATCTTTATCCATCTTCGTCCACATCCTAGTCCAAAAAATCAGTAAAAAAATGAAAAAAAGAGAAAAAAAAGAGAAAAAATCAGAAAAATACAAAAAAAATAGTAAAGAGAAAACATCATTCGTCCAATGGTGAAAACTTGGAAAATAAGCGCCTTGGATAAGTACCATGATGAAAACCTGGCAAACAGGCGTCATGCGTAAATCCCCCATCTAGTCTCCTTCCATGATTGGGGGCAATACATGCTTACACATTCCTTTCCTCCATCTCCTACATCTATCTATCTTCCACATCTTACCCACCATCTTTCGCATCCTATCTAGTCCCTCCATCTTCCTTGTGATCTTGATAAAGATAGGGGAAAACCTATATACATGCGTTGGACATCTCTTGGCATATATTCCCCTCATCCATACACTATCATATTCCTTCCACACATCTTGATATCCCCTTGCCTCGTCATGCATGACACATCTAGAGTGGGGGCATCTCGTTCTTTGCAATGAAGTCCTTGATATGTCGTCCATCCATCCCTCCAAGTAATCCTTTCCATCTCTCCATCTTGCCCATCCTTACCTCCCCATCCATTTATCCATCCAGTCCTCCCCTCCATCTACCAAATCCTTATCTTCCATTGTCCATGCATCCTATCCACATCTATCTATCTTCCATTACCCATCTCACTCCCTTATCCAACCATCCTGCTATCCCTCTTTCCTCATCATACATGACACATCTAGAGTGGGGGCACCTCCTTATTTATGATTGAGTCATTGAGACATCGTCCATCCATTCCTCCAGGTAATCCTCTCCATCTCCCCATCTTTCCCATCCTTACCTCCCCATCCATTTATCCATCCGGTAATCTCTGCCATCTACCAAATCCTTATCTTCCTATTCTCCCATCCACTAGTCCTTTTCCATCTTTTAATCCTTATCCTCCCATCCATTATCCATCCAATAATCCATTCCATCCCTCAAAATTTGTATCCTTCTATCCACCTATCCTCGCATCTTTTTATCTCCTCATCTTTATCCATCCATCCATTTCCCTCTATCTCATCATCCCTTGTCATTGGTACCTAGCTCTCAGCTACCCCCATGAAATCCAATGCCATGTTATCTCACTACCCCCATTCCTATCTATTTCTCACATCTTTACAATCTCCTCTCAATCTTTATCTCATCTATCCACCTATCCTAGCATCTTCTTATTCATCCATTTCCCTCTATCTCATTATCCCTTGTCATTGGTATCTCGCTCTAGGCTACCCGCATGCAACCCAATGCCATTCACATCATAATTCATCTCTCCTATCTATTTACCACATCTTTCTAACATCTTCATCGCTCATCTATCCATCCTCTCACCCTTCCAGTTCATATTCTAATGACCTGATTACCTATCCCAACTCTGAGCTTCACATCCTACATATCTTACACATATCAACCATCGTCCTATTGAATCCTACAAGTCTATCCTGGTCATATCATCATCCATTGTCTGTCATCGGTCTCTGTGTTGAACTATGTTACCCCTGCGCTTTCACGTAGGAAAGGTCGATCATTTGATTCACCCCTGGGGCCCTATCTTTTGCCTGTCTTGCCCTCTTCCATCATTCTATCTTTTGTTTGTTTGGTCTCTTCCATCATCTATCTTTGGCCTTGTGTCAAACTATGTTGCCCCTGCGCTTTCACGTAGGCAAGGTCAATCATTTGGTCCGCCCCCTGGGCATTTTTTCCATCTGGTCTTTGTCATCCATCAAGGTCTTCATTTTCCTCTTTCCGCTTTTATCATGGTCTTTTCCTGAACTACGAGGGCTCTGCGCTTTCACATAGGCAAGGTTGATCTTTGATCAACCCTCGAGCCCCTAGGTCTTTAGGGTGTGTCTATTTTGTCGTCTCATCATTTCATCATCTTGTCGTGTCATCAAGTATGTCCCTATCCGAGCTGCTGCTTATAAAACAATGGTCATCTGTATCACAAGATCCAATCGGTTTTTGCTATCCTGCATCATGTCGATCAACCAATCTATCCTCCATCTTTGGTCTCAACAGGATGTATCCTTCCTAACAGACCTCATCAACCCCATCCATCATCTTGATCCTATGGTAAAGGATGTTTGAAATTTATTGTGATCTTTTGATGCTTTTGACTTTTGTTTATCATTTGAGATCCCTATCATCACTTGTCATGGTCACCTTGATCCATCATATCATGGTGTGCTTTGACTAGTCAACATAGGGGCATATCTTGCTCATTTCTTTGTTTATGTCTTCTTGGTTGTCCCACGTAGTACCCACCAAGATCCTTGAGGTCTTGTGTTATGCTGGGGCATCCTTTTGTGCTTGTGGTTATTCCAATACTTGGCCCGACCAAAGTCATCACGATTTTGGGGTGTTGGAATAGCCTCCTTGTCTGTTGTGTTTGTTTTATGCATTGAACACTAATCTGTCTTGGTTTACATACCCTGACGCCCAGTGTCTTATGCTATAGCAAAAATTAGTGCTCTATGGATGGCAAATTGCATTCATGTCGCATTTCATCTCATTGCATATTCCCCATTCATCCAATTCTTCTTCCTCCTCCCCCCACTTTCTTTTTTCCTTCTTCT